>CM031238.1:812304835-812904835 GCA_018340775.1 Taxus wallichiana var. yunnanensis | reverse complement strand
AGTCGTTCTCCTTTCTGATTTTCTAGTCATCATCTCTATGAACCTGTCTTGGTAACAGCATCATTATTCAACTTGAGTTCTTTCCTCTTCTCTTTTTGCATTTAGGGTTATCATTTTTTTTTTGCATAGTTATGTAGCTTACTTGCATACTTTTTACTTTACATTTATTTACTTTATTATAGTTGTTCATAACTTAGATTAAATATCCCCATACACTACATAGTTAGTTAATTTTAGTATTAAAATTTATAGAAGGCGGTGGTACAATCTTACAACATAATGGAAAATTTTGATTTCTCATTTATTATATATAAGGAATAATAACACTATTAATGTAAATAAATAATTTTAAAATTAATTGGACAACAATTTTGGATTTGGGTTAGAGTGGAATCCCACGTAAGAGAAGACAAGTAGTGGGAAGAATAAAATAAAATCATTGATAAGCTCACTAAAATTAAAGGTCAAGTTTCAATTAGCTATACAAATATGAAATCCATCGTCAAACTAGTGTAGGATAAATAGAAAAATGTGGAAGATTTACTTGCGGTACAAGGAACAAAGGCAAAGATTTACAAAAGGAAGTCTCTAAAGGTAGCACATGAAAGGGTGAGGGGATGGGATGATGGTTGTATGGAAATTTTTTTGATTTATTGAAGAATAAGGTCCTAAAGGCCTTGAAATAAAAATAATCGGTTGATATTATTTTGAATCTGCATTTAGACCATTATTAGATTATGTGACATCTAAGATTTAGTGAATTAGGTACACTAAAGGATGTGAGGGGAGCTAGAGGGGGTTATTTTACTTAGTTAAATACAATATCATAACAAGACATTCAATTCTTACACAATATGCCACCAAATTGAAAACACAAGGGGATGAGTGCACTTAGCTAATTACATATGATTCTAAGAAGTTTTAGGAGGGTACATTACTGAAATAAGGATGATCTATGTCTGATGATGCTTTGTTCTAGGAACTATGACTAGAAAGTGATATGGGAAATACCATACAACTATATCAGGGACCTTTTATATGATATTGAATATTCTATATGGTCTTGAACCTACTTGGATTCTAGATCTCAGTATCTTCTTTGGGATTTTCACCTTCCTAGAAATGTATGTCATTGTTAAACCCTAGTTTTTAGTCATGTTGCGAAGCTCTTTGAATATTATGAACATGATCTCAAACCGTAGCCATGGATGAAAAACCTTAAAAAACTAACATTCGTTGGGTTTTGGATACCCTCATACATTGTCGATGCTAACACTATTTATAAGAGGCCTCAAACTAAACATCATTCTCCACCTAACATGTGATACTTGAATGTATGCAACTAAATTTGGTAACCTCTTTGATGATGCTTGCGTTGAGTTTGATTCTTGTTTAAAATACTTGGAGAAGGGATGTTTGAGTGCTTGTGGATGAGAGATACTAATTCCTTGACCTAGTAATAATATTTATACCTATAGATATTTCTTCCCTCATGACAAAGTAGCTATTATAGTCACAAAATCATGCACTTTAGGTACTATTTTAATCTCGGTTTCATACTACTATTTAGAATCTTCTTGAGTGAATAAAGTACTAATTAACCCCCATATTTTGGCCATCTTGTTTTATTTTATTTTGTCAATCCTGACCTTTACACCCACATGCCCAATCAAATTTCGTCACTTAGCGTTATTTTAGCCTCATTGGGGCACCCAGAGTGCCGTGATCCCACCATGGGCGCCTCGATCCTTCTTGAGATTTCCCACCATATTTTGGGATCTTTCTATCCATTTTAGCTTCTTATTTTTTTGTGGTCGGGCATTTTGGGGTTAATTATGAAACTAGATCAGAGAACCCTATAAATATAAAGTTATGAGACCATAATGAGGGACCAAACACTAGTCACTACTACCATCCATCTAGAGTTACATCCAAATATTGCATTGGAGATCACTTGCATCCACATAGCTCCATCACAAGGCACAAGGCTAGGACATCTACATCACACTTCATAGGGGAGGGATTCTATTCTATTCCATTCACACATTCTATTACATCTTATAAATCTAATTATTGCTCACTACTTCACAAAGTGCGATTGACACAAGAGCACCTAGGACACATTATGCACATACTCACCAGAAATACATTTGGGTTTGAAATGTAGTACAATACTCGAGTAAGCCCATTATTGTGGAAAATGAAGTCGAGTTTGAACCATTCATTTTCATTTTTATTTTTAGGGTTTTAATACTTATTTTAGTCTTTTGAAGGTATTTTTATCATCTTGGATCATTGGAAACATCCAAAGTAGTATAGAAAACTTGATGTGATAGACAATGAGGGTTTTAGATCGTCTTGCCAAATCAGTAAATATCAGTTCCAGAGATTTTTCATAAACCAGGTGCCCATTTTACAAACCATAGCACCCAAGTGCCCTAGTCACTTTCCAGTGCTCTAGTCTAGCTAGATACTCTAGATCCATCCTTTTTGGGGATTTTGCATAGTCATTCATACTTTCTGTTTCTCCAGTCACCTCTACGACACGATCTAATAAGATTCTATAATCAGCTAAGTTATTTCCTCTTCCCTCTTACACATTAGGGTTAGAATTTCCTTTTACATAGTTGCTTGGGTCATTTACATACTTCTTTACTGCATTTATTTACTTTATTTACATTTGTTCATAGCTTAGATTAACTATCCCCATATTCCTAAAACATGACTAGATCATTCATGCTTTTAGGTTCTTCATTTACTACTTGTCACCCTAAGGTTTGGTCATCATGAGCATCTCAATCAATGATTATTTGTTTTCCAATCCTGATTTACTACATAGAGTCCAAAATTTTCTTACTACTTTACTCGTATTCATGCTTTGAGATGCATCCAAATGTGGTTTATCAAGCATTTTTGATTAATTCTCTCCACACCTATTATTTAAGTCCAAAATTCCCTCCGATGTTCATACTTTTGTTAATGACCCGCCTCTACATATCATCTTTTGTATTTATAATGTGGTACATTAAGCGCACTTTGATTGATAATGGATATGAACTTAACTTATGTCCTATGTCATTCCTGGAAGCTTTAGGTCTTTCCTCTCGTGCCATTATCCCACCTAGTGTCTCACTATATGCTTATGATGGTTATGTTCATCCATGTCTCGGTCACATTACATTTCCTATCACTTTGTTGGTCCCAAAACTATCCACAATGTATTTTGCATTTTTATTTTCCCATCTCTTACAATTGTCTACTTGGTAAGCCATGGCTTCATTCCATGCAAGCGGTCGCCTCTACTATACATAATTGTGTTAAATTATTACATGAAAACATGGAGTACACCATTTTTCATGACTATGATCACTCCATGTTACGGCCAAGAGATCCTAAAACTTGTCTTCCTATTCCACACATAGATATTATAGATGATCCCCAACCTATCGAAGAACCATCTCATTTACCACCACTTGATGGTACCATTTGTATGATAGATGTAATTTATTCTATGCCACCTGATACCACATCTACTATGATTACTTATTAGGGGCCTATCCAGTCCATGGACATCGCTCTATCACATACACCTTCACATGTACTACTACCTTAACACGCACACCATTCAATTGCACACTCTTCATGAATGAATCATATTGGGAAAACATTCCATTTTATCCTACATGTGATGCCATTATATGTTCATGTGATGGTATAGCTCAAATTAGTTTTACTTTTGAGGACCTCCATCCTCCTACTCATGATCCTCATCTCTATTATGGATTTATAAATATTGCCGCCACTTATGGTTTACGTGTCTTTCATCTTATGGTCTACTTATCACGTACTCCTCTCTCTTCTCCAATCACACTAGGGGAATCTTGGATTACTTATATTGGGGGCACCTTAGATCCTAATCATACAAATATTTCATTTCCTATGATATTTGGACATGTTTGCATCTGCAATAGTTCTTTCCTAGGATACACATAAAATATCACCTATTGGTATGCACATGGTTGTCCACTTCCTCCATTCACTAATGAGGAATATGCTATGGGCATGTATAACTTACACCTTCATGGTTCACTATGCAATCAACTTGACACCATAGCTTACCAAGTTACTAATGCTTACCTATTGGATTATGATCTGGAGGATGATGATCTTCTCAATAAATTTACATGATCTTTTTGCATACACTTAAGGGGGCATAACACTTAACACACACCCCCATGCTAGCATATTTACCTAATACTACATCACATTTTTAGCATTTACGCACACATCATCATATCATCTACTCATATCTCACCTTTACATTCTCATACATCAATTTATCTTGACATGCGCCTCATAATTACTCAATGACACACTCTTATGCTTTGGTTCACACTTGACCGCTGAGGGCTTATCACACATGAACCCCATAAACTGCACACTAGGTACTACACACCACATTTATTCATACATTACGCGTCATACACCATACATTCTACATTTAGTCTACAACATTTTGACATTTGTGCATTTATACATCATACTTCATGCTACTCATCATTATACATCGTTGCTTACATCCTACACTACTTACCCTACATACAACATTATTCGTTTATCTACATACCTTACATACCATTCATATTATACCACACACTTCCATACATATTCTACATCCTATACTATTATTCATCACATATGAGTCTAGAATTACATCATCTTACATACTACATTACTAGTCTATCTACTTACATTACATGCCACTCTATACATTACACTTTACACATTTTACACATCTTGCATTCACATTCTACACATCACATATTTACACATTTCTACTTCTCACATGTTCTCCTATCATCATCCATATTACATACCATTTTACACATTGCACTCACTACCCGATGACGCACTTTAGTTCCTCGGTCCATACTTGATTGTTGAGGGTTTACAAATCAAATGGACCTTACATTCATCACATGTTTATCATTCCACCTTTCATCATGTGACATTTCTAGGATAGTGACACATCTATATAGGCTAAATCATCACTTACTCTTTCATCTTGTAGTGGTATATGCTTTAGGCTACATCACCACTCCTTTTACATTATCAACACTTATTCTATTCATCTTGTAGTGATACAAGCTTTAGGGATAATTCATCACTCCTACATTCATTTTGTCATGATATACGCTTAGGATATAATGTTCCCATAAATCTCTTCTATTTTCCGCATATCTTCATCACTATGCATACATTCTCATCACAAATGCACTAGACACAACACACACCATTCGACCATTTCTTGATGACACACCCTCATTTACGGTTCATTCTTGAATGTTGGGGGGACAATTAAATGAACCTCACTACATACAATTCCATCCACTCGGGGGCACACAACTCATATCACTCCATCTTGAATTCCATTCCATCCATCCATGACATACTATATATTATGGTTGTTTTTACTCTTGCTTAATTTTTCTTGTTCATGGTCATTTTATTACACATGCTAGCTATATTACTTGTATTTCATTTATCTATATCATCCAAACATGCACATTCACTTCTTTTTCTAGCCGTGATCACATATATAGGTCTCTTACATGCAACATGGATGCTCGCCTTCTACCCTTCCTACATTGGTCGATGGGGGCATCCACATTCACATCTCACAGTGCTATTGTTTTATTGTGTATTTAGTACTTTGCATTTCTTGGTTGCACACACTTTTGACATACTAGTTATCTTTCTAACATCCCAACGGTTGCTTCATGTGCACCATTTTTTATGCATGGATATTTGAATCCATACTTGTTTATTACATTGTGTGCTACTATTTTATTTTATTTATGGGCCTTTCCCTATATTTTGTGTGCACGCTTATTTGTTGTATGTAGCCATGTTGGTTGCGAACAGTCACAAAATCACACTTACTATTACATTTATACTACCAAGTATATTATTTTATATATGGATCTCGTGTAAGAAAAGTATTCACTAATGACTCATCCCCTAGTCCTATCATCAATTAGTCAGTTATCATCATAATTTATATTGCACAATCGTCGCTTGTTTACACGGTTATGGTCATCTCTCAAGGAGTATCAAGTGTCATTATTTAGTCATTTGTTGTCTCTAGTCTTTGACTAGAGCACCTAGGGTCAGTATTGTGGCATCCATGGGCGCGCCGATCATTAATTTTAGGCATCTTGGTCCCCGTAAAAATTGGGTCTAATTTACTTATTCGAGGTCCATCTTTGTCATTTTCCCCTCTCATTCCCCTGTGTGCTAGTTGGCATGTCTTGTCATTAGTGTAAAAATTTGAACAAGATATCCCTATATAAACATAACATACTCACTATCTTATGTGTGGACTAGATACTATCAAGAGATAACTATCTACATCACACAAGAATAGGGGAAAGGGTTGTATTCATTATATTCCATCCACCATTTGCATTTTACATTTAGTTATTTCCCCTACTTACTTTTAATGATGATAGGGCACCCTAGACACACAATTACACACACAAGCACACATAACTACATTAGATCTGGAATGCGATTGCAACGCTTGGTTGTAAGTCCACCATTATGGTAGATAAGGTCGATCTCGAACCATTCATATGTATCTTTATTTTTAGGGATTTGATGCTTTATATGGGTTTTGCGGGTAGATCTTCATCACTAGTTCACAACGACATAAACAAGGCTACTACGCGACAACTACACTACGAAAAGACTAAGATATTGTGAAGATCTAGAAAAATTTTCATATTCGGATATTGATATTTGATACAGACCATAGCACCCGGACTATAGACCGGGTACCCACTAGCGCCCTAGTCATTTGGATCTTTAGTTTATGCACTTTCTTGGGTAGCACTTTCACATTTTCCTTGTCTACACATCAACTCGGTCAAGTTGAACATGCAACGAGGTAAGTCATTTTTAGGTTAGTACCCTATCACTCTTATTTACATTATTTCATTTCATTTAAATATCAATTAAAATTATTTAGCATTTACATTTTAGTTTATACCATTTATTCCATTACTGTTACTAGTTTAGATTAACTATAGAATAACATTAATATTCTACATTTTAGTTAATCATTTTGGTGAACCCGTCCTTTCAAATATCTTTCCCTAGGATCCAATCAAACCCTAATGGATAAATATAGCTCATCTTCTTTTCCCATCATGTCTCATTTTAGTGTTAACCCTATCTATGATGAGGTTGCCATCACTGAGCTAAAGGCTCTATATAGTAATCTTGTCACTACACCCGATCATATCAAATAACAACTTATAGATGGCTAACAATACGTTAAGTAATAATTTTTAGGATTATCCTATAGGCATTAGTATTGTCGAGGATCCAATAGCCTTTACTCATTGTATACCATGTTATACAACTACTTGTGATCCTTCTTCCGAACTTTCAAAAGAAACTTTAGATGATTCTATTATTGATTACTTACTTGGTATTAACAATCACTCACATGTGCATATTGATTCCTCTTCTTCTCCATAGCCAATGATATAGTTCCTTCTCATAATTCTACCCCTTTTGAAATTTCTTCTTATGATACATCTCATACTAGTTTGCATGCTCCTTCACATTATGTTGATGATCCCATTGATAGCAATCTTAGTAACATTCTCATATCCAAGTCTCTATCTGATGATGATGAGGTAGTTGATAGTCATGGTTCTCCTTCTTTCCATACTACTGAGTGTGACTCACCTACTCCATTGTTTCCTTCTCTTAAGATTACATCTAACACTGTTCATGAGTCACCACCATCTATCACTTTTTCTTCTCCTACTATTTCATCTCCTCTTGTTACATCATCTATGTATCCTAGTCCATCTTCTCCTATAGATGTGTCTCCATCGGTATCCTCATCTATTAAGGATGTTTCTAATGTTAGTCCTACCATTGCTATGGATGTTCCATCTATATCACCTACTATAGCTTCCTCGACACCTACGTCTCTTATGACCTTAACATCATAATCTCCTTATCACCTTTTGATATTCCCATGATCACCCACAATGGCAAATTACAACTGCTTAATACATTATTGCCATCTTCCACTATTCCTTCATAAGATATCATCTCTCCCATGCATGATGTAGGTTAGTTATAATCTCAGGTTCAGTCCCTCACATTAGAAAGTAGGGCTTACTATGCTTCGATGATAAAAATTCATTACATGATAACCCCATCCCTAAGAAGATTCATAAGCTTGTACATTCCCTTAGGACTTCATCATGCCTACTGTTATCCCAAATTCACCCCCAGGGAAAATTTGGTTAAGAAAACACTGCACATAAGGAAATTATGAAGGAAACGACTCAGACCCGTGAGCTCACATTCTAGGATGAAAAACAGGTTACAGATGGGCTCAGAAACGAAGGAGTAGTGCCGCAGAGGAACCGAGCAAGAAAGGGGAAGAAACGGTGAAGATCCAAAGTCCTCGGGTTCAAAACAGTTCAGGAAAGGTCCAAAATTGACTAAGTATGGAAGAGCCAGCAGAGGGAACCACATGTCCTAACATCGCTTCTCCAAAGGTGAATCCAAAAAAAGGGGAAGACCAAACGAGCACCATACTAACACGTGTCCTAGAGGAAAGTGGGGCATCGGGGGAAAAGTTGATTCTTTGCCCCTTGTTATCACAAAAAGGGTAAAAGTTACAAAATGGCCCGTAACTCTATCGGGGAAAAGTCAGCGTTAGAACCCGAGTCAAATCCAAGGCGGGGAGTCATAGGGAAAAGTGAAGATTTCTATTTTGTTTAAAGGGAAAAAGATAAATTACGGACCCGTAAGACCGATTTTTGTTCTAATCTGGCTGCCACGTGTCCCAAACCAAAAGGGGGCCCATTTTTCAAACTATTTTCCCCATCCATTCATACTGGACCCGATACAAACTTTGAAGGGGCATATATTTTGACTTAGGGCTTGAAATATTGTAGATTTGACACCATTGGAAAGATCTCGACCTCACCTATGCCATGGAGGTCTGAAAATTTAATTTTGAGGAGGTTAGGTGAAGGAAAATGGAGGAAACATCTTCGGCCTTCAATGTAGGATCCATCTGTCTTAACAACCAGATCAGATTCGATCTGTTTCCACCGTTTCCTCTTCTTTCAAGGTACTGAATCAAGGGATCATGTAGTAAAGACAGATTTGGGGATATTTTATTAGAAGCATTAACAATAGTGGTTGAGCTTCAACCCCACTTTTCCCGATTCACCCTCTCTTTCTTCTCTCGATCAAATCTATACATATAGGGGTAGGATTCATTGTAAAGGGTTGTTCATTCTTCTTCCCCCCATCCCTCCTCTCTCTTTCTTCTCTAGGGTTGAATGTGGAGTTTAAGCCTCCTCCTTGGCTTGGTAATGGCATTTTATTTCCTCTTTCCCCGTTAATGGTGTACATCTTGTGTGAACTCTCGAGCAATAAAATTTGTTTCATGATGCGTTTTGTCCATCCTTTGCTCATTTTGTTGTCTCTTCTTGCCTCTCACCATTGCGGGTATACCGTGTATATATCTCGATGTCTATTGCAGGTTTTGGGAGCTGTGTTTAAGGGGTTTGAAATGGTGTTCTCTATGAACTTTATCCTTGGTATGTGATGCATCTGTCCATCCTCTCCATTGCTCACCTCTCTCCATTTCAGTAATCAATTTTGTGATCAACAATTCCCTTTTCTCAGTGTTATCACCTCTATAGTGTAGGATTTCTTTATCATCTTTTTTTCATGTTCTCTCTCTCCATGGTCCCTTGGAATTGTTAGATTAGGAGTAGATAGTCGCATTTCCTCTCTCGAAGTAGTTTAGTGCTAGGATTAGGAAGAGGAACCAGTATTCTCTAGAGGATCATTCCCATTTTCAAGTCCCACAGGGAATGATCCAATGTTATGCAAATCACACCAAATGACCTTACCTTAGAAAAGTAGATCCATAAATCATTTGGGGTGCTATGATTTCACACTAACAATTTTGGCATGCCCATGGGACAGTCTTAAAGCACCTTACCACTTCACTTCATCAAGTTTGATGTGCTCTTGGTGAAAGTTTTAGCCTTCGGAGGCACTTTCAAGCACATCTGGCGACTCCATCACGTCTGTCATCACCAATCCGGCACTATGATAATTCTTCACCGGGAACTCCTCGTCTTTATGATTATTTACTAATGCACAACCTTTAGTTTGGTGGATGTAATCTGGAAACAAAACAACAACATAACACAAGAATACCATCGACTATGATAAGACGGAATGATGACAAATCTGAAATATCAAAGTAAATTATAATATTAACATGAAACTATTACAATCTCACCCATGAGGTACTTCAAGTGTTATTGACTTCACTTGCCTTTCACCAAGACTATGGGAGAAACTTTACAATTACACCTCTTAATGGCTTCTTGACACACCTTTAAGCGATGGCTTCCTTTGCACACTTCCTACTGATATTTCTCACTACTTCTTTCTATGCTAAATGAGGGGGTGGCCTCTCTATTTATAGAACTTCGGGCTTATCCATCTTATCTCTAAGATAGGATAAGAAATCCACTCTGACGAATCATATTCCATACCTTAACTCTTATATGTACATGTAAGCTTATCTTTTAAGATAAGATAAACCTTATCATTTTACATGGGTTCCACATTTTTAGACTTTTTACAAATAAAATACACAAAATATTTATGACCTCACTCCTTGTCCTTATTACCAATATAATATTTCTAATTCCTAATCATGTAGACCCTACTTCTCTAATTACCCAAACTTTGACATTTTAACATTACTGGACCACTTACGACAAATATTTACTTTTTACAACATTCCTATTGTACTTTGATTATTCTTACCGTACTCCACATTATTGGCGACATTATTGTGGCGCCCATTATCTTCTATCAGATGCTACTACTAATTATACTTAACAACATCCTATTCCTAATACATACATTAATGAAATAGAAATTATGGAGGAAAATTTTAGTGTCGACATCTTCCCCCTTCCTAGCTTCTACTCCGTCCTCGGAGTAGACTATTCAGTGCTTGGAAAATCTTCAACTTGTCGTGGTTGACCCATTTCGTAATGGGAGTGCCATCCAATTCCTCCAGTCAGTACGTACCATTTTCATGCACATTTCTTTATTTTGTAGGGCCCCATCCATTTTGGAAGAAATTTTCTCTGTCTTCTTTTTTTGTATATGGAATCATATACTAGAACCAAGTCATTCACATGAAATGGAGACCACGGATCTTTTGATCAAAGTATTCCTTCTGCTTCATTTTCTTCTTATGGCTTGTATCCTTTGCTATTTCTCTCATTTCCTCTAGCAAATGAAGATGTACCAACCTTTCTTTTCTTGAATCACTTTCATCCATCCTTTCATTTTCATAACTCTCACGGTGGGAATATCAAACTCAATAGGAAGAAGCTGGATCAATGCCATAGGCCAATTTGAAATGGGGAGTATCCTGTTGCTGACTTTGATGTTGCCCTATATGCCCACAATCTTTGCATGAATCCTTTTATCCCATTTATGTACTGCGAGGCTGCATCTTTTGCTAGAATTTGACACAACACAAAATTTGTTCGTTCCACTGTCCATTTGTGCTTGGCTTGTATGTTGTTGCCTTCTGTGCTTAATAGAAAACTTATTGACTAGGGCTTCTACCACCTCATTAATGAAGTGGCTTCCTTGATCTGTTTCTGAATTTCTAATGGACAACCAAATCGGTGACAATGCGTTCATATATGAACCTTGCCACTTCATCCATGGAAGTTGTTTTGATGGCCTAGCTTGACCCACTTGGTTAAATAATCTGTGGCAACTACAATATACTTATTTTGGCGTGATGTAGTTGGAAGTGGACCTACAATATCTATTCCCCACTTTTCAAAGGGACCAAGTGGAAGAATAGGACATAATGGAGCTGATGAAGTCTTACGGTTACCATGTGTTTGACAAATATCACATGTCTTACAATAATTATAACAATCTTTAAAAAGAGTGGGCCAGTGATAACCTGCATCCAAGATCCTTCTTCTTGTAAGTTGTCTAGAGAAGTGCCCTCCACATGTACCATTGTGGAATTCTTCTAGCAGTTCCTTCCCTTGATCACGTCCAACTGCCCTCTTGTACTGTCCATCAGGTCCTATTCGAAATAATACTCCATGCAGAATAGAATATGGATGACTGGCTTGAGTAATCTTTCTCTTAGTCTTTGCATTGGCACCATCAGGAAACTTGAATTCATTCAGATAATTCCAAATATCTATGTATTCACTAGGGATTGTGTCGAGGATAACAATCTTGCATCGGAAATCATCATCATCACAAGATGATCCTAAACCATCATAGGCTCGAGAGAGTGCATCTGCATTGACATGCTTCTTTCCTGGCCTATCTATAATATCAAATTCAAATTCTTGTAGCAAAATTATCCATCTTGCTATCCTCCCTGATGGGTTAGGCTTATTTGATATATTTTAGAGCTATGATCTTTATTCTGACTATAAATTTTTGCCCTAGCAAGTAATTTCTAAACTTCTTTATAGCAAAAATGATAGCGAGAGCCTCTTTTTGATTCTGATATAATTTACCTCAACCTTTGCTCATTTATGCTGCTCCCAAAGTAAATTGGATGTTCATTCCCATTTTCATCCTTTTGGCTCAAAGTACTTCCTAGTCTTTGCATCGAGGCATCGGTGTACACAATGATGGCTTGCTCAATCTGGATTCTTCAAAGCAGTGAAGACACGGGGCTTCCTTGATTGTCCAAAAGCTTCATGCGCCTTATTTCTGGTTCATAAGTAACATCCTTCTTGAAAGCTGGGTTAGTGGTACATGCGATCTTTGAGAAATTCTTGATGAACCTTCTATAGTAACCCACATGGCCTAAAAATGATCTCAACTTACTTCTATTCATAGGAAATGGTAAATCTTTGATTTTTGAAACTTTATCAGGATCAATACCAATACCATCTCTGGATACAACATGCCCTAACAAAACACCTTTAGAACATCCAAAGACACACTTTGTAGGGTTTAGTGAGGCTTGTGCTTCATCTAACCTTTGAAATGTTGTCTCCATTTGGTGCAGGTGGTCCAACTTGCTCCCATAGATGCAAAAATCATCCGAGAAATACTCTATGAAGGTCCCGATGTAGGGTTCGAACACCCTATTCATCAAACGTTTGGAATGTTCTTTGGAGCATTACACACCCAAAAGGCATAACTCTATAAGCAAAACGTTCCCCAAGGAGTGGTGAGCGTGGTCTTGGTGATCTTTCTCTGCTTATACGAACTTGGTTGTAGCCGCTATATATCCATCAACAAAACTATAGCACTCTGGCCGACTACTTCGTCAAGATCGATCGAAAATGGAAGAGGGTAATGATCCTTCTTTGTTGCCTTATTGAGCTTCATAATCAACACAAATGCGTAGCTTCCCATTCTTTTTATTGAGATCACAATGGGAGAAACCCATTACGAATTCTCCACAGACAAATATGAATCCTGCATCAAGCAACTTATCTATTTCTTCTTTTACAGTCTTGGAAAAATTAGGATTCATTCTATATGGCATTTGCTTTATGGGCTTAGCACCATCTACCATCTCAATAGAATGTTCTACCCAACTTACTTGATGGAGTTCCTTGTAATCAAAAGTGAATAGGTGTATGTACCTTCGAAAGAGCTGGAGGTAGGATTCCTTCTCACTCTCCATCACAGCATCACCAATCTTTATTTGTTGGAGACGATCATCAACTTCTTCTTCAGATAATTTTATGGGGTCATGAGTTGGTGTGACTGGAAGGATATCCATGACTGAAACATCCACCTCACTTTCTTCATCTTGGTGTCCACTTCACTTGGTACTAGAGTAATCGAGGATGTCGATCATCGGTTTCATCACTTGAATCCACGAGTTACGCCTTATGATGTCGAGGGATCACATTTATCTTCACCCTCTCTCTACCACGTCCAAGTGTCATGAAACCTTCATTCCGGTAGTTTCTTGCATGAACTCTCCTTAGCCATGGTCTTCCCAGCGGCATTGGGTGCATTGAGTACCATTTTCATCACTGAAAGTCTACCACACATACTGACACCCATATGAGATATTGCCACATTTGAAACTACACCTTTGGTTTAGTTTTCCCTTATTTAATGACCTTAACATAAGTGTTGAAGGGCGATCAATTTTTAAACCCAACATATTCATTACGGACTCGGTCATTACATTAAGCTGCAGCACCTCCATCAACTAAGACATCATGAATTGAAATACCATTACATAATACCTCGGCTTGTGGAGCATAGGGATCCCTCTGCCTCCCAGCAACAGGGACCTCGACCTCCTTCCTTCTTCGAGCATTGAGTCCACCTCGCAACTCCGCCTCTTCTCGGAAGACATAGCCAAGAGTTGACCATATGTAATATTTGCGAGGCCTTTTGGACGGATCTTCCAAGATGGAGTATGGTCCTTGCCTGTGAAATCGAAAATCCTGCACACCCAACTTTCTTCTCCTATGTTTCTTACTAGTTTCTCCTTTCATCTTCTTAGGATCATTTCCATCTTGATTATCTTTTTCTTTCTTTCTTTTTATTACAAACACATCTACTTCATTATTTCTGCTCTTATCTACTACATCAAAAGAATTCACGGTGCTTTTCCTTTATCATTATCTCCTTTACCGGATGTAGAAGCTCTATCTGGACAATTATACTTATAATGACCCTTTTATAACAACCATAACAAACAACTTGAAAAATATTTCTTTTTGGACCTCTATCTCCTCCTGAGAACTAAATTCCTTTCCTTGAAGAAGATTAATAGTTAAGCGGCCCATCTTTTGAGCGAGATCTTCATACTCGGTAGATGTACTAGGAGAAATATTTGTGCTCACCGGGAGTGGTTGTGGATTACGGACCAAAGGTCTTTGGTGTAGGCTCTACTTTAACAACAATTTCTTTGGGCTCCTCTTCCATGCTTTCTTCTTGCCTTCTTGCATCTCCTTTGCTTGTTCATGGTAGGCTGGCGGTCATACTTCACTCGTTGTCGATCTCGGCTTCATCCCAAGAATGAAGTGCTTACGAGAGGAGATTATCCACGCCATTCATCAACCCATCCGCTAATCCTTCCTTCCGGATGGGGCATCGAGCTTCCTCCTTAGCTCTAGAACACGAGCATGATAATCCCTTATCTTCTCCTTCTCTCCTTGGGATAGCTTTGTGATCTCGATCATGAGATCTGCATATTTACATTTGTTCACCAAATTCTTGAAAAAACTTTCGATTAATAAATCCCATGAATTTTTCACATTATCACCTAGTGTTTGAACCACCTAAGTCTTGAACCATCCAAAAGGTAGGAAAAATTCAGTCCATTGTTCCCCTTCTTATAAGGCCATTACAAATACAAGATCGTTTAAACTCTTGAATGAAAGAAGAAGCATCTTCATTAGATTGAGCTGAAAAAATAGGAATCTTTCCCATTTTCAAAAGTAACCACCGTGAAATACCAACCCACAAGTACAATCAACAAGACTTATGTGCACAAATAATAATCACTATACTAGAAAGTGACTTTACACCTTTCTACGGAAAAATAGAAATGACCACGGTAAACTATGGTAAAACTTGACTTACTGCGGTAAAAACTGATTTTACTGTGGTAAACACTATTCACGGTAAAAAGTGAAGTTACTGCGGTAAATACTATTCACGGTAAAAAGTGACTTTACTGTGATAAATACTATTCACAGCAAAAATGACTTTATCATGGTAACTACTATTCACGGTAAAAATGACTTTACCATGGTAACTACTATGCCCAGTAAAAACAAGGTTACCCTCGATTGATTTTTGACTAAGTGGGAATATCTCTCCGAGAAAATCCACCAACGAGGAATGGTCGGCAGCGGAACCAAAATGTCATCACCAATCCGGCACTATGATAATTCTTCACGGGAACTCCTCGTCTTTATGATTATTTACTAATGCCTGACCTTTAGTTTGGTGGATGTAATCTGGAAACAAAACAACAACATAACAAGAATACCATCGACTATGATAAGACGGAATGATGACAAATCTGAAATATCAAAGTAAATTATAATATTAACATGAAATTATTCTGATCTCACCCATGAGGTACTTAGTGTTATTGACTTCACTTGCCTTTCCCAAGACTATGGGAGAAACTTTACTGAATTACACCTCTTAATGGCTTCTTGACACACCTTTAAGCGATGGCTTCCTTCGCACACTTCCTACAATATTTCTCACTACTTCTTTCTATGCTAAATGAGGGGGGTGGCCTCTCTATTTATAGAACTTCGAGGCTTATCCATCTTATCTCTAAGATAGGATAAGAAATCCACTCTGACGAATCATATTCCATACCTTAACTCTTATCTGTACATGTAAGCTTATCTTTTAAGATAAGATAAACCTTATCATTTTACATGGGTTCCACATTTTTAGACTTTTTACAAATAAAATACACAAAATATTTATGACCTCACTCCTTGTCCTTATTACCAATATAATATTTCTAATTCCTAATCATGTAGACCCTACTTCTCTAATTACCCAAACTTTGACATTTTAACATTCTTAGGACCACTTACGACAAATATTTACTTTTTACAACATTCCTATTGTACTTTGGTATTACCGTACTCCACATTATTGGCGGCACATCTGTCTGGTGCCGTTATCTTCTATCGAGCCTACTTACTAATTAATTATACTTAACAACATCCTATTCCTAATACATACATTAATGAAATAGAAATTATGGAGGAAAATTTTAGTGTCGACAGTGTCAACAACCCATCCTCCGAGTTGCATACCTTTTCCATCAATTTCTAATAATTTTCATCCATTTTATTCTTCCATCTCTTTCATTTTATCCCATTCCATGAGGTTGTGCAATCATGACTTCATTCCCTTCATGGAACTTACACTCGCAATGAAAATGGAAATACGTTCCACCTCCAATAATTTTCACAACTCCTCCAAATCGGCATTATGAGCAGATTCAAAATCACTATACCTATCCACAACAGCAATGCCAAAACCAGTTTGGCCATGAAGCTTATTAGGAATAGGGATATGCATATAATGACAAAAACCAAATGGAAGATGCTGGTCTGCTAGAGAAGATTCAAAAAATGGAGATTGGCATGGTTCGATCAAGAGCTACGAATGAAGGCATTCAAGATTGGTTGCAGGGCACCTTGTCCACGGGAAGGCCCTTTTCCAAGATATTACAGCCCTCAAGAGAAGCTTGATTTCATGGTTGAAGTGTTGCCTCAACTTACATAGTGGATTGAGGACATTAAGGCTTATGAACAAAGTGCGGGACAACCTTGTCAATGGGTAAGTCAATCACCAGCTCCTTGCCTTTCATTTTCTCTCCCTCAATCTTTATCATTTCAGTAGAGGTAAGAGTCAAGCCCCTCACTTGCTGCCCCAAGTGTTGATTTCATTTGTCCATCTCCTATTCTTCCACGTCATCTTAGTTATTCTATCCTTTTCCCTTCTAAACAGTCATCCCCTCTAAAAAAAATAAGAAGTTGCACCTCCCTTCACACCACAAACAATTACAAATATGGTTGAACCCCAACCTACCACTCCTCTTATTTTCCCAAGCCTATGTTGTGAAGAGACTCAAGAATCTAGTAAAGAAGAACAACAAGAAGAGGAGCCCAATAGAAAAGAAATGACAGACAATTTGAATATTTGAGCCGCCAAATTTGGGTTTATAAAGACCCCATGGTCAAGCCAATAGAGGAAGTCAAGATTGAAGAACCAATGGTGGATGAGGCCGAGTTTGTAGCGGAAGAAGAGAAATAAAAAGAGGAGGAAAAATTAGTCCCAAGCCCCATTGAAGAGGAGCAGCTAGGAGAGATTAGATCAATGTTGAGGCCACTCAATGAAGAATACATCATTGAATATTTTTGCTTTCATTTTAAGGGCCTGATTTGATTGATGAACCCATGATGGAAGAGGACCATACAGATTCAGGCTCTAAGTGTGGAGCAGACTATAGGGGAACCTTCGGATTCTTCCTCCCACTTCATCCCCTTTAATCTCGATGTTGAAGAAGAGTTTGATCTCTCAAAATTCACGTTTGAGAAGAGAGAAACCATGGTGAGCAAGTTACAGATCAAGAGGACACCATGAAGGAGGTAGAGCACTTATAGCAAGACAACAAGGAGGTAGACTGTCTGTCAGACTTGAGAGATTGCTTTGATGAAAAGGATCCCATGGAGATTACATCATTTTCTCCTCCATCCATCTTCCACGCACATGAACTTTCTGCCATGAAGGAGAATATTCAAGTGCAAAATGCTTGCACTCCATAATGGCCCTCTGGAACCAAGGTTGGAAGATCTTGATCTTCCATGTTCTTCAAAAGAGGAGGAAGGAAAAAGGCAAGAGGATGTCATCATCTCTCTCACACCATTCATCTAAGAAGGTCCACAAGAAAACTCCATTCTTGGAGTTAAGATTTCGAGAACCATGGGTAGATTCAAAGGACCATACCTTGCCCACTCGGATACTTGGCTTCATTAGAGCCAAGGAAAAGTCAAAAAACAGTCATGCCTACTCCAGGGCATGAGGATGAGCATAAAAGTACTAAGGGTCATCATCAACACCTCCAAAAGTCTGATGCAAGTAAGCTTGAGGAGATATTTTCCATTAATGTTGATACCTTGATGATTTGGGTGGAGGACCGGCTTATTGTCAATTTTTCACTCATACAGGAAGCTATATTTAGTGTCAAATCATTTACATGGCTGCCCCTCTTGAGAAAGGGAAGCTACTTCTCCCTACCTGTAGTAGGATTTGTTTAACATTCTTTCTCTCTAGTTAGTGTAGGAGTAGGAGTAGACTTTGTTTCTAGCAGAAGAAGTGCTTATGCACACTTTGCATGTCTCATTTGAGGCATGTATGATTTGGTCTTTGTATATAAGTTTTGTTCGCATTGCTCTAGAGATGCATGAAGCCAAGCTCTTAACTATCCAAGGTAGGGAACTCATAGTTACCTGTAATAGTTTCCATCTTCAAAGAAAACAAATGTAGAGAAACTAAAATCGTTATAGAATGGAGTCCATTTTAGTTGGCTTTTGGTGAAGTTTAACTCTAAGTTTAGTGGGTTTCTAAAAGGCTTAGAGGTCAGATCTTCAAAAGTTAAAATCAGTTTCATAATTATCGAGGCATACTCCATGCCCAATGGATGCTTCAAGGCCACTTTGGTTTCTTCATCTAGCGGAAGATGTCCCCGTGAGTCGCCAAATTGTTATCCCAAACTCACCCCGGGAAAATTTGGTCAAGACAACTCCTGCACATAAGGAAATTATGAAGGAAATGACTCAAACCCGTGAGCTCACATTCTAGGATGAAAAACAGGTTACAGATGGGCTTGGAAATGAAGGAGCAGTGCTGTAGAGGAACCGAGCAAGAAAGGGGAAGAAATGGTGAAGATTCAAAGTCCTTAGGTTCAAAGCAGAGTTCGGGAAAGGTCCGAAATTGACTATGGAAGAGCTAGGAAAGGGAACCACGTGTCCTAACAACGCTTCTCTAAAGATGAATCCAAAAAAAGGGGAAGACCAAATGAGTGCCAAATGATGCGTGTCCCAGAGGAAAGTGGGGCATCGGGGAAAAGTTGATTCTTTGCCCCTTGTTATCACAAAAAGGGTAAAAGTTGCAAAATGGCCTGCAACTCCGTCGGGAAAAAGTTAGCATTAGAACCCAGGAGTCAAAGTCAAGGCGAGGAGTCGGAGGAAACATGAAAATTTTCCTTTCATTCAAAGGAAAAAGATAAATTGCGGACCCGCAAGACCAATTTTTTGTTCTAATCTGGGCTTATGAGCACGTGTCCCAAACCAAAAGGGGGGCCCATTTTTCAAACTTTTTTCCCCATCCATTCATACGGACCCGATCTGAAACTTCGAAGGGGCATATATTTCGACTTAGGACTTGAAATATTGTAGATCGACACCATTGGAAAGATCTCGGCCTCACACCTACACCATGGAGGTCTTAAAATTTAATTTTGAGGAGGTTAAGTGAAGGAAAATGGAGGAAATTTCTTCACTTCAATGCAGGATCCATCTGTCTCAACAACCAGATCGGATTCGATCTATTTCCGCCATTTCCTCTTCTTTCAAGGTACCGAATCAAGGGATCATGCAGTAAAGACGGATTTGGGGCATATTTTATTAGAAGCATTAATAGCAGTGGTTGAGCTTCAACCCACTTTTCTCACTTCCCTCTCTCTTTCTTCTCTCCGATCAAATCTATAAATATAGGGGCAAGATTCATTGTAAAGGGTTGTTCATTCTTCTTCCTTGCCCCCCTCTCTTTCTTCTCCAGGTTGAATGTGGAGTTTAAGCCTCCTCCCTTGGCTTTGTAATGGAATTTTCTTGCCTCTTGCCCATTAATGGTGTACTATGTGAACTCTTGGAGCAATAAAATTTGTTTCATGATGTGTTTTTTCCATCCTTTTCTCATTTTTGTCTCTTCTCACCTCTCACCATTACAGGGTATATTGTGCATATCTCTGATGTCCATTGCAAGTTTTGGGAGTTTGTGTTTAAGGGGTTTGAAATGGTTTTTGTGTGAACTTTATCCTTGATCCGTGATGTATCTCTGTCCAATCCTCTCCATTTCTCACCTCTCTCCATTCCAAGCAGTTGAGTTTGTGATCAGCAGTTCCCTTTTCTCGGTGCTATCACCTTTGTAGTGTAGGATTTCTTTATTTTCATGCGTTCTCTCCCCCTTGGTCCCTTGGAATTGTTAGATTAGGAGTAGATAGTCACATTTCCTTCCTTAGAAGTAGTTTAGTGCTAGGATTAGGAAGAGGAACCAACCTTCTCTGGAGGGTCATTCCCATTTACAAGTCCCATAGCTTGGGGAATGATCCAATGTTATGAAATCACACCAAATGACCCGCCTTAGAAAAACATATCCATAACTCATTTGGGGGTGCTTGTGATTTCACACTAACACCCAATTTCACATGTTTTTCTTGTCTTGGTGACTCTCATGCTCATCTTCTACATTTCTATATGGCTATGACCTCTTATACTAATGATATATTATTACTTAAGCCCTTTCTCTATAGTCTTATTGATGAGGTGTTAGAATGGTACACTCATCTTCCCTTTGGGTCCATTGATACTTTCTATGACATGGAGGATGCTTTCCTCTATTAGTTTATAATCAACAAAGACCTAAAAATAATTATGACCTCTTACCTACCCTACATCAAGGCTCATATGAACCTATCAAGGATTATATTTTATGATTCAATTTTTGTATGCATCAGTTAGTATTCCAACCTATAGATCTTGAGAAGCAATTAATCTTCTTTTGTGTTCTAATTCCTCCACTCAAACAAATATTACAATATGATACATGTGAGTCATTCATTCTTCTATGTTACAAAGTTATCAACCTAGAACAAGATATTCTCTCAACACACATCATAGATCATCCACACATCTCTACGACTATTTCCTCATCTAGTTCTCTACCATTGCCTCTGGTTGAGCATCCTACACAATCTCCATATTTTCCTCACAAGAAAAGAAAAGAAGCTCAACCCACTCAGCCAAAAAAAGCATACTCCTCGGCTATGTGATAGATTACTCCTCCTACCACTCCACCTCGGTCACGTGAGCCTTTTCACTTCTCTCATCACACTCGACCACATGATGTGCTACATATTTTACTTACTGAGTGATTAATTCACTTACCCTCCAACCAACATTATCCGTAACACCAATTACAGTGACAATGTGACCAATTTTATTGTAATTATCATCAAATAAATGACCATATGGATAATGATTGTCTTGCCCTTCACGATCAATTGTAACAACTAGAGGATAAGGGAATCATCTCTTTTGGATATCGCTCACGTGAGAGATCCATCTCTCATTTACCTCGTCATAGGATTTTTCTTCGGTTGAGTCATCTCTTACATTAGGTGCTCGGACCATGATACGTTCACCATAATTTTTTTACTCATGCATGCTCTCCACTATGTCCATACACCACTACCTCATTGCAACCACTTCATTCATATCATTCATCGCATTCATGCCATCCATCGCATCACGCTACTCCTTCACATTGGTTTCCACAACACTCCACTCTCGTGCATCCCACCGCAGCTCCATATGACATTCAGTTTGGTTCATACACTCATGCTACTTCCATCCCACATGCTTCCATTGCTTCATGCCACCTTGGTCTTTGGTAGGTGATTACTATCACCTTACCCCCGATGATGCACTTGTGTTCTTACATTCTTACATGACTATTGAGGTTTTTCTTTAAGAACCTTTCATCACGTGCTTCGTCATTCATCTAGTGCATCTAATCATTTCCCGATGACACACTCTTACTTTTCAAGGTTCATTTTTGAATGTTGAGGGATATTAATGAACCTAATCATCCATATACTGGAGGCATCACTCACCCCCCCACATTCATCCCACTAACATATTATGATTACATTACATTATTACGATAAACATTCATCACAACACGTTTGTTTGATAATCACCTCTTTCTACATTCATTTCTACTATCAAAATCATACTAACTACGCATTACACATTACATTTAATAAAAATTAGCAATATAAAAATATATCACATTCATTAGGACAATAATCATCATTGAAACATATGTCATCAATACAACACAAAATAATCTCATCATATATAAATCACATATATCCATACACATATATTTTGAGTACAATTATCACTAGGGGAAGCTCCCTTACATCATATACAATCATAATAATAAAACCTCATCATCACTATCACTCTCGGTACTATGAGAACCTAGAACTAGATGCCTCACCACTCACTCTGTGCCTCTATTTTGCGGCCTTGATATATCTCCACTTGCTTATGGAATAAGTTGTTATCCATAGGATGCTCTGTAAATTTATGTTGCAAATCCACATATTGTATGAAGAAATCCTACACTAAAGTACCACCACCCAATTCCTCGTGGGCTCATCGATTCTCCTCTTGTGCCTCATCCCTCTGAACTAGAAATACGGTACATGCCACCACTACTATGACCACTAACTCAAATAAATGGGCATCCTCACTTGCGATCTCATCCACTTGCTCATGTATACCTCCACCAAGTACATCCATCGGCACATTCCACATTAATGTGCAAATGGATGTGTTGACTATTAGGGACCAATAGGAATCACCTATAAAATAAACAACACAACACGTTAGATAGAAATTACTAAGCTAGAATCCAATGAAAAAATACACAATATAGCTATATATAGATACTATGCTCTGCTACTACTACCACAACATTACTAGGGGCATGTTCTTTCCCTCTCTTACTCTTAAATGCGGTAACCCTACTACATCTGCAAACAATGGGAACAACAATACACATCAATGTATACCCCACCATGCATGACACTCCTCTGTGCTACCATCATTATTTGAATCTATCACCTTTATCAATACATCTATATCATTTGGCCCAGGAGGTACTAGCTACTCTTTGTGGGCCCTACTTTGGCTGAGCCTCTCTATGTGCTAATAGATCTCAACCATATATATGGCTCTGGGGGCACATCCCGAGCCATACGAAACTGATGCGATACCCTCTCCATCTGGAAGAGCTCCGCCACACCTAGGAATCTATCCTCCAACCACATAGTCCTCTGAGTACACCACAACTCTACAACATCTTTGTGCCATCCTTTAAAATCACGATATGGCCTCCATATAACTATCTCGGCCCCCATTCTATCTATCAGTTCCTTATAGGTATATGTATCCATCCTACACACATGAATATTGACCCACCTCCTCAAATATATCTCATGTCTAGCCCACTTTTCTCGTGAACCTCCAATAGCCGTAACACTACTATGTGCTCATACACCCACACATGTAACAATATAGTAGATCATATCCCCATCTGTGCTCATCATGAGTAAATAAGTATAGATCTCTATATACATGGGCCAACACACATCGGACCCATGCGTATCTAGATTTCTCCTCCTCTATACACCGGCATACATCGTGCATCTTATACAAGATGCCTACACCACCTTCCTCCTCCTTTACTATAGATGAAGCAATAACAAGCTGCGATGAACTTCCGTAACCGTAGAACTCTAGACCTCGGGATAACATCTAGGCTATTATGGGCCTCAACAAGAACTCAAGTACCCACAAAAATACCATCTCGTTGCTTGTATACGCCTCTCCATATCCTCCAATGGCATCACCTATAATCTCTCTCTGAAAACAGGAAACTACAGTATACGATACACATCCACTAAAGTCACCATCATCTCCCCTATAGGAAACCAAAATGTGCAAGTATCTACACACCATCTCTCACATACTGCAGCCAATATAGGTATATTATGGGGCACATCCCCATCCATGTTATGTGCCACACAATCGAACACGGTCCATAACATCCTAATTATCATCTGAAAAACCCAATCTAAGCAACATAATCAAATGACACCCACCACGTAACTACCTTGAGTGAATATCCCTCTGCACAAAATGATTGGGGTGCCCAGAAAAAGGACATTAGCGCCCAATTTTGGGTGTTCCTTTCCCAGGTCACTAGCGCCTTCACCGCTTTATCCAAGTCCAAAACGCCGAGAAATTAAAATTATCAAATTTGTAAAAATTAATTGAAAATGACTACTACACCATACATTTTTCAAAAAACAATACACTTACCAACACTGTAGTCGTGCATGATGCTACGGTGGTCGCTACCGTCTCAAACCGGTTGGGACATGCTTATCTCACTTGCGGCATTTATTCTCACCTCGTGCTTACTCGATCACAATCATGAAAACAAAAAATGAAGTGACTAAACACTTTTTCACTTCACTACTTATACTCAAATTTTCACCTATTTTATTATAATCATTATTTTGTGCTTATTCACCCAACTAATACACACCACACTATTTTTGTCATATCTTGAGCGTTTCTACTCTGATTTACACCTTGTTTACGGTTTTCATTTTAGAATTATGCATACCACTTTGTATTGAACACATTATGCACACATTATCTCTCCTTGAATTTTTCTTCCAACCAATTCATACACATTTTTGTGATTTCTATCACTTTTCTATCTATTTCACGTATACTTTCAACTTAGCATTTATTCTTCTCATCACTTCCCCTTTCACTTGAAAGGAGGGCATATCATTGGGGTCATTCGATAGTTCCTCCTATATCACCATAATTTTTCAACAATTCTAAATATTTACTAATTCACCGCTCGATATCTCACCATTAATTCCCCTAATGACCTAATTTGGGGGCAACAAACATACAATTTTTATATACGACATTTCATCACTTCCCCTAATGACCTAAATTGGGGGCAAAAAGTGATTAAAAATATTTCTATGTGATCATTTACCAATTTACTGTCGATTCCCACTAATGACCTAACACAGGGGCAACTAGTGTAAAATATCTCTCTATGAGTAGTCAATCAATCACATGTTCAAATTTCTAATAATAAAATCATATCATTCAATCAATACAAATTCAACATAATTAGCCTCCCAGATGACCTAACTTGGGAGTTACATTTGACTTCCTAGATTACCTAACTTGGGAGATTACATCCATGGCTTTCCTAGATGACTTGACTTGGGGAACTATTCTACATTTAGCATTTTGCTTCACGATGACCTAACTTGGAAGAAATCGTCTCACATTTACTTCCGATGACATAACTTGAAGCTATTACATTGTGGTGACATCCATGGAGTGAGGGTAAGAGTTCCTTTCCTATACCATTCCTATATGGGTCAACTATTTGATCAAAATTATTTGGATCCAAAACCAAAAATCTTTGATCTCGAGTCCGTCTCTGATGGCTAGTTCTTGAGGATGTAATTAGAGATTTGGATAATAATGCACTTTTCTCCCTACACTCTTCCTTTAGTGGCGGGATATCCAAATCCTCTATTGACTATTCATATACATGCGTTTGGGTCGGGAATTGATCACTCCCTACCCCATCTCATCATCATTATATGCATTCGAAGTCATCATACATTCTAATCATCACTCTCATTTAGTGCACTTCATCATACTAGTATGTTTTTCATTATGTTACATGGATCACCCCACTGATCCATAGCTCGACATCGATTTACGGTTCTTTCAAACACTTCTTCTACCACATCTACACGTTTTACTATAATATGGACTTCTCTAGATTTCTCTCAGGTATGCATCTCTATCTACTTTATGTTACCAAGCTTTCCACTCACTAACATAAAGTGGGGAAAATATAGTCACAAAATCATGCACTTACTATTACATTTATATTGCCAAGTATATTATTTTGTATATGGATATGCTATAAGAAAATTATTCACTAATGAATCATTCCTACTTTTGTCATTAATTAGTCCGTTTTCATTGTCATTTTTATTGCATAGTCGTTAGTTTCTTACATAGTTTTGGTCATATCTCGGGAGTATCAGTGTCATTATTTAGTCATTTTCATCTCTAGTCTTTGACTAGGGTGCCTAGGGTAGTACTGGGGCGCCCATGGGCACCCTGGTCCTTAATTTTAGGTGCTTTGGTCTACATAACAATTAAGTCTAATTTAATTATTCAAGGTCGGTCTTTTTCATTTTCCCTCTTATTCCCTAGGTGTTAGTCGGCATGGCAGGTCATTAGTGTCAAATTTCGGATAAGAGATCCCTATATAAACATAACATACTCACTATCTTGTGGGTGAAATATCTGCTATGAAGAGTTAGCTATGTACTAAGGTAAAAGGAATGCATTTAGGCATCATTTACATCTACATCACACAAGCATAGGGGGAAAGGGTTGTATTCATTCTATTCCATCCACCATTTTTATTTTACATCTAGTTATTACCCCTACTTATGCATAATTGACGCTAGGGCACCCTAGGTACATAATTGCACACACAAGCACTCAAAAATACATTGGGTTTGGAATGTAGTGCAGTGGTTAGTTATTAGTCCACCATTGTGGCAGCTAAGGTTAGTCTGAACCCTTCATATGCATCTTTATTTTTTTAGGGATTTGATGCTTTGTATGGGGTTTTATAGGTAGATATTCATCACTAGTTCACAATGACATAAGCAAGGCTACTATGACAACTAAACGACAAAGACTAAGATATCGTGAAGATATATCAACCATGCTAAATTCAGATCTTGAGATTTTATACTGAGACTGAGTTCCTAGACTACAAAATAGGGCACCCATAGGCACCCCGACCCTCTCCCAGTGCCCCACGATCTATTCGGATCTTCGGTTTACATGTACTTTCCTAGGTAACACCTTCACATTTTCCATGTCCACACATAAGAATGTTCAAGTCTAGCATGCAACGAGGTAATTCATTTTCAAGTTAGTACCCTATCACTCCTATTTACATTATTTAATTTCATTTAAATATCAATTAAAATTATTTAGCATTTATATTTCAGTTTATACCATTTATTCCATTATTATTACTAGTTTAGATTAACTATAGAATAACATTAAGATTATACATTTTAGTTAATCAATGGCCTTGCGTGTCTTACGACGTTGTGAGTGATGTCCCATGTTTGCAAATTTCGCTTTGTGTGGCTTACTTGTCTTCTTGTGTGTTTACATTACTTCTTTGCTAGATAAATTTTACACTTTTTTTGCGTAGATTATACATTTGTGTGGCTTCCTTGTCTTCTTGCGTGTTTACATTACTACTTTGCTAGATAACATTTACACTATTTGCATAGCTTATACACTATTCTCTATATGCATGTTTGTTTGTACTACCACTTGTCTCCGACTAGCCTCTCGTTTGTGTGTGCCTTGGTTTCTACCAAGTGCTTTCCAGAATACAGAGTTCATGTGGTAGTCCTCTTTTGGGGCCACATTCTCCTATCAACATTATCGCATGTGCCCCAAAGAGGGAGTATCATTTGGGGTTTACATACTAACAAAAATTTACATCGGTTAGGTTCGGTGCACTTTCCACCCTTGGCATTGTGGGTTACATACAACGAGTGGGTTCAAAACACTCTCTAAACCTCGTACACAATGTATTTTATAGGACATGGTATCCTTAGCATTACGGATTGAAGTAGTTACACGTTTGGAGGTTACAAAGGGGTGTGCCTGCCTACACTACTTTGGCTAGTGGTGCGAGATCACCCAAAAACCAGGGACGTACAAAGATATCTTCACACACATTCAGGGAAGCGAGTTAGATCTTAGAGGATGAAATGGAATTCCTCCTACACTTCTTTAGCCTATGGCATCGATCACCCAAAAAACCGTGGAAGTACATGATATCCTTTTTACTCTCTTTCTCAACATGGATCAAGTGCACGAGTTCCATTTATACTTTTTCATTTACATTTTAAAATTTACATACTTTTACATGCATCTTTTACATTACGTTTTTACACATACATACATACATATTTGATTACTTGATTATTTTTTTCTTGCTAGTCTAACCGCATGAGAAATAAGTAGTAAAATGGGGGCAAAAACAACAACAATAACACAAATGGATTCAACAACAACACTTCACGACAACACATACTATACTAAACATGTAGGTACATCACACATCAATATCTACACACATGTTTCCGACATAGATTCTCTCTCATTATTTTTTTGTACATATTTTCATCTTTAGTTTCCACACTCCTCCATATTTTTGTCATTCTAGACTTTATCTAGTTCATCGGCACATATTATACTACAATCTTGATGGGCATCAGTACGCATCTCTATCTACTTTATGTTACCAAGCTTTCCATTCACCAACATAAATTGGGGTAAAAATGTATTCACAAAATCATGCATAGTTTCTTGGGTCACTTACATACTTATTTAAGGTATTTATTTACTTTATTTATAGTTGTTCATAGCTTAGATTAATGATCCCCATATTTCTTATTTTTAGTTAATCAACTGTGAATTTATGAGATTTAGGAGCTTTGGGTTCCTTTTACTGAGTGTCGGGTAACTTTGTCAATGTAGCGCCATACGATTTCTAGGTTAAAAAATGAGGTAGCATTAGCTTGCTTATATAGGGTTTTGAAGGTGAATTATTGAAGAAATTATGACTCGGAGGATTAAAGGAGCCATCAAATAATTTAGAATTGAAAGAAAATATGAAGGATATCCTAGTGTAAAAATATAGTGAAAGATTAGGATTGGATATAAATTCTTGACCAAACAATATTGTCTTGAACAAAGATGAAAAACATGTTAAATGTTGTTTGCATCTTGTTAGGTTGATTTACTATATGGTTTTTTTGTATTGTATTCTCATAATGTGTTGGCATATCAGTGTGCTTGGATAAACAAGCTAGAAAAAGACCTAAAAAGTGCTAAGTGTGAATGAGAAAGTTTGTGTTTATCTTACTCGAGAGTGCATTGTCAAAACCAACATTGTCAAAGAGTAAATTACCAAATTTGAGTGTCTACATATTCTTTTGATTTTTTTTGAAACCATAAAACCTTTTCTAGGATGAACAAGTAATTTATTGTAGGGGTGTTGACTAGAGATTATAGAAAAATAAAAATTAATCATGAAAATGCTATTAATGCGAGTGATAAACGTGTGTGAGTCATGTAGATACATATAAAACACACTAAAATAACATGTTGTAACACATAAAGTAGGGATGTGTTGATGATCCATGATCATAGAGGATCAAGTAGTTATTTCCAACCGGATGACAATTGTGCTCCATTAAGGATGAAATATCTGTAAGAATATACTAGAGGGTCAAACAATATAAATATGGGATCAAAGGGACATGAAGAGGGACGTTATGAAATCAATATAGTGTAGAAAATATAATTGACAAATATGACAAGAGAGAGATGACTAAGTACGATGTTGTGCGGGGAAGAGATAAGCACTTGGTTATGGAGATTGTTTGTAGGATCACGAATCTTGTGAATACTAGTAGTTCATATATGTAAGAAACATTATATAAGCTTAATAGGAAATTGATTATTATACTAGAGTTTTGTGTGCATACTTGCATACAATATTTGTAATTTGTGAAACACATAGATATAATGATGAGTTATTGTGTTTTTTTATACATTTTGGATGGCAAATGATTATTACTCATGAAGATGATGTTATATATATTTTCTAACCTCATATAAATATTTCTTATATGAGGCCTATGTGGAAAGTTTGACTATGCGTCAAGTGAGACCTTTCACCATAATCTTGATTGAATATTTCAATGCGAGAAAATTGAATTGAGCATAAAATTCTAAACCTCATATGTAATAGACCAAAAATTTAAAGTGTACTCTTTCCTATATTTCACCTACTTGTAGGTGTTTTTGAATACATCATGTTGTACATTACACTAAAAATTATAATACCTTCCAAGTAACATATGACATGCACCCAAGGGTATCATATCATATAGGACTTCATCCTCATATCTTTATATATGGAACTTGACCATAAATTACTCCATCACCAACCAAGACCTTTTAAGGATTAAGATACTTAATCCTCTTCGAAAAAAAATATCCACCTTCTCTTGTACACAACCAAATTATCAATGCTCCTGCTATCCACAATCAATATGTAGACATTTTCTTAATTTCAAAATTTATTTTAAACAAGTGGTATACTTATGAATAATTAGGTGATCAACTGTGCCACCAATTGCGAGGAAAGAAAACCTTTCTCGATACCAACTTATATAGACATAGTTAGGGTGATTGTCTTGACCGTGTATCCTTTATAATTGCACGTGGAAAATATATAAATATTATGCAATAATAATATTTTTATTAACAACAAAATAACACATCAATAATCTTTATTCGTATACTCATAGAGGAATTAAAAACATTTACATATTACCATTGATATAGTCAATACACCATGTAATTGTTCTCCATATCAAACAAACACTACTCTAGGCCTTAAGCTCACATCCACACTCTGCTCTACTTCATAAAGTTCTCTATATATGAGTTCTAAGATTTCACTCCATAATAAGTTCTTAAGATAATTAGTTTTTATAGGTACAAAAGACACACAATTAGACTCCTAAAATAATGGAACAATACAATGTTCATACCCAAAGGATCCTTTACCAATGCAGACAACATTCTTGTAAGTTTTAGTACTCCAAATGATATTCCTTCAATGCTTCATGGATTTTAAATAACTTTGTAGCATTCTATGGCTCGAAAAAGTACTTCATGGCTTAAAATTAAAACCTAAATGATTGTGCACATTTCTTAGTGTTATAAATTTTAATAGGCTTACACATATTTTTGGTGTTCTGCAACATTTGCCTATGCTTTGATACACTGTAAAAATTGTGCAACTTGATAGAGGCTCCACAATTTCACACACTACACAATATATAATAGACATTGTGTAATATGATTTGCATAATAATGACATTGCACATTGGAATCAAACACAACTCTAATGATGTAGAAATGAAATATAATACTTCATAGCCTACCAATAACAAATTTTCTTCATGATGCAACTCGAAACAACAAAAAAATGCAAAACAAAATGTAACACAAAATGACTCAAACTGTTCAACTATTTTTTTGGTAGATACATGATTTTCTCGCAAACCCGTATGTTCCTACATCACAATGTTTTTGGTTCTTTCTACATAGTTCTTAACAACGATGATGACTTACTAAGCTAGATATTTTTATCGTATGATAAAATGATGATGAAATCATTAATCAATTATTTATTACAAGGAAGGATTAATAATTTTCAACTTAAACACATGTAAGTAATTATTACGACTTGGTAAAATTAATAAATAAAAACCAAAAACCATGTTTCATTTAAATATCCATGTGTCACTCTACTATCTATCTAAGCAGTAAAATGTATTCACTTACTTGTCTAATAAAAGTACCTATTCATCAATAAAAAAATAAGGTTAAATATATTAGGCTCAAAATATTTATTTTATTAATAATTACTGTTAAAAAAATTAGCTAGAAAGTATATTATGCGAGGCTATTTTTCTTGTGACATAAAAATAATTGTGAGGGAATGCAAAAAGTGATGATTGTGAGGAGATAATGCACCCTTGTGTTATGTAAATTTTAATAGTCCATGAAACATGAAAATGGGGGAAGGATCAAGTGAAAAATTTGAAGAAAAAGAATATATTGAGTAGTCTTAGGGTAAATAACGAGTTGGAAGACTCAAAAACTTGCTTCTTAGGAAATGTATGGAAGAAAAATATACCATGATAGGAAACATGCAAGGAAATTTGTATGAGTTTTAAGAAGACATGGTCAAATTAAAACAAGTAATATTATAGGAAGAAGAAAATTATTCTCTCAAGAATTTTCTCGAACAAAAGAAAATTTGTCTTAAAAGGATAGAAGCCATAGTGGATAATATACAAGTCGACTTACAACAAAAAAATAACCAAGTTGGATAAAAGTGTAGTTTATATGACTAATGATATTATATATAGGAATTCGTTGAAAAAATAAGTTTTATGTCATGGAATAAAATTTTAGACATGGATTTTAATGGTAATGACTCAATAAAATATAGGGTTGAAGTGGTTAGAGAAAAAACTTAAAAATAGATGGATTAGAAAGATCTATTGTAGAAAAGAACAACAAGATAACTTAGTTGGAACAAAAGAGCTAAGAAAAGATGCATTGATAGATCAAATGACGAATAATTTAGAGGATTCATCCTTGAGATTGATAGATGGTATTTTCAAGTGTATTGTTTAAATATAAGATTTGAAAATGTAATAGAAAAAGAAGCAAAAATGATAGAAATTTTCCAAAAAATGTAACTAATGGAAATTATTCTTGATGGTGATGTAATGGGTGATGCACACTTGTAGTGAAGTAGGAAATCATGGAATGTACGGTAAAAAAGGGCATTAAGGGCATCATTCACACACCGATAGGGGATTTTCAAATATATTAAAATGATCTTGATTGTAATGCTTTGTAAAGGACACAATCTATTAGTGTTATGATTCATTTTGAAACCTAGTTTAATTGAATCATGAATGATAGACATTTAGTATTCTAAATATTGTTTTTAGTGGAGATATGTCTATACATACATATTTTATAGATGTTTCTCATGATCATTGTGATAATGTTGAATTGGGGTTACTTAATTTTAGTATTTAACATGAGGTGATGAACTCCAATATTTGAAAGGAAGGAATGATACTCTATTTTTGATTTACATAAAGTACAATATTTTACAATGATTTTGTTTCAAAACAATTTTAGTTTTTACATTGTTAACAAAGCATACTTGTACAATTAATATCAAAAAAATTATTTGCAGAATCAATAATGACTAAAAATTAAAACAAACTAGTTAAATACAACTAGAATTCAATAAATATTCATGATAAATCAATACATTTTATAAAAGGGAGATTTTAAAATTGTTTTATAGAAGATATTGTAATGAATTTAATACAATAACAACGGGATATGAAATTTTTGTGCATGCATTGAGGAATAGGGAATACATAGAGGGGTGATTATTTAGATTTGTAGATACACTTGTACATACACTAGAATAACTACATGGATTTTAAGCTCCTTATTTAAGAAATGCTATGCAAATCTTGGTTAGAATCAATAAATGGAGTTGGTCTATAACAATAGTCTAACTAAACCATACACAAAACCATTTTTGTTATCTAATTTTGTGCTTGAGTGCTATTATAGTACATTAGGGTTTTGATAATTATAGGTGCATGCACAAATATTATGGAGAAATCAAAAGTGCGAAGACCTTACATACATAGATAAAATAACCCATATTAAATTGGAACTAGAGAACCAATCTAGACACAAGTACTAAAAGGACATAAGTGCTACACACTATTATCCAAATATTGTTAGGAATTAGAGAACAAATATGCAGAAACAATTCCTCAAACCACGTAGTAGGAAACTATATAGCGAGAATTATACTTGCGAAATATAACAACATAAATAAATAAAGCACAAAAGAAGACAGACAAGATTTAACATGGTTCACCCAATGTGGGTTACATCCACCAAGAACTTGCTCGATTTTATTATCAACAAGAGTAAAACAACTCTCACAGTCTTCTCTTAGTTATGAATTCACAATATAATTCCAAAGATGCTAAACCACATCTAAACCACAATTGACACCTAATTTCTTAACCTTGATCACTCTTGATCACCTCTTGATCATTAAGACTCAAGACCTCTTGAACACTCAAGATATCTTCAAGATACCATTACACCTCTATTTATAGGATTACAATCCTTTTAAGTATCCCTAAAGTGACCTAGAAGTTTGAAAGTTGCGATCTTTCAACTTCCCACGGCTGGAAAAATTGTCCCGACGTTAACAACCAATTAACAACATGTTAACAACATATTAACAACAACAACACAACGATTGCACAACAACGTCACAACAAATGACTATAGAATGCTCCTGAAGTCTCCAAACTTAACCATTCGAGCTCCAACACTTCAACACTGATTCAAGAAGACCAAAAATAGGCTCCACACCCCAAAAATCTCCCACTTGGAGACTGTTTCCATTGAGCAAAGTTCTTAACCCTTCATTATCAACCATGAAGGCCAATCAAAGTTGAACACAACTTCAACTTCTCCCTTATGACCACCTTGGTCATCATATCCACAGGATTCTGACTGGTATGAATCTTTTCCAGCTTCAACTTATCTTCTTCCAAAGCTGCCCTGATGAAATGATATCTCAATTGAATGTGCTTCATCCTAGAGTGGAAAGTGGAGTTCTTCGCCAAATGAATAATGCACTCTGACTATCACTGTAGCCTCCCAACTTCCTACTTATGACCCAACTCATCAAGAAACTCAGTAGCCAATCATTTCCTTGCTTGCCTTTGTGGCATAACATACTCGGCCTTTGTGGTTGACAAAGCCACAATCTTTGTAACCGTGAAATCCAACTCACCACTGTATCACCAACCGTAAATACATAACCTGTCATGCTCCTCCTACTATCCAAATATCCTACCATGTCCAAATCTACATAGCCACGTAATGTAGTGTTTGATCCATCGAAACACAATGCTGCTCCCATGGTCCCTCTCAAATACCGAAGGATCCACTTTCCTGCTTCGCCAGTGATCTCTACCTGGATCACTCATAAACCTGCTCACTACTCCCACTGCATGGGAAATGTCAGCCCTAGTGCATACCATAGCATACATCAAACTACCAATCTGATGAGTACGGTACCCTAGACATCTGATTCTATCCTCCTCAATCTTGGGACTCTACTCCTTTGATAATTTAAAGTGACTTGCCAAAGGAGTACCAACCGGTTTAGCATCCTGCATACTAAACCTCTCCAAGATATTCTTTATGTAATCTTCTTGAGATAATACTAGCTTCCTCTCCTTCCTGTTCCGAGTTATTCTCATACCAAGGATTTGGTTTATTACCCCCAAATCCTTCATAGCAAAGGAGTCACCTAGCTACTTCTTGAGTACCTTTATTTCCTGCATGTTCTTCCCGCAACAAGCATATCATCTACATACAGCACAAAATAATATAACTACCATCAGAAAATTCTTGATGTACATGAAATGGTCTAAGTGACATTTGGAGTAACCCTACTCTGCGCATAAAATCACAAACTTCATGTACCATTTTGCCATGGAGCTTGTTTTAGGACATACAAGCTCTTCTTTAATTTGCATACTAACCTCTCCTTCCCTTTGACCTCATAACCCTGTGGCTACTGCGTGTACAATTCCTCCTCCAACTCACCATGAAGGAATGCAGTCTTCACATCCAACTATTCTAAGTGCAGGTCTTCTACTATAACTAAACCAAGAACAATCCTAATAGAAGTCATTTTAACAATAAGAGAAAAAATTTCATCAAAGTCTATACCTTTCTTCTGTGTAAATCCTTTGACCACCAACCGGGCCTTGTATCTTTTCCTACTTCCATCTTCCTCTTTGATTCTATACACCCACTTGTTCTACAATGCTCTCTTGCCCTCGGGTAGCTCCACCAGATCCCAAGTTTGGTTTTCCATAAGAGATCTATGCTTTTCATCCATGGCTTGCTCCCACTTCTTCCCGACATCCACACCGCACTTGCTTCCTCAAAGTACTCCGACTCTCCACTATTAGTGAGAAATAAATAATTCAAAGATGGAGTAAATGTTCGGTTCCTTCTTCTTACCCTAGAAGACCTTATCACCTTAGGAATTTGGGGTTCTCACAAGTAGGTACTGAACCGGCATGTCTTTAGAACATGTTGTACCTAAACCGGCCCCTTGGACACCTTGCTATCTGTAATGTCCTCTAACACTATGTATTCTTTCTTTTATTCCTCTTTACTGTTCTGCCAACTGATCTTTATACATGACTTTTTCATTAAAGACAATATCTCTAGACCGAAATATATTCTTGTCTTTAAGACTCCAAGCATGGAAACCAAAGTCATCTTCACCATATCCAACAAAGGTGCATTTTTAGACTTAGCGTCTAACTTGGTCCTATCATCTTTATCAATGTGAACAAGTACCTCACATCCAAATACTCTAAGAAATGAGTAATCAATTTTCTTACTGCAGACCAGCCTCCTCGGTATACCTCCATCCAAGGCCATAGAGGGTCCTTTGTTAATCGAGATAAACAACCGTGTGCTACCACTTTTGCCCAAAACATGAGTGGTAGCCCCGCATGTAACCTCATACACCTAGCATGCTCCATGATTGTCCTGTTCATTCTCTTTGACACTCCATTTTCCTGTGGAGTATTTGGAACCGTTCTTTTCCTACGGATCCCATTTACCAAAAAGTAATCAAGAAATTCATTGCTGCAATACTCCCCATTATCCGACTTGAGACATTTCAACTTGAGACCTGTTTCATTCTCAACCAAGGCTTTCCATCTTTTGAAAGTTTCAAACACATCAGATTTCTTTCTAATGTAATATACCCAAACTTTTCTAGTTGCATCATCAATGAAAGTGACATAATAACATGAACCACCAATAGAGTTTACCTTAGTGGCCCCCATACATATGTATGCACTAACTCCAACTTACCCTCCTTCCTGGTAGGTCCAACCTTGAGGAATCTCACCCACTTCTGTTTCCCATAAACACACTCCCTTCAGAAGTCCAAATCTAACTCCTTTAATCTATGCAACATTTCCTCTATAATCTACATGCCCTTATGACTCATATGACCGAGTCTCTGGTGCCACAAAGTTACATCTCCATCTGCAGCAACTAAATTGCAATAATCAGCACCATTGGTTAAATACAAAGTACCGCTTTCTTACCTCTTGTAACCACAAGAGCTCCTTGTAACCTTCCAAGAATCAACTATAAAACTAACCAGTACAACCATCATTACCCAACCTGTCCCACTAATATCAAGTTCCACCTCAAATTAGGAACATGCATAACGTCCTTAAGTAGCCATGTGTTCCCATTATGCATTTTCACCCGAACACAACCTTTCCCTACTATGCTACATGGTTCATCATCACCAAGATATACATGTCCAAAATCACCTTGAACAAAATTAGTAAAGTAATGTCTATGTGGGGTGGCATGGAAAGAAGCCCCTGAATCTAACACCCAAGATTCAACAATATTATCTAAAGAAAGAATTAAGGCATCTTGACAAACATCACTTGCTGCCAAATTTACCTCTTTAGTTTCCTCCTTCTTGTTCTTCTTATCCCGAAGAGCCCAACAATCTTTCTTAGCATGACCAACCTTCCCACAATGCCAACATTCTAACTTACTCTTAGACTTTGACCTTCCATGATCATTCAACTTCCCACGGTTACCTTTCCCTCTGTTCTTTTGTCTCCCTCTACTCTCCACCATCAAAGCGTTTCTAGAAGTAGAAGAATCTCCGGTGCTCTTCCTTCGCATTTCCTCGCTTAGGATCACACCTATTACATCCTCAAACTTCAGCTTTGAGTTATTAGAGACTGAATTACTTATAGCCATAACCAAGTTGTCCCAACTATCTGGTAAGGAGCAAAAAATCAACAAATCCCTAACCTCATAATCAAAGTCAATTTTTACCGAGTTTAACATACTCACAACCGTATTAAATTCATTCAAATGATCAGAAACAGAACCATTCTCAGACATCTTCATATTAAATAACTTTTTCATCAAAAATATTTTATTAGAGGCAGAGGGTTTTTCATATAACTTCCCCAACGCACTCATGAGACCTTCCGTGGTCTTCTCCTATGATATGTTGAAAGCAACCGAAGATGAAAGGCATAAACAAATTTCCCCGAGTGCCTTTCTATCTAGCAACTCCCAATCCTCATCCGACATGGCTGTAGGTTTCTTTGCTTTTCTAGCCAAAGGAACATGGAGGTCCTTCTAATATAAGTAATCCTCCATTTGCATCTTCCACAAACCAAAGTTCTACCCATTGAACTTCTCAACCCTCGATCTGCCCTCATCTTCCATAGCTTCCACTCAAGATAAAATTTCCTTGTGATTTACAACTTCAGCAAAAAACCACCAAAGCTATGATACCAATTGTTAGGAATTAGAGAAAAATATGTGGAAACAATTCCTCAAACCACAGTAGTAGGAAACTATATAGCAGAATTATACTTGCAGAAATATAACAACATAAATAAATAATGCACAAAAGAAGACAAAACATGATTTATCGTGGTTTACCCAATGTTGGTTACGTCCACCAAGAACTTGCTCGATTTTATTATCAATAAGACTAAAACAACTCTCACAGTCTTCTCTCGATTATGAACTCACAATATAATTCCAAAGATGCTAAACCATATATAAACAACAATTTACACCCAATTGCTTAACCTTGATCACTCTTGATTACCTCTTGATCATTAAGACTCAAGACCTCTTGAACACTCAAGATATCTTCAAGATACCCTAACACCTCTATTTATATGATTACAATCCTTTTAAGAAGCCCTAAATTTGACCCTAGAAGTTTGAAAGTCGTGATCTTTCAACTTCCAACAACTGGAAAAACTGTCCCAACGTTAACAACCAATTAACATCATGTTAACAACATATTAATAGCAACAACACATCGATCGCACAACAACGTCATAACAGATGACTGTAGAATGCTCTTGAAGTATCCAAACTTAACCGTTCAAGCTCCATCACTTCAACATTGATTCAAGAAGACCAAAAACAAGCTCCACACCCCAACAAATATGACGCTAGTGTTTGGGAGGGTTTCAAATCTTAATTATAGAGATTTTTTTTTTTCGGAGAAATAACACAAACTATTTGACCTTATTCGAGATATATACCCCCTTGCAAAATGTTAAAAAGCTAAGTAAACTCATCTTATTGTGTTTTATAGTATTTTAGCATGTAAATTAATTTGATATTGTTTCTTTATTGTATTTACAGTAGTGTTTGATCTAAATGTTGGGTAAATTAATTATAAAATCTAATTTTGAATTAGTTTTTATTTGAAATCCAAATTAAAGATACAACACCATACTTAGTTTTAATTAGGGTTAAAACAACCATATTAGAACCCATATAAAACTCATAAACAGACAACATCACTATATGAAATAGTGATTAGATATAATACATAGCTTTAAAAAAACCTCACAATACTAAAAAGACGTAAATAAATATACTTTGATTAACTAAAATGTGAATATTCTAGTGCAATCTAGATGTTATAATAACAATAAATAAATGACTAAATAAATAATGGAAATAACCCAAGTAGACTAAGAAATGAAATTTAGAAACCCTAATGTTCAAAGAGGGTTAGAAGAGCCCTTGCTGATTCACAAAGGTTGTTGGACTGTGTCACATTGGAGATTGGATAAACAGGAGTGAAGAAACACCGCACAAAATCTTGTAAAGTTCTGATTTGGTAGATTTAGTAGGAATGGGGTGCTTAGAGAGGGATTGGGGCGGTTGTGGAGATCTCATCTCGAGTTCTAGGTGCCTTGGTTCCACAAGAGGTATGGAAGCCAATTTCACAGGGTCATCACCGATGATGTGAAATACTCGTTTTTTGCTAATGTGTCACAATTAGATCACTAATGTTTTTATAAATCTGCAATAAGGTAAGAACCTGCAAAACCCTAAAAAAACCATCAAAACCCTAAAAATAAAAACACATATGAAAGGGTTGACCGTCTCACCGCCAAATGGATGTCCTTATCACTTTGAGTGTTGCACTACATATCGGACCCAATGTAGTTCTCGTATGTGTGCATAATTGATCCCTAGGGTTTATCTTGTGTGTGTCCCACTTTGTGAGTAATGGGAAATAGTTAGATGTAGAATATAAATAATGTGTGCATGGAATAGAATAGAACTCCCCTCCTATGAAGTGTGATGCAGAAAACCAGCCTTTGTCCCTTGTGATGGAGCTAGATGGATGCAAATGGAGCTATAGATGCCTTGGATGGATGCACTCTTAGGTGGTGATAGTAATGCTTAGTGTTTGGTCCCTCATTATGGTCACATAAATTTATATTTATATGATTCCTTGCTTAAAATTTTGTAATTAACCCCAAAAGACTACCAAAATATAAAATGTTCAAATAGCTAGACAGACCCAAAAAGATAAAAGTAAAGTTTAAAGGGGACATAAGCGCCCGGAGGGGATGAGGGTGCCTGACACCGACATCCTGGTGGCCGATGTTTTGTTGGTCAAAAAATTTGTCGGGAGCGCAGATATATGGATAGATGAGCCAATAGTGTGTAGGGCATAGCCCCTCTTTGAGACAACAAAGTGAAACTAGTTTATTGCTATTCTACCAGCAAGAATCTACGCAAGTCCTACAATATTCTACCTTCAGGGGTTTGGGATCTCGTCCCAGTTGGGGTATTTCCAAATGTGAGTAGAAAGGAACGAAGGGAGGAGAGGAGATAGGATAGATCCGAAGGGAGAAAAGAAATGAATTCCAAAGTAGAAAGGTCAGAGGGTTTATGTTTTGGGCTGGTAGTAAACAGAGCCAACCTACTTACATAAATGAACAAAGCAATACTGATGAGAAAATGACAAAAAAGTAGAAATAGATCTGATAGAAAAGTAGCATAGATCTAACTTAAGAAAGATCTAATACACATAACACATCCATTGAGCACAAAGTCTTAATTTTTGTATTAATATTTTCTGTTTACAAAAAGTACAAAGCCTTTTCCTTCTCACTTCTATTTTTCATCTAAAAATGTCCACCACTGAATATAACAAATATCCAAGTATATATAGAAGGAGAAGGAGAAAGAAGGAAAAAAGAAACCAACAACTAATTACAAAATATCTAAAATTCAACTATTGACTTTGGGCAATTTGGTGGATGACAACATCCCATGGTGCAACATGGATGATGTCATCATTTGTGCCAACAAACTTTTAAATATTACAAAAAAGGGAACAATCCTAGGAGGAAGGAGCCTATTCATCATCGTCCCTGGCTGGAAAGGAGTATCTTGCTTCTACTCAGGAGAGGAAATATGAAATTGAGCATGATACTCCATGAATTTGCTAACCATCGGTTGAAGTTGATCCTGAGCAGGACCCTTGGTGTGATCGCCAATGACTTCACAAGTCTCCCGTTCATCTCTGAGTCTTTCTAGGAGCTTGAAGTATTCATTACCTGCCTCCATCAGGTATCCAACAAAATCACGGTAGGCCAGAAGGTTGTTGATAGATTTTGCATCAAAAGTGGCTTCTGACCCTAACCCTTGCGACACGATCTCCTTAAAGAGCTGAATAGTGTCATCTACCTTCCTCAAGGCATATGATGGGGTGAGCAAGCCCGGAGACATCCTTAGGATGATCTGCTCCATTTGATGCATTGCATCCAAGGCTTCCTCCTTGATTTTATCAATTTTCTCCAAGACGAATTCCATCTAATCAACCCGATAGTCCAAAGCAAAGGACTTTGTTGGGTGCTCTTGGGTGATCAAAGATGCTAAATTTCACTAAGTCATCCATTGGCGTCAAGCATCTTCTAGAATGTCTCATGTTGTAACATAGCATGCTCTAACTCTTCGAGAGATAGGTCCCGCAATCAACCTGGAATTCCTTGTTAGCTTTGATCAATATTCGATATAGCTCTGTGAACTTTACAATTACTTCCTCACTATCTTTGAGGATCTGGTCTCTCCAGTAAAATCTTGCCATACCTTACTCACCAATCTTGGAGTACTCATTGATATTTTCTTAGACTAAGGGCCTCAAGAGTTTCGGTGGCGGTTATAGGAGGTGCACAACCCATTTTCTACAGGGCTTGAAGAAGATGTTTGTTCTTCTTTCAATATCCTCTTTTCTTCCTTTGCCTCCTCGAAGCTTTTGGAAAGGGCATCCACTAGCTTGTAGATAAAGCCTCTCCTATAGCTTTCAAAGGAAGTTCCCATCGTGACTTGTGTCACTGTATAGTAATCTGGAGAGACAGATCCTTTTTGTCCTTTGTGGGATCAGGGTATGCGATCTCCATTACCCTTTCACCTAAAGCGCTATGAGAGAAGCGGGTTATTGGATTTTTCTTCTTAGCTCCTTTTGTTGGGATGACAGAGAAGTCCATAGGTGTAATGGGGACTTTCCTCTTATGCTAGCTCAGGTGCTTGGAGATCCATTATGGACTTAAGGGAGTGTGACTAGAGGGAGAAGAGGGAACAGAGGTAGAAGAAGGAGCAACTACAGTGAACAAGGGGAAATGGGTCGAGACGCTTAGCGGCGGCATTGATAAAGAAGCCAAATCTCAATTTCTCATAGGAGTAGGAGTCACTGTAGGAGAGGAAACCGTGGGGGTGGAAGGGATCTGAGAGATGAGGGAAGAAATGATGGGGGAAAACTCCGTGAGAGGAAGAGAAGATGGAGGAAGAGGAAGGGGGAACAGAGAGGAAGATGGGAGAGAAGACACAACCGGAGGAGTGGTCTTTGAGTGATGTGAGGAGGGGAAGGAGGAGTAGGAGATGGGATGGTGGGAACTTCAGCAATTACTAGCAGTGGCAACATCTTGAGTGGATGTGCCCGTTGGAACACTTACCGCCTATTCTTTTTCTAGGGAGACTAGGCTTACTACCTACTCCTGGGTGGTGAAAGGAGGACTCTCGGGAGCTTGCTCCTGAGTAGCGCTTGATTCTCCTTCTTTGTCTTTCCCTTTGCCCTTTGGCAAGTGTTTTGGTCTAGTAGGTGCATCACCCAAAGGGGATGTGGTGAAGTCTACCCCAAGGTAGATGAGACCATTATACTTGCACCAATGCTCTGTGCACTGCAAAGTGCCTTTAACCCTTTCCTCAATAGTTTGAGGTGCCTTTGTTCTATCTATCTCAGAAAATGGCCAATTGTCCCCATCCATATCTAGATAGACCTGATCAACTTCTTGATCGAGTCATTTGAAAACCTTTTTAGAAAATGGCCATGCCATATTGGATAATTTCTGCCAGGCTAGGCGGAGTGATCCTTCCTTCTGAGCTTGACCTCGTGATACAGATCGATGTAGATATCCTCGATTTGTGGACATGGATTGATCAAGCTTTTCCTTGGGAGGTAATTGTGTAAATCAAAGGTTGGCCTTGTCGGGAAATTATGTTTCAAGTTAAGTAATTCTCCAGTTCCACAAACATTTCCTCGGGCTTTGGTGTGAGAAGTGTAGGTGTACCTACCCACTGTGAGGGGGAATGGAGTTCCACCCTTCTTTCTTTTCAGACACTTCTCATGGTATGTGATAAGCTGTCTGGACTAGCTCTCAATAGGATCAACTTTGGTCCCGCATACCTCGGTAACTTGGTGGGCTCCCCAAGAAGTTGGCTGGCTCTGAGATAAGTGAAAGTGGGGAATTGTGTAAATAACACCCCCCACTTCTCTGTGGCAGTCACTATGCTCTTGGTCATCCGACCATGAGTCATATTGGGCCTCAATAGGTAGATGATGTTGTAGAAGAAGGCATCGTTGATCTTGCTAAATTGTGTGATGTTATTCTCTAGTCTCAACTCTAGATAATATTCATATATTTTTACTTGGGGCCATACCCCACATCGACTTAGTGCTGGATAGTCTCTTTCTGAGGCAGCAACGTATACCACGTAGGAGTTCATGTAGAACCTCCCCATTGTTGAGAGTTGTTGGAGTTACTCAGAGATGGTGTTGCTGATGATCTCCACCCATTCAAAACGTTGATCGGGAACATTTTTGCTCATTGTTTCCAGATACCTGAGCATCCATTTGTGGAAGTAATGGGCATCAGGAAGCCCAAACACCCTACTTAGGAAGGTGATGGTGTCACTCAGCTCCTTCGAGAAGTCACTGTGATGAATAACCTGCGGCCACCTGGTTATTACCTTCTTGTTTTTCAGATACACTTCGTTCATGAGCTGCATGCATTTGTCCTCATTTTCATCCCATGCCTTTATGTAGTCTTCTTGGCTTATTGCCATAAAGTGCCGGTGGTGGGGGATACCCAACATGATTCAAAGTGCCGAGAAATGAGGTTGATTATTACCTTGCCCTTCTCATTCTCGACACATCTTGTGTCTTTATTGTAGCAGCGGGCCACCACCATCATGAATTCATTGTTTACCACGCTCACAGAAATTCCCCCAACTGAAATGTAAACCACTATCGACCAATTTTTCCATCCATGGATTTCCTGTGACCTTTCTGGTTCTGGCCTAGAAGTCCTCCATATCAATGTGGCCAAGTCTGAATCCCTGATGTCCAAGTCACATTTTGACAAGGGACTCGGGCATCCTGACCCTTTGGTATTTGTACTTCATTTCTTCTTCTGTGAGTTTGGCCTTACCCTTAGACTTGGTTGGCCTCTTACTTGATGAAGACATATGCGAATCTGGGTTCAACTTGCTGATCTGCAAGAAGGAGGGAAGTCCATCATAGAAGAGCCATGTTAGCTGTTAAATCATCCATCAAAGCTTTACAGAATGAAAACTTATCAATTTACAAGCTTTTGGGTGCAAGGCACATTTCTATTGTAGGTTGTAAGGTCGAAAAAAGCAAGGGGCATTCTTTGGAGAGTGTTGCATGGAAGAAAACAATGCAAAGGGTGTAGGGTGCAGAAAGATTACACAAAACACTCAGATGTTGATGTTAATGTATGTGCCTTGCCATATGCCATATGAAGGGTTTAAGGTGGCTGGATGTGCGTAGATTATTTTGGAACATGTTGAAATTTTTATGATGCACCAAAGGGCACAAATTTAAAGGATGCATCATTGAGGTAATGTGCACCAGTGTTATGGCTTTTGGCGTGGCACGGGAAGGGTCTGCATGACATTCAGATGTTGGTGTAGGTGGGATTGCGCTTGCTGCACCTATGATAGGGTTTTAAGAATTTTATAAGGTGCGGGAGGTTGCATCTTTGCAGGCAAGGCATAGTGCGCCCCTTGGGTGCAACTATGTTTTTATGCAACAAATGATGGCGTTTGCGCTAAAGGAAAACCGTGCTTTTGGTAATTTTCAAGGATTTTCCCTCTTTTGATCGGTTTGTGGTTTTTGGCTCTTTTCAAGATAGATTTTAACAATGAGGGGAAAAGAGCAAAGAGGATTTTGGATTCATTTTCGAGACAAAAGCCCTCTAGGCCAGTAGATCTGGAAGGAGGGTAAAACTGGTTTGGGGGAGAGTTGATTTGTAAAATGGGCTGGAGGTTGTGTATTATTCTTATGTTCATTTTCTTTGTTTTTAACAACAACCTCTAAAAATAACACAAAATTCCACAAACAATCACCACAAGAAGAGCAAGGACCACTTACCAGGAATATATAGGATGGGAGAAATGAAATGGGGTCCACGAACGTGACTTAAAGCAACACGGGGATGACAGGAGCACTGACAGTTGTTCAGAAGAATTAAACTTTTCACGTTTTTCAATTATGAAAGTGACAGTCGGATGCGCCTATATATATAGCAAAAGGTGCAATAAATGCACCACCAACTTTTTATAGGGCACACCAAAACAGATGCCAACATGAAAAGTTGTGCGCTATTGGCATGGATTTGGAACTATCGACATTTTTTCGCCTTGGTGCACCATTCAAGGGCACAACAATTTTAATGTCGACAAGATGGTGCATGCACCTTGCACGCAGTTTGAAAGGTGCATCATGGGAAGGTGCAACATTTGTAATGTCGACACTCCAGAGGGTGCACCAAAGGAAAAGAAGAGGTTGCTAAATTCATTTGATGTTGTATGAATAAAATCTACGCCTAGCCAAAAAAGGACCAAAAGACTAAGTTTAAAAAACTAGATTCTCCGGAAAGGGATTTTATGCCATTCCGAACACTAAGGGACCTTGGCGGGGAACCAAAACAAAATTTTGGTATGGTTACCTACAAAATTGCCCTTATCAATTTTACAGGATAACAGCTAGCTCTTTCTGGGGACTATCTTTGAGCAAAGCTTAAGGGTAGAGAATCCTAGATCAACATGTGCCTATCCATTGGGTTACAGAGTCAAAAACAAGGGTGACGACAAAAGGAAAACACACAACTAACAAAAGAAAACAAGTGAAAAAAAAACAAACACACAACTAAAGTAAACTATACAAAGAAGAGAACAAGCTCTACTTCCCGAATATTTTGAGTATAGAAGTGGGATCTCGGTTCCATCTAGATACGAGAGATAGAAGCTATTCTCTTTGTTGAGCTGCTTGATCTTGAAAGGCCCTCTCCATAGAGAATCAAATTTTCCATGCATGCCCTTTGGCTCTCTTCACTTGTCCCACAAAAGGACGAGATCTCCCACTTGAAAATATCTTTGCTTGGCCTTTTTATCGAACAGTCTCTTGACTTGATTTTGATGTTCGGTGATCCTGTCAACCACTTTTACTCTCTTTTCTTCAAGCTCTATTAGATACATGACCCTCTTTTCAAGAGAATTTTGGAAAGTCTCATCTTCGATCGCTCGTGCCAAGCGCAGAGCAGGAAGTTCCGTAGAAATGGGAAGCTCAATGTCGATTCCATATAATACTTGAAAATGTGACATACCGAGAGACCTCTTTGGAGTAATGCGGTCTACCCACAAAGCATCATACAATGACTTGTGCTAGGACCGCTGGTTCTCATCAACTAGCTTCCGTATGATGGTTACTAAGTTCTTATTACTTGGATTCTGCCTGACCATTTCCCTAGGGGTAATAATCTGAGGCATGGGCCAAGGTTATCCCGTATTCATAGCAAAAACTGATAACTTCCCGTGAGGAGAAGTTGGAAGCATTATCAACAACGATCTTGTGTGGAATGCCAAACCTTACAATGATACTTTCTTTGATGAAGTTGCAAACAATTTTAGAGGTGGCATTCTTAACAGGTATGGCCTCCACCCATTTGGTGAAGTAATCTATTGTTGATGTTAGGACATAACTATGTCCTACACTTGATTGGGGATGTAGTGCTCTGATAAAGTCAATTCCCCATTTCCTGAATGGTTCATCAATAATGACCGGCCTGAGGGGAAAAGTAGTCAATTTTGGTTTGCCAACAAACTATTGGCAGAGCTCACATTTTGCTACCCAGGTGGTCAGTATCCCAAAATAGCATTGGCCAATAGTACCTGGCCTGGATGATCTTGTGGGTTGTGATGGAAGAGGAAAAGTGACCACCGCAGGTTGAGTCATGAAAGCTTTCTAACAACTTTACCTACTGCGGCTTGTCAACACATCACAAGAAGATGCCATCAATACCACATTTGTATAAACCGTCATCCCATATGACATATCTAGCTACCCTAAGCTTTACAAACATGCTTCTCCTTTAAAGTTAGATGAGTTGGACACTCACCGTAAGTGAGAAAGAAAGTGATATCGGAATACCATTCATCGCTAGTCACAACAAATAGAACCATAGGCAGAGAATCAGCTTTCTTTGGTTTACCCTTGCATTCCATCGATGCAATCATCTTTTTTCGGGACCTCTGAATCTTTGTTTTCAGCCATAAGTTGACATAGGCCTTTGCCTCTTACCAGCTTGGTTGGTTTTATGTCTAGATCATACTCTTGGACCTTTGTGATCCAATTCCCTCGTAAGCTTCCTAACTCTTGTTGAGTTAAGATTGACTTGACTACCATGTCAGGAACTAGCACTACTTGTATGAGAGTTTAGGATGTAATACGGAAGTTCTTGACTGCTTTGACAATGGAGAAGGCATGCTTTTCCAACTGAGACATCTTCAATTCATAAGGTTTGAGAGGAGAGCTCATGAACGATGTTGAGATTCAACATCCTCAGAGTTCTTTTGCATTAAGATGGCTGATACAGTATGCTCAGATGCATAACTGTACATGATAAAATCCTTGGAGAAGTCGGGACATACCAGGATGGTGCATGAGCAACAGAGGCTTTTATATCCTCGAATGACATCTTTCCTTCTTCGCTCCACCGGAAAGTTTGTGACCCTTTCATCATATTTGATATGTGGTGAGTCTTTTCAGCAAAGTTGGGAACAAAGCGTCTGAGAAAATTCACTTTTCCAAAGAAGGAGTGAACACCGGTTTTGCTTGTAGGTAAGGTAAGGCTCTGAATAGCCTTAACCCTTTCGACATCTATCTTTGTCCCTTCTTTGCTGACAATGTGTCCCAACAACTTTCCTTCAGTGACCCCAAAAATAGAATTTTTCAGATTTAGGGAGATCCCGTGTTCTCGACATCTAATCAATACTTGCTCCAAATGATCACAATGATCGCTCAATTTTTGAGAACATAGTTAAGTCATCCAAGTAAACTATGATGACCTTTCCCATCATACCTTTGAATGAGAAGTCCATTGCTCACTGTTTTTGACACCATCATTGAGTCAAGCCAAAGGCATCCTCACTGAGGTGAATGTACCCCGGGGAGTAGTGAATGTTATTTTGAATCGGTATTCAGAAAGACCTCAATCTGATTATAGCCCAAAACCATCAAGCATGGATAGCATCTTTGAACATTCTTTACTTGGTAACTTGATCCATTATGGGTAGTGGGTAGTTTTCATTCAAGGACACTTGATTCGAGGTTGTAGAAATCTACGCATATGCATATCTCACCATTCTTCTTTCACACTGGCATGATGTTTGTGACCCAAAAGCTCTGAACTTGAAAGGATAGGAAAAATGATCCTTGCATCCAACATTTTTGTATTTCCGCTGGATGGTACTCAAACCGCGATCTTGGGATTATAGTGCCTCTATTTATGGCGAAAGGTTTGACATCATCTTTTAATGGGATGTCATGTTCCCGTCCTTTGGCTTGAAAGACTTTAGATCGGCATAAGACCATGCCAATACATCCATATATTTCTTTAGCAATTTGACAAAATTCTACTTTTCTTCGGTGTGCAACATTTTCCACGATGTTCACAAACTGTGGGTATTCCGTAGTACCCAAATTAATCGATTGATCTCTGGGAGAGGAGTTAGGATCATTTTGTCGTTTCTTCCATGACAAAACAATCATGTTTGTCAAATAATCATTCCCAGAGACTAAATTTTTAGGATTTTATTTCCTTTGAGCTGACATATGTCGCTACCTTCTTCTAACTCGTGTTTGACTTGACGATGAATGATTCATGGCATGCAGAAATAGATCCTTCAAAATGAAGCTCACTGAAATTTTCTGCCTTCTCCGAAAGGTAATAAGTTGATTGTCATTGTTGAATACCTGCTAGTGATGAGAATTATCTGGCACGCTTGGGTGGAAGACTACCTCAATAGTATATGTGTCTATTTTTAACCCGAGGTGAGGGAGCATGAGAGACATTGAGATGGCCAGTGAATCAGCCATGTCATTCTGAGCTCTTGGAATGGCTTTTATTGAGAAGGTGTCAAATTCCTCAATGCTATCCCATACTGCATTGTGGTAATGCTTGAGCCTTTCATTCTTTACTTGGTATATTCTTTTATACTTGATTTACGACTAGCTTGCATGAGGGAATAAGTCCCTACTTTTAGGTTCTTGACTCCCCTTTCTTTACAACTGGGCATAGAAGCAACAAAGATTCATATTCAGCAATATTATTGGTATTGAAAAACTTAACTTGAAAGAGAGAGGAAAAATCTCTTCCTCGGAGATATTAGCATAACTTCGCTCTTTTCAAACCACACCACATCTGCTAGTTACACAATTTCCATCAAGCCGGTCTGTCCAAACCTTGTTAAGGTCCTCTTTCTGGATGAGAATGTCCATTTTAACAAACTCGATAGATAAGAAGTAGTTCCCATCCCCGATGATTCTTAGAGAATATGGGCTTTGGGGTCATTCATAATCGGTGACCAAGTACTTCTTTTGCGATTTAGGCTCCAATGTTCGCATTACACCCTTGACAGGATTATGGCTTTGGGGGCATTGTCCATATAAATTTCTCCACCAACTTCTCTCGCAAAGCTTCTTCCTAGTAGAATTCCATATGGCTTCTTTGGGATATCATCAACGAGGATGGTCATCTCTACTATTTTCTCGGGAATTCCGCAAAGGCAAACTATGGGCGCTCTTTTTAATATGACCAATCAATGGAACTTGTTTGGTTTCCATGGAGTAACATCTGAGAAAGGATTGGTAAGAGTGAGTCCTAAAGCAAACTTGACCTTTTTCGGCATGACATTATCGGAATCCCTAATCAATTATGCAATTGCTTAGCTTGTGACCATGGATTAGGAGGGAGAGATAAAAAGGCTCAATTTTCTTGACACGAAAGTCGAGGCCACATTTATTTAAAATGCGGGAGGAGTGGAAAGGATTCCTTTCGGGAGACATGGGAAGTTACTTCTGAAGGCTTATACACGGCTTTGGATGTATTCATCAATCTTACAAGTTGCTCTCGGGGTTTGGAAAGATATTCAGCCTCTTGCAACATTTGAATCTTGGTCTTTTTAGCATGATCGATTATGTCGAATGTGACCAAGGGTTGCACATGATGAATGGGATGAATCCCTACTTCGCGGCAGGGGTAGGATTACTTGTCTTTGCAGGGAATAAGAGGAGGCTGATTCGGATGAGAGATGGGGGAAAATATTTTTTCGTATAGGACTTAATAGGAGGTTGAGGATGGATGAGGATTACCTCTTTTAGCAATGGTTGGGGGATGTGTTTGACATAGCCCTCTCTTCTTGTATCCTAGCAGCAACTTCTACTTCTTTTCCTTAAGAGCGGGTGAAAACAACATATGACTACCCACTTGCATACCCTGGGTTCCCTCTTCTTCATCGAGACCCTTCATCTTCAAATTCCATGTACCCGATTGTAGAGTTTCCAATCGGTTCACCAACATCTTGATCACCTTCATCCTTTCATATGAAGGTTCTTCATAATTTGCTTCTCTTCTTCAACCTTGACTTGGAATTAACCGAGAGGGCCTCAAGTGCCAAAAATGGAGCAGCATTTACTTTTCTAAATATTTAATTTTATCCGTTGTTGAAGTGAAACTTCTCCGTGGGATATCCCAATGAAGTGTTAGGAGAAGCTTGAGCTAATTCACTTCTTCAACGTGAGCAAGTCATTCACCATCTTCTGCGGAATGACGGATCTGATGAAGTGGCTTGAGAAGGATTTGAAGATTTAGGTTTATACGGCTCTCGCTTTAATTCACCGATATAAGTAGGTTGTCGTAACTATCCCCGAATCTATGGATCTCAAGAAAATTTTCAAATCATTTTAAAAAATTTTTAGAGAACTGGGGGTAATTTGTTCTTGTAAGAGAAAGAAACTTACTCTTGAGCTCATGGTGTTCATAAAGAAACACTTTTGATTTTCTTAGCTTGCAATATGGAAGGCGACACATGGTTAATTAGTGAATTGAAATGAGTGATAAAATCACACATGGTTTCATTAAATTCCTTCTTTAGGTGAGTGATCTTGGACAAGAATGCAAACGTGTCTTCTAAAGGCTTATACCTTCTTTAAATGTAGTTCATAGCGTGGCCCAACACTAGTCCTATAGATACGGCCTTCAAATGTTGGAACCACTCTCGTGGGTCCTTCGTGGTCTCTAGAAAGAGGTGTACTTGATAGGATAGATCCGAAGGGAGAAAAGAAATGAATTCCAAAGCAGAAAGGTCAGAGGGTTTATGTTTTGGGCTGGTAGTAAATAGAGCCGAGCCTACTTGCATAAACGAACAAAGCAATACTGATGAGCAAATGACAAAAAAGTAGAAATAGATCTGACAGAAAAGCAGCATAGATCTAACTTAAGAAAGATCTAATACACAACACATCCATTAAGCACAAAGTCTTAATTTTTGTATTAATATTTTCTACATTTTAAAAAGTACAAAGCCTTTTCCTTCTCACTTCTATTTTTAACTTAAAAATGTCCACCACTTGAATACAACAAATATCCAAGTATATATAGAAGGAGAAAGAGAAAGAAGGCAAAAAGAAACCAACTAATTACAAAATACCTAAAATTCAACTATTGACTTTGGGTAATTTGGTGGATGACAACACCCATGGTGCAACATGGATGATGTCATAATTTGTGCCAACAAACTTTTAAATATTACAAAAAGGGAATAATTCTAAGAGGAAGGAGCATATTCGTCGTCATCCCATGGTTGGAAAGGAGTATCTTACTTCACTCAAGAGAGGAAATATGAAATTGAGCATGATACTCCATGAATTTGCTAACCATCGATTGAAGTTGATCTGAGCAGGGACCCTTGGTGTGATCGCCGATGACTTCACAAGTCTCCCGCTCATTTCTCGAGTCTTTCTAGGAGCTTGAAATATTCATTACCTTCCTCCATCAGGTATCCAACAAAATCGTGGTAGGCCAGAAGGTTGTTGATAGATTCTACGTCAAAAGTGGCTTCTGACCCTAACCCTTGTGACACAATCTCCTTAAAGAGCCGAATAGTGTCATATGCCTTCCTCAAGGTGTATGATGGGGTGAGTAAGCCCTGAGACATCCTTAGGAAGATATGGTTCCATTTGATGCATTGCATCCAAGGCTTCCTCCTTGATTTTATCAATTTTCTCTAAGACAAATTCCATCTGATCAACCCGATAGTCCAAAGCAGCAAGGACTTTGTTGGGTGCTCTTGGGTGATCGAAGATGCTGAATTTCACTAAGTCATCGACTGGGCAGTTGAGCATCTTCTAGAATGTCTCATGTTGTAACCTAGCATGGTCCAACTCTTCGGAGATAGGTCCCGTAATCACCTGGAGTTCCTTGTTAGCCTAATCAATATTCTGATATAGCTCTGTGAACTTTACAATTACTTCCTCACTATCTTTGAGGATCTGGTCTCTCCAGGTGGATACTACCATACCTTGCTCACCAATCTTGGTGTACTCATTGATATTTTCCTGGACTAAGGGCCTCAGAGTTTCAGTGGTAGTTGTAGGAGGTGCACTGCCCATTTTCTGTAGGGCTTGAAGAAGATGTTTGTTCTGTTCTTTCAGTATCCTCTTTTCTTCCTTTGCCTCCTGAAGGTTTTGCAAAGGGCATCCACTGCAGATAAAGCCTCTCCCTATAGGCTTTCAAAGGAAGTTCCCATCGTGACCTGTGTCACTAGTATAATCTATAGGAGACAGATCCTTTTTGTCCTTTGTGGGATCGGGTATGCGATCTCCATTACTCTCTCACCCGAAGCGCTATGAGAGAGAAGCGGGTTATTGGATTTTACTTCTTAGCTCCTTTTGTTGGGATGATAGAGAAGTCCATAGGTGCAATGGGGACTTTCCTCTTATGTTGGCTTAGGTGCTTGGAGATCCATTCTGGACTTAAGGGAGTGTGACTAGAGGGAGAAGAGGGAACAGAGGAAGAAGAAGGAGCAGCTATAGTGAACAAGGGGAAATGGGTCGAGACACTTGGCGGCATTGATAAAGAAGCCGAATCTCCAACGCTCATAGGAGTAGGAGTCACTGTAGGAGAGGAAACCGTGGGGGTGGAAGGGATCTGAGAGATGAGGGAAGAAATGATGGGGGACAACTCCGCGAGGGAAGAGAAGATGGAGGAAGAGGAAGGGGGAACAGAGGAAGATGGGAGAGAAGAAACAACCGTAGAGGAGTGGTCACTCGAGTGACGTGAGGAGGGGAAGGAGGAGTGGAGATGGGATGGTGGGAACTTCAGCAGTTACAGACAGTGGCAACATCCTGAGTGGATGTGCCCGTTGGAACACTTACCACCTATTCTTTTTGGGGAGACCAGGCTCACTACCTACTCCTAGGTGCGGGAAGGAGGACTCTCGAGTAGCTTGCTCTCCCGAGAGCGGTGCTTGATTCTCCTTCTTTGTCTTTCCCTTTGCCCTTTGGCAAGTGTTTTGGTCTAACAGGTGCATCGCCTAAAGGAGATGTGGTGAAGTCTACCCCAAGGTAGATGAGACCGTTATACCTCGCACTAATGCTCTCAGCGCCGCAAAGTGCCTTTAACCCATTCCTCAATAGTTTGAGGTGCCTTTGTTCTATCTATCTTAGAAAATGGCCAATTGTCCCCGTCCGTATCTAGATAGACTTGATCAACTTCTTGATCAATCGTTTGGAAACCTTTCGGGACAATGACCACGCCATATTGGATAATTTCTCGCAGGGGCCGGTGGGGAGTGATCCTTCCTTCGAACTCGACCTCATGATACGGATCGATGTAGATATCCTCATCTATGGGACATGGATTAGATCGAGCTTTGCCCTTAGGAGGAAAATTGCGTGGATCAAAGGTTGGCCTTGCACGGGGAAATTGTGTTTCAAGTTAAGCAATTCTAGTTCCATGAAACATTTTCCTCGGCTTTGGTGTGAGATGTGTAGTGTATCTTCCCACCGTGAGGGGGAATGGAGTTCCACCCTTCTTTCTTTTTAGACACTTCTTGTGGTATGTGATAAGTTATCTGGACAACTCCAATAGGATCAACTTCGGTCCCGCATACCTCGGTAACTTGGTGGGCTCCCCCAAGAAGTTGGCAGCTCTGAGATAAGTGAAAGTGGGGAATTGCATAAATAACGCCCCCACGTTTCTATGTTAATCACTATGCTCTTGGTTATCTGACCATGAGTCATATTGGGCCTCAATAGGTAGATGATACCATAGAAGAAGGCATCGTTGATCTTGTTGAATTGTGCGATGCTATTTTCCAGTCTCAACTCTAGATAATATTCATATATTTTTACTTAGGGCCATACCCCACATCGACTTAGTGTTGGATAGTCTCTTTCAGAGGCAGCAACGTATACCACGTAGGAGTTCATGTAGAACCTCCCCATTGTTGAGAGTTGTTGGAGTTGCTCAGAGATGGTGTTGTTGATGATCTCCGCCCATTCAAAACGTTGATCGGGAACATTTTTTCTCATTGTTTCTAGATACCTGAGCATCCATTTGTGGAAGTAATGGGCATCAGGAAGCCCAAACACCCTACTTAGGAAGGTGATGGTGTCTCTTAGCTCCTCCTAGAATTCACTACGATGAATAACCCGCAGCCACTTGGTTATTACCTTATTTTTTTTCGATACACTTCATTCATGAGCTGCATGCATTTGTCCTCATTTTCATCCCATGCCTTTATGCAGTCTTCTTGGCTTATTTCCACAAAGTCCCTGGTGGTGGGGGATACCCAACATGATTTCAAAGTGCTAGGTAGTGAGGTTGATTATTACCTTGCCCTTCTCATTCTCGACACATCTTGTGTCTTTATTGTAGCAATGGGCCACCACCATCATGAATTCATTGTTTACCACGCTCACGGGAATTCCCCCAGCGAAATGTAAACCACTTCCAACCAATTTTTCCATCCATGGACTACCTGTGACCTTTCTAGTTCTGGCCCATAAGTCCTCCATATCAATGTGGCCAAGCTCTGAATCCCTGATGTCCAAGTCACATTCTGCAAGAGGACTCGGGCATCTTGACCCTTTGGTATTTGTACTTCATTTCTTCTTCTGTGAGTTTGGCCTTTCCCTTAGACTTGGTTGGCCTCTTACTTGATGAAGACATATGTGAATCTAGGTTCAGCTGCTGATCTGCAAGAAGGAGGGAAGTCCATCGCAAAAGAGCCATGTTAGTTGTTAAATCGTCCATCAAAGCTTTATAGAATGAAAACTTATCAATTTACAAGCTTCTGGGCACAAGGCACATTTCTATTGCAGTGTAAGGTCGAAAAAAGCAAGGCACCGAGAGTGTTTCATGGAAGAAAACAAGGCAAAGGGCGTAGGGTGCAAAAAGATTACACAAAACACTCGGATGTTGATGTTAATGTATGTGCACCTATGCCATATGAAGGGTTTAAACTGGGTGCAAATTATTTTGGTGTTGCAAGGTTTCAAGATGCGCCATTTACACAAATTTAAAAGATGCATAATTGAGGTAAATGTGCATCATTGAGTTATGCTTTTAGTGCAAAGTGGCGTAGAAGGTCTGCACGACATTTAGATGTTGGTGTAGGTGGGATTGTGCTTGTGCCTGTGATAGGGTTTTAAGAATTTTATAGGGCGCGGGGAGGATGCATGCTGCAAGCGAAGATAGTGCGCCCCTTGGGCACAACCGTGTTTTGTGCAACGTGATATTGTTTGTATCAAAGTTGAAAAAAACCGTGGCTTTTTTTGGTAATTTTCAAGATTTTCCTCTTTTGATCAGTTTGTGGATTTTTGGCTCCTTTCAAGATAGATTTTGACAATGAGGGGAAAAGAGCAAAGAGGATTCTGGATTCATTTTCGAGACAAAATCCCTCCAGGCCAGCAGATCTGGAAGGAGGGTAAAACCGGTTTGGGGGAGAGTTGATTTGTAAAACAAGCTGGAGGTTGTGTATTATTCTTATGTTCATTTTCTTTGTTTTTAACAACAACCTCTAAAAATAACACAAAAATTCCACAAACAATCAACACAAGAAGAGCAAGGACCACTTACCAGGAATATATAGGATGGGAGAAATGAAATGGGGTCCACGAACGTGACGTAAAGTGACACGGGATGACAGGAGCGCTGACAGGTGCAGAGGAATTAAACTTTTCACATTTTTTCAATTGTGAAAATGACAAGTCGGATGCACCTATATATAGCAAAAGGTGCAATAAATGCGCCACCAACTTTTTTGTAGGGCGCACCAAAACGGATGCCAACATGAAAAGTTGTGTGCTATCGATGCAGATTTGGAACTCATCGACATGACCTTTTCAATGCCTTGCGCACCATACAGGGGAGCAACAATTTTAATGTCGACAAGATGGCATGTGTGCCTTGGTGTAGGCGAGAAGGGCACATCATGGGAAGGTAAAACATTTATAATATCGACACTCCGCAGGTTATGCCGAAGGAAAATAAGAGGGCGCTAATTCATTTGATGTTGCATGAATAAAATCTGCGCCCAGCCAAAAAGGACCAAAAGACTAAGTTCAAAAAAATAGATTCTCCAGAAAGGGATTTTATGCCATTCCGAACGCTAAGGGACCTCGGCGGGGAACCAAAACAAAAATTTCGGATGGTTACCTCGTAAAATTGCCTTGTCAATTTTACAGGATAACATGTTCGGAGTGTCAAATGACGAAGGGTGAAAGTACATACTTGAATAAGTAGAAGTGTAAGAATTATAAAATCAACTCGAAAGGAAAGCAAAGTGGCCAAAGACATGGGTTAATTGGTACTTTTCTAACATAGGAACCATATGAATAGTAGTATGCAACTAGGACTAGATAGTTACCCAAAGTGCGTGATTTTTGTTTAAATTTGCAATAGTTCCTTTCTTGGCTATACACAAAATCTCACTTGTTGGTATGCACATGGATGTCCATTACCACCCTTCACTAATGAGGAGTATGTCATGGGTATGTATAACTTACGCCTCAATGGCTCATTACATGATCAACCAGACACTATTTCTTACCAAGTCTCTAATGCTTATCCATTTGACTTTGACCCTGATACCAATGACCTTCTAGATGACATTACATGATTGTCTTCTTCATCATACACACACTTGGGGGCATGACATCTATACCCCCATAACATCATGAAACACTTTATTATCTCTTCACTTTTTCTACATACTTACACACATATCTTCGTATACGAATCTACATCGACCATAACTCGATGACACACTCGTGCTTCGGTTCACACTTTACTATTGAGGGAATCCTATACACACAAACCCCACACACTACACTATATATTCTACACATTGTGTGTCTTCATACATCCTACACTCGGATTACTACATTTTTCACATACATTTTACATATTTTCCTACACACATCATACAAATTGTATACATACCATGCACCTTACATCACATACTATACATCCTACATTACACACTTTGTACATCACACTAAATCTAATACACATATTACACATTTTATACATCTACTTCTATGTGCTGCACTTATTACCCTATGATGCACTCTAGCCTCATGGTCCATACTAGAATGTTGAGGGTTTCCATCACAAATGGACCACATCACGCCATGCATTCAACAATTCACACCTTTTCTCATGCGACATTCCTAGATTACTGATATACACTTTAGGATACAAGGTCACTTCTTCTAGCATTATCTTGTGATAGGTTACATCATCACTTCCATTTGAATCATTTAGTGGTATACTATGTAGGCTAAATCATCACTCCGCTTATTAGCTTGTTGTGATAGCCACTTTAGGCTAAATTATCACACATTCTCACACCTCATGTCACATCTCATTACTACACACTCATCACAAAGACGCTACACACAACACATAGCTCAACCATTTTCCCGATGATGTAATCTCTTTTATGGTACATTTTTAATCTGCTAAGGGGGCATACCAAATGAACCTCACTACATACAATTCCATTCACTCAGGGGGCATACGAATCCTATCATTCACACTACATTTCATTCCATCCATCCATAACATATTTAATTCTATGGTTGCAGAGCTTACTCTTACTTTTACATGTATGTTTTATTACACATGGTAGATAGATATCTTGTATGTCATTATCATTATCATACACACATGCATATTTTATTTCTTTCTAGTTGTGTTCACACACTCTACAAATCCATACATGTAACATGGATGCTTGGACCTAGTATGAGACCCACAATAGACTCTGGGGCATCCACATTTGTACACTATAGGTGTTATTGTTTCATTTTTGTTCATAGCACACAAGATTTTATTGGTTTACACATGTTTTGACATACGTTTTATATTTATGACATGCTAATAGTTGTTTCATTTCAAACATTTTTTTATGTAGGGATATTTTCTTCCATATTGATTTGTTACATTGTCTGCTTATTGCTTTTTCTTTTTGTGGGCCTTGCCCTTTGTCTTGTGTGCACACTTGTTGGTTTGCGGCCATTGTGGCCTTGAGTGTATTGTGACATCGTGAGTGGTGTCCCATGTTTGCAACCCAATTTTCATGGTCTATGTTTTCTTCTTGGGTGTTTACATTATCTACTTGTATACTAGCTTACACATTGTCTTTGTCATTTACACTTGTCTTCTACATGCATGTTTGTTCCTCATAACACTTGTTTCTAGCCACATTGTTTACATGTGCCTTGGTTTCTACTCATTACATCCACTCCTCCCGTAGGACATAGTTTCATTATAACAGTTGGTCCTCTTTTTGGGGTTGCATTCTCACATAAGTGACGTCGCATACCCCCAAAGAAGGGGGCATCATTTGGGTTTACACATAATATATAACACAACACAGTTGTTGGTATAGTTTCACTTTTTAGTTTTTAGTCCATGACACAATGGGTTACACAGTGAGTGGGTTCAACACCAATCTACATAAATCCATATACAATGGCTTTTACAAGGCAGATTGTCCTTAACATTCCGAAAAGTAGTTACATGTTAGAGGATAAATTAGACCTTCCTCTCTACACTACTTCTGCCATGGCATTGGATTGCCCAAAACACCGATATAGACAGAGCTCTTCGCCTTGAAGCAAGCGATTACAGTCAAGGATAAATCATACTTTCCTCCCTACACTTCTTTGGCCAGTGGCGTGAGATCACCCAAAAAACTCGCACACATCAACATCATCTACAAGATCATTTATACACCCTTTTTCTCATCATGGATCAGGTGCACATGTTCCTTTTTCACTTTAGTACTTTATTTACACACTTTTTAAATATACATGTGTTTTTACACATTATACATGCGTATTTGACTACTTAAGCGTATTCTCTTTTTGTAGGTACATCTGTATGGGAAGTAAACAATCAATATCACACACATAGCGAGTACATCACAAACATGATACTAACCATGTAGGTAAATCACACACATCAACATATACACACGTGTTTCCGCCCTAGGTTCAATTTAATCACTTTTACACTTTTGCATATTTAGTACCCACGCTCCATTTTTTTATCACTCCACGCTTTGTCTAGTCCCTTGGTGCATTTTTTCTACATCAATCTATATGGATATCGGTACGTATCTCTATCTACTTTATGTTACCAAGAATTCTTCTCACTAACATAAAGTGGGGAAAATGTAGACACAAAATCACATACTTTGGGTAACTATCTACTCCTAGTTGCATACTACTATTCATAAGGTTAATATGTTAGAAAAGTACCAATTAACCCATTTCTTTGGCCATTTTTCTTTCCTTTCAATTTATGTTTTCAGTCTTGCACTTCTACTTGTTCATTTTGTACTTTGACCCTTCATCATTTGACACTTTGACATCAACGCCCAACTAAGACACTAGCCTGTGTGCCTTCATCCCCTCTAGGTGCTCCTATCCCCTTTACACTTTACTCTTATCTTTTTGGGTCCTTTTTAGCTATTTGAAAATTTTATCTTTTGGTAGTTGGCCTTTTTGGGGTTAATTACAACATTTGAAACAAAAAATGATATAAATATAAAGTTATGTAACCATAATGAGGGACCAAGCACTAAGCATTACTATCACCACCTAAGAGTGTATCCATCCAAGGCATCTATAACTCCATTTGCATCCATCTAGCTCCATCACAAAGGGACACATGCTGGTTTTATGCATCATACTTCATAGGAGGGGAGTTTTATTCTATTCCGTGCACACAATATTTACATTCTACATCTAGCTATTTCTCACTACTCACAAAGTGTTACACACACAAGAGCAACCTAGGGCATAATTCTACACACACACATAGAAATACATTGGGTCCGATAAGTAGTGCAATGCTTAGTGATAACTCCATCCATTTGGTAGCCGAGGAAAATTTGACCCCTTCATATGCATCTTTATTTATTTATATAGTTTTTATGCTTTGTCTAGGGTTTTGTAGGTGCTTCCTTATTATAGAATTTATGGTGATATGAACAATCTAAGTACAACATAGTAGTGATAAAAACTAGGTTTTACATCATCTAGTGACCCCGTGAAATTGGCTTCACGACCTCCCTACGTAGACTAGGAACTTAGAACTCGACTAGAGTGCCCTGGCACCCCAATCCCTCTCTAGGCACCCCAGTCCTAGACGAATCTGCTAGATCTGCAACTTTCCAGGATTATTTGTGGTGGTTCTCCACTCATGTTCAACCATTATCCACTACGACACAGTCCAACAACCTTTGCAAATCAGATAAGGATCTTCTAACCCTCTTTACACATCAAGGTTTCTACATTTCATTGCTTAGTATACTTGGGTTATTTACATTATTTATTTATTCATTTGTTTATTACTACTATAGAATCTAGATTATACTAGTATATTCACATTTTAGTTAATTAGATATATATCAACACAAATCCCCCATAGTTTTGATTTGGGTGAGATTTAATAAGATGTGATCATTTCTTATAGAGTGACATTAAAGAAGATGGTGATCACATATATCATAATCATTTCAAGATATATAGAATAAAAAAGGGTGAATACAAATTCTTAAACATTATCTTTCATGATGACACATGCAACAAAGTAGACAATTCAACAATACTAGACATTTCAAGGTACAACAAGAATCCTTTGGTGTTGAGAGAGTCATGAAAAGACACATCCTATAACAATGGATTCCTATTTTAAGAAAACACCAAACATGAATGTATATTAATCAAGGCCATCAAATAAGATTATCATGATATTTTCTCTTAGAGGGTGCACAATCCTAATAACTAGTTGATTGTGTTTTATACAATGCTAAATATTTCTTGTAAACCGATAATTTACTTCACAAAATTCCAATCTTATATGCAAGTGTATTGTAATGGGTCGTAACTTAAGTCCCATTGTCTATATGTTAAATAATACCAAAAATATAAAGGTCTTTTCAAAAATCATTCTATATTTCCAAAATACATGGATGCCTAGCCACTATAACCATTGAGTTTAAAAGGAAATGGTTCTAAATACTAGGATCTCTTTGAAATTGAAGGATTCAAACACAAATTTCACTTCTAGAATATTGGTAATCTCTCTTAAATAAATACCGACATGGGTGGGCATGCACCACCTCTCAAATACCATAAAATTGATGATGTTGGTAAGTTAAATGCGATTCCCAAAATAGAGATGAGTGGATACACTTAAGTAGTAAACAATATATCTCATTACACGAAGGCATGTGTGGAACAAATCCACTACCAAAGGTGCTAAATAAGTGCCCACCAAGTTGTCAAGAAGCAAATATAGTTGATCCATATATGATTATGCTTAAGAACAAACTATCCTCTATATATGGGCCCCATTAAAATCCATAATGGGTACCCATGTATAGTTGAGGTATCACATAGTGATTAACAAAACCTTATTAAGTGGTAAAATTGAATACACTAGTGAAACCTATTGTAACTAACCTAATATCATAAATATGATTGCAACACTAATTATTCTATGAAAAATACACGCTTTCAAAAAAATCATAACCAGATTCTCCTCAGTGAAAGTTATAGCATATTGAAGCATAAAAATCCACACGACATCTATGTTTTTTAATACTAGAAATAAAAATCTAAATAATTAAAAATATAAATACCAATGTGAAGATATAAAAAGGTATAATAGTGTACAAAAAATTCACTCTAAAAGAACAACGTATGGAAAAGATATAGCTTGTCAAAGCTAGGTCGCTAATAATAGAAAATAATCTCTAGTGTCATTTGCAAAAAATCCAAAGGTGCAAAGAAAGTGTCCAAACCTGCAATAAATACATTCCTCTAGCCCTCCATTAATTAAACACTCTAGCTCCAATTTTATGAAACAAAATTCAAACATGACCTTGAAAATGTTCTAGGTGTAATGGAGTGGCTGAAAATCTCTAAAATAAACTTTGAAAGTAGAAAACCATCCAACTCCCCTTAATGCTACTTTGATAGAAAACCCATAAAAATGAAGAGTTTATTATTAGATATGAAAAATCATCTATACAACAAAGTAGAGTTTAAAATAATTTATGATACCGGTCATATATTTTTGGAAGGGAATATGATATGTGGATATAGTATCGAGGATCCAAGATATTTGAGACAACCTTAATACAACTCACCACTATTTCATGTGCATACCTTTATATATTTAAAGTAATTTATGGACACAAATACCTAAATGATCAAGGTAGAATGTCTACCGATATATTAATCTCAGATGTGATGGATATACATAGGCCCTCTTCACATGAGGAATATAATATAAAGATGTGTACAATAAATATACCTTTACTCATACTCTCCGATTTAATTTAAGTTTAATTAAATCTAAATATTTTAGAGTCACTACTAAACCAAATAATGTATGAATGTTGAAATGAGGAAATGACAAAAGAAAACTAAGATTTAAGATTTGAAACCCTAAGCAAGAAGTAGAGAAAGAATACTTAGTTGATTTACGCTTGATCCAGGACCGATATGGACTTGAAAAAGTGATGAACAAGATGGAAAGGGTGTCATTACTTCTCAATAAATTCAAGAATGCAGAAACAAGGCCGTACACAAGTGTCCACGATAGAAAAGGGGCACTTGGGTGCTGAAGACCTCTTTTGGGTTCCTATGACTACAAAAATAGTCGAACCTAGTTTTCACCGTGTCGTAAGGTCATCGTTGAACATTTAATCTTGTTGATTTCCCGAGAGTCAAAAAATGATCACCGAGGGTACTTGTAACTCCGCAAAATATAAGTTCACTTGCAAAAACCATAAAACACATCAAACCTAAAAAGAAAGATGTAATATGGGGAGTTAGACTAACCCCAATGGTCACCCCAAGAGTGAACTTACAATTGATCTCTAGACTACATCTCAAAATCCTTGTAGTTTTGGTGTGTGTGTGATAATGATGCCCTAGGATGCCCTTATGCAAGTGCACTTGATAACAGGTTGTATCTAGAATGTAACAATGTAGTAAAATGTATGGATGGAATAAAGAACTTCCCCTTCCTATGTTGTGTATGTAGAAAATGTAGTCCCTTGTCCCTTAAATGGATGTTAGATGGATGCTTTGAAATTATTTAGGTACCTTTTGGATGCAAGCTTAGGTGTTGATAGTAATGTTTAATGCGTGGTCCTTAATTTTGGTCACATAAATATGTATTTATATTATTCCCTTGTTTGAATTTCATAATTGACAACTGGAAGGCCAATTTATAAGTGAAAAATATTCCCAAAAGATAAAAGAGGCCCAAAAGGAGAGAGTAAGGTGGAAAAGGGTCATGGGTTCCTAGAGGGGAAAGGGCGCATGTGCACCGCTGTCTTTTTTGGGCGCTAGTGTTCAAGTCATAAAAGATAAATAAGTAAAATAACAACTGGGATGTAGGGTGTGCAAGACCAAACAGATAACAAGAAACAAAGGAAAGAGGCCAAAGATAGTCATCAATTACTAGTTTTCTTACTTAAGAATCATATGAATGCTAGTATGATTTTAGGATCTAGAAATGTACCAGTGTGTGGTTTTATGTCTACATTTTCCCCTAACTTTATGTTTGTTTAGTGAATACTTGATAACATAAAGTAGATAAGAGATGCATACCTCATGCTCCTTTATAGTGTGCAACGAATAGTGTGCCGAGTAGACAAGTGAAGCATGGAGTCTAGGAAAGGAAACCGACCCTTGGGGTGAAGCGTGTGTGTTATGTTGTATATGTTGTTATAGCTGGTGGTTATTGCTTCTTGTAAGGGTGGACCAAAAATAAGAGAGCAAGAATGTAGTCAAAGTCATGTATATGATAATTCAGAGAAAATGTTGTTAAGTATGTAAAAGTGTGTAAAAGGAAAGTGTGCATCTGATGTAAAAGAGTGTATAAGGATAGAAAAAGTGTCCTAAAATGTTGTTCGAGTGAGTTTTTTTGGGAAATATCATGCCAAGTACAATTTTTTTGGGTGATTTCATGCCAAGTGTGAGTTTTTTGGGTGATCTCAAGCTAAAGAGAAAGTGTTGGGGAGAGAGGTATAGTGTTACTATCCTTCCATGACTCTACCTGATAAACACCACTATAGATGGTGTGTCCCTGCTTTATTCATGTTGTCCCTAATTTGTTCTAAATTAGTTTCGAGTATACTAATTGTTCTGATTGAAATGGAGTGTATGCATTCTATTTCAAGACGTATGTGCCTGATATCACAAATTACTCTCAAGGATTTTTGTGAAATGTGCTAATCTGAGAAACTAATTGTGTGTGCCCCTAAGAAATTAGTGCCCATGTGAGGACACAAATGCCTAAAAATTCTGCTTTGGGTTTGGGTGCTAGTTTCCTGTCTTGTGATTCTAACCCAAGTCTGATTTTGAGCCAGTGATGTAATCAGTAACTTGTGTTGATTTTATGTTGAACTATATTTTGATTTATCTCTCGAGCTATTGTATGGGGTTATTTTTCACCGAAATGTATGCCCCCATTCTAGGGTGTATACGACATTGGTAGGAAAGTGCGGCCCAAAAGATAGGCCTTGATGTTGATCTAAATTGTATCCTTGCAGGAAGGGAATGTGCATGGTAGAAACCAAGGAACTTGTAAATAAAGTTGTTAGATACATGTGTTAGTAGGAAAAAAGCTAGAAAGCATGACATATAAAAATGATGTAACAAGTAAGTTTGCATACAAGATAGACCATGAAAAGTGGGTTTCAAACATGGGACATCACTCACAATGTCACAAGACAATCAGGACGAACCAACTAAAATCATACAAACAATGATCAAACAAGATATAGGGAATAACCCGCAAAAAACAATAGCACACAAGTAGAAAGCAATGAAAAGCAAAATATATCGACAACCATGGTGGCATATAGTTAGGTGCAAGGAAAATTTTGCACATGAATCACCCATTAACATGTTAGAAAGATAAATAGTATGTCAAATCATGTATGTATTAATGTAAAGTAGTTTGCTAATAAGGATAAAGAGTAGTATATGATGAAAGTATAACACCTATAATGTGTGAGAAAGTAGATGCCCCTAAGAGCCTCGATGGGACTGGTAAGAGGTACAATGCCAATCATCATTGCATGTGTAAATACTTGTAAGATATTTGCATTCACTTCAAAAGAATAAGTGAACACACATGTATATAGAAAATATATTGACATACTAAGTATCCATCTAGAATGGGAAAAAGTGTACATGTAAGTATAAACAAGTAAGAATATGTGTAATTAAGATATGTAATATGTAGTATATGAGTGAGATATAATGGTATGCAATATGAATGTGATAGGAGAAATGTTTCCCCCATTGGATGTGGGTGAGTATGAGATGAGATTCATTTATAAAATACCCTCAAAATCAAGAATGAACCATATAATAAGAGTGTGTCATCGGGAAATGGTTTGAGAAATATGTGCTATAAAGATGGAACATGAAGCATACAACATGAAAAGTGAATGTGGTGAGGTTCATTTAAAATTTAAACCCTCGGAGTTGAGTATGCACTTTTTGAACTAGAGTGCGTCATAGGGTAATGATGATACACATTGTGTATCAAGATGTGTAAGAGAGATTAGATGTAAAGCGTGGCCGTGATGTGTATGTGTAGAGATTAGAAAGAATCGACAAAGATTAAAGGGGGAATAAAACATGATGCCCCCAAGTGTGTGAAAGATAAAATTCTATACAACGATAGTGAAGGGAAAAGGCCCCCACCCGAATTCCAAGGAGATAAGGGCATGCGATGATGCTCTAAAATCAAGTGGATTATGAGAGTAGCGATGTACATGTGAAGTGATTAACTAGTATTGACTAACTAGATGTAGTAAAAGATAGTTAATATAATATAGGATAACATATAAACATAGTAAATAAATGTACTAAGACAACATGTAAATGACATAAATAATAAGGCTAAAAATAATAGAAATCCTAATGCGTAAGAAGGAAGAGGAAAGAACTTAGCTGATAATAGATGCTCACAAGATCGTGTCACAGAGGAGAATGGAGAAATATGGAGCAGGAATGACTGTGTAGAAATGGAGAAAATGGTAGATCTGGAGGATCTAGCTGGATTGGAGCACTTGAAGGAGGTTTGGGGTGCTGCTGCAGTGTGCTGGTCTCAGTAATATGGGTTCCCAATTTGTGTAAAAGCTCAATCTAGTCTTCATAGGGCCGAAAGGTAATATGCGATGTTCGGTACTGTTGCATTAATTTTTTTGTACCGTATTGGGTGTCGCCAATAATTCAAGATGAAAAAAGACCTGCAAGACCCCAAAAATAAGCATCAAAACCTAAAAAAGGAAAATGCATATGAAGGGGTCGACAATCCTCACTGGCATAATGGTGGACTTACTAACTAAGCACCGCACTAAATCTCAGACCTGATGTAGTTTTATGTGCAAGTGTGTGTGAATATTCCCTAGGTTACTCTCTTTCCGTAGCACTTTGTGAAGTAGTGAGTAATAACTATGTGTAGAAAATGTAATAGAGTGTGTGCATGGAATAGAATAGAATCCCTCCCCTATGAAGTGTGATGCATATGTCATAGTCTTGTGCCTTGATGATGGAGCTATGTGGATGGAAGTGATCTCTAATGCAATAGATAAAATGCAACTCTAGATGGGGTGATTGTAGTAAGTGATGCTAGGTCCCTCATTATGGTCTCATAACTTTATATTTATAGGGTTCTCTTGGTCTAATTTTGTAATTAACCCCAAAAAGGCCAACCAAAAGAAAGATAAAGATGTAAAATGGCTAGAAAGATCCCAAAAAGTGGTGGGAAAACTACTTAAAGGATCGGGGCACCCTAGTACTGATCTCGGGTGACCCAACCTAGGATAAAATATATGGGATGAGAAAATCGACTAGGCATAAGGGCGTAACGGGTTGTAATGATGAAATAAAATAAAATAAAGTGGTCAAAAGATAGGGGTTAATTAGTACTTTTTTCCCTCAAGAACCTTCTAAATAATAGTATGGGACCGAGATAAATAAGTGTCTAAAGCACATGATTTTGTGACTACATTTTTTTCACCCACTTTATGTTGGTGAGCAAAAGCTCGATAACATAAAGTAGATAGAGATGTGTGCCTGATGTCGATGTAGAATGATGAAGAAAACATGCCAAGGACATGAAAAAGCATGGAATAATGAAAATATGGAGGAGTGTGGAATCTAAAGATGAAAAATGCACAAAGAAAAAGTGATGAGAGTGAACCTAGGGTGGAACACACGTGTAGTTGTTGCAATGTGTAGTCTACCTACATGGTTAGTAAAGCATGTGTGTTGTCTCGGAATATTTTTGTTATCGCTATTGTTTTTATTTCTTGTTGTTGCCCCCATTTGATTTCTTGTTTCTCATACGAGTAGACCTACAAGGGAAAAATGATCAAGTATTCAAATATGTATGTATGTAAGTGTAAAAATGCTATGTAAAAGACACATGTGTATGTAAATATAAAATACACAAATGTAAATGGAAAACACAAATGTAAATGTAAATGGAACATGTGCACTTGATCCATGTCGAGAGAGAAAGTGTAGAAGGATATCTTGTACTGCAAGTTTTTTGGGTGATCTCATGCCATAGGCCAAAGAAGTGTAGGGAGGAAATGCTTTGTGTCCTCCAAGCTCTAACGATTCCCTAAATGTGTGTAGAGATCTTTGTACGTCTTGTTTTTTTTTGGGTGATATGATGTCATTGGCGAAAGTAGTGTATAGAGGAAAACCCACTGTAACCTCCAAGCCTATAACTACTTCCTAGAATGTTAAGTACATCATGTCCTATAAAATCCGCTACGTATGGGGTTCATAGAATGGTTTGAATGCATTCACCGTATGTAACCAAAAATTCCAAAGGCGGAAAGTGCACTGAACTAAACTGGTGTACATATGTTGTGTTAGTATGTAAACCCCAAATTATTCCCCCCTCTTTGGGGGTGCATGTGACATAACTGACAGGAGAATGTAGCCCCAAAAGAGGACCAACAACATGTATGATGTAATGTTAAAAAGTGCTTGGTAGAGACCAAGGCATGAAAAAACAAGAAGGCTAGCCAAATATAAGTGAAAACACACATACATGTAGAAAATAATGTATAAGTTACACAAACAAAGGTGTAAGATACCAAGAAAAGTAATGTAAACACGCAAAAAAACAAGTAAGCCACAAAAAAAAAAAGCTACAAACGTGGGACATCACTCACGATGTCGCAAGAAATATAAGGCCATCATGGCTGCAAACAATAGAAAACTGTGCACACCAAACATAGGGTAAGGACCACAAAAATGGCAAACAATGGCAGATAATAACAAATAATATATTCAAACAAGTATGGAAACCAATATCCTTGCATAACTAATGATGCATATGAAGCAAAATTTAGCATGTTAGAAATATAGCTAGTATGTCAAAAGCGTGTATAATCAAGTAATGTAAAGTTCTAAGTACAAAATGAAACAATAACACCTGGAAGAGACAAATGTGTGGATGCCCTTAGTGACCAGTGTAGGAAGGGTAGAAGGTGAACGTTCATGATGCGTGTAATAGATATGTATCCATGATTACAACTAGAATAAGAAGTGAACACACATGTGTGGATGATATAGATAAATGACATAGAAGTAATCAAACTAACATGTGTAATAAAGTGATCATGAACAACAAAAGTAAGCAAGAGTATAAGCAACCATAATATGTAGTATGTTGTGGATGGATGGAATGGAATGCAAAATGGAGTGATAGGATCCACATTCCCCCTAAGTGGATGGAAGTGTATGTTGTGAGGTTCATTTTGTTTTCCCCTTAGCAATCAAGAATGAACCATAAACGAGAGCGCGTTATCGAAATGGTTGAGTAGTGTGTGTTGTGTCTAACGTGCTATGAGGAATGTGGAAGTGTAGTGATGAGATGTAACCTAACGAAAATGTGTGTGAACCTATAGCCAAAGCACATATCACAAAAAAATGAATGTATAAGTGATGATTTAACCTAAATGTATATAACTAGAAGATGAATGAATGAGTGACGATTTAACACTAAGTGTATAAAAATAAAAATGTAAGGAGGGTGTGGTGATAATACCTAAGGTGTAGACCACTAGAAAATGATAGAATAGGTGACAATTTAGCTTAAAGTGTATGTCACTATTAGATGAATGTTAGGGAGTGGTGATGTAACCTAAGGTGTATATGACTACAATATGATGGAATAGGTGATGATTTAGCCTAAAGCATATGTCACTAGCCTAGGAATGTCGCATGGTAAAAGGTCAAGTAGTAAATGTGTAAGGTCCATTTGATTTGTAAACCCTCGACAATTGAGTATGGACTGAGGAAATAAAGTGCATCATTGGATAGTGAGTGCACCCACTAGTGATAATGTAGCATATGTAATGATAAATGTTGACCATGTGATGGGTGGAATGTGTAAATATGTCAATGCAATATGTAAAATGCAAGGTGAATAGAACATGTGACTATGCGTGATGTATAGTAATGCAATGTATAGTGTAGCGGGTAATAAATATAGCATGCCTAAGATCATATGGTATGTAGAATGAAATGTGATAGACATAGAATGTGTAAGGTGTAATGCATTGAGTGAGATGTAATATATGTAGATAGAATAGTAATGTAATGCTAGACGCTAATCTCAAAATGTGGTAGATGACATGTAGAATGTATGGTGTATAATGTGTAGTGTGTGATGAAATGTAATGTGTAATGCCTATAGTATAGTGTGTTGGCATTCAATGTAATAAGCCCTCAACAGTCAAGTGTGAACCAAAGCACAAGAGTGTGTCATTGGGTAATGATGCTAGAATGTATGATGAATATGCCTAATGAATGCAAGAAAGTGATAAGTGTAATTATGCTAAAACGAGGGGGGATGTGAAGTGCTATTATGCCCCCTGATGTATGTGTGGTGAATGAATGAACTATCCAATGATGGTGAAGGATGGAGGTCCTTCATCTGATGTAGGAGATGAAAGTGTGTGACCATGCTCTAATAGTGGAGGTATGGTAGACAAACGTTGTAGTGGTGAATGAAGCCTATGCACATGTGAGGGATGAATGTATGCAAAATGTCGTGGTACCATAAAATGTGTCGGTGATGGAGATCTACATGATATGGAGTGTGAATGTGATGAAGATATGCGTGGAATAAAATGAGGTGGTGATTTATGCCACGATGGAGTAATTGTTCGAGGAATAGGCCTATACCGATGTATAGGGCTAGTGGAGTGATGTGGTCATGGAGATGATACGTGAGTAGGTGAACTAGGATTATATTGTGCTTTGAGTAACATAGAGTGTGATGTCTTTGTTTGAGGTAGAGGACGTCTTTAGATACCATGCGAGGAGATGGCGGACATGAAGTAGATGGAGGGAAACCATCAATAGAGATGACCTGATTATTGTAAATAAATTTGAGTCATAGATGATTCATAGAAATGATATATTGCGAGTGATGAATCCAATTGAGACCGAGAAGCATGTCACATCCCTCAACTATGTTTCCAATGAGGAAAGGTACAAGCATAGTAAGTGGGCCAACTATAACATGCAACTTAACAACACCAAAGGTTTTGTGAAAGGGTATTTGACTTGGGATAGAGGATACCTGATAGCCTTAAGGAGTGATATAGAACATGCACTAATGGGCCAAGATGGGTCAACCTTAGAATTGTTGATGAAGGCCGCCCAATAAATGCATGAATGTGAAAATGGTTAGATGTAAACTTGGCATGATAATCGATGTTGGAAAAGGAAATGATTGGTGGCAAAGCTTCAATGTTAGCAACTAAAAAATCAAGAACTCCTGAGTGAGTGGGAGACATAGTGTGCGAGATATAATTAGTGGTTGAATCTGTGGCTTTTGTGTTATGCTTTGGTAATGGGTTATTAAAGATCTTAAGTTTATGATTTTCATTGGTAGGTGGAGTTGTCTCGAGACTTTGGAAGCTCAATTTGACCATTGTCAAACAAGTCCTGAAGGATATTTCGTGAGTCGAAACAATGATCGAGGAATTTCCTATACACCTGCTGATAATTTCAATAAGATTTTCATCGAAATTAGATCCTTTGGGCCTAGATGGGTCAAGTTGTAGAGGAGAAGGTAAGGTGATAAGATTACTATCGATGAGTTGTGGTACAAAAACTTAGAGGTGTACTATACTTAGTAAAAGGAATCTATATGGTTGTGGTTGAAGTTCCTTTGGAGTAGAAATTATGTTTACAATGTAGTTTTCACTTCTATGGATTTAGTTGTAGAAGGCTTAAATGTTGGCTTATCTTGAAAGCGAGTGGATGACGATGTTTGCTCTTGATATTTGAGTTTTCTATGGTTAAGAGTTTTGTCTCATGAAGCTTGAGAGTATGGAAAAGTTGATCAAACAAAGGAAATGTCTCAAAGAGAAAACTCTCTTACAGGGGTGGTAATAGAATTTGGATGAATAAATCCTGGAGTTCATATCCACAAGGACATTAAACATTTTAGCTAAGTTATTGTTGTATCGCAAGACATAATTAGATAAATTTTCATTAGATGTTTGATTGAGTTGTGCCAAGTTGGGCATAGGAGATCTTAGAAGTAATGTTGATAGAGAAGTGAGTAAGAAAGGCATCGGCTAGATGCGTGAAAGAAATTACCAAATGTACATGTAGGTCATATAACCAACACATTACATAGTCTTGTAAACTATGAAGAAAAATATTAGCTATTATAATGTGATCATCCACATAGTCAAGGAACACTACATGGAATGTTCAAGGTTTTCTTACAGGTCTTCATGTCCTTTAAAGATAGGTATCTTAGGAGAAAAAAATTAGGCAGAAATGGATATGTGGATATGGAAAGAGAGAAAAAGAGTATGCAACAATACTATGGAATCTAGGGATGGTTTGATGTGTGAGGTAGCTAATCTGAAGCTAACGGATTTGTATTTGCAAGTCATGGTATAAAGATTTCAAGCTTGGAGAATTCGAGGAAGAGCCTAGGTGGACATGAGAATTACCATGGTGAATGGTGGTAGCAGAAAACATAGGTGGGTGGAGTAAAGACCATAGGAGCGGATACATGGGTAGGTGGAGTAGAGACCATAGGAGCAGACACATGGGTAGGTGAAATAGATACCATAGGAGTAGAAGAAATAATGATGGAAGTGGAAGTGTCATGAGCTCTCTTAATGATGATTAAAGTATGCAAGACATGGGGAAGATGTGTAAGGTTTTCATGTAATTCTTGGAATAAATCATTAATAACATTAATTTGGTCTTGAGTCAACATTGGTGTCTTCATCATAGGATTTTTCACTATCGATGCCTCTATCTCATGGAGAGGCACCTGGTTGGAAGTGTCTAAAGTATTTTTTGCCCTAGATGTAGCTATATCGTTCATTAACTTATGGGTACATGAATAAATGAAGGGAGTTCATAGTAATGAAGAGACCCAACATGAACACTACGGGTTATAGGCATAAAAGAAGGAATAAAAATTGCAAGTCGGGTTCACCAAAATGATGAAATAAAGTTGACTAACTAGATGTAGTAAAAGATAGTTAATCTAATCTAGGAGGACATATAAACGTAGTAAATAAATGTACCAAGAAAACATGTAAATGAAATAAATAATAAGACTAACAATAATACAAACCATAATGTGAAAGAAGGAAGAGGAAAGAACTTAGTTGATAACATATTCTCACGGGACTATGTCGCATAGGAGAATGGGGAAATATGGAGGAGGAATGACTATGTAGAAATGTCGTAAAGGGTAGATCTAGAAGATCTAGCTGGACCGGAGCGCCGGAGGAGGATTGGGGTGCACAGCGCTGCATGCTTTGGTTTGTAGTTTGGGTGCCCTGGATTTTGAAAAATATTTGAATCTAGTCTTCAAAGGGCTGAAAGGTAATCTACATGTTTGCTTCTGTTGCATTAATTTTTTTATCTTGTGTTGGGTGTCACTAATAATTCAAGATGGAAGAAAGACCTGTAAGACCCCAAAATAAGAATCAAACCATAAAAAATAAAAATGCATACGAAGGGGTCAATTTGTCCTCAACAACCACAATGGTGGACTTATTAACTGCACTACACTACATCTCAGACTTGATGTATTTCTATGTGTAAGTGTGTGTGAACATGCCCTAGGTTTCTCTTGTGCCAAACACACTTTGTGAAGTGGTGAACAATAACTATGTGTAGAAAATGTAATAGAATGTTTGCATGAAATAAAATATAATCCCTCCCCTAGTAAGTGTGATGCGGATGTCCTAGCCTTGTGCCTTGATGATGGAGCTATGTGGATGCAAGTGATCTCCAATGCAATAGATGGATAAAACTCTAGATGGAGTGATCGTAGTAAGTGATGCTAGGTCCTTCATTATGGTCTCATAAATTTATATTTATAGGGTTCTCTTGGTCTAATTTTGTAATTATCCTCGAAAAATATGACCAAAAGAAATATAAAGATGTAAAACAACTAAAAGATCCAAAAAAAGTGGTGGGAAAACTCTAGAAGGATCGAGGCACTCTTGGTGGGACTAGGGCACCCACGAGCACCCAAATCGAGGCTAAAATATGCGAGATGACAAAATATGATTGGGCATAAGGGTGCAAGAGGTTTGTAATGAAAAATAAAATAAAATAAAGTGGCTAAAAGATGGGGGTTAATTCATAATCTTTTCCCTCAAGAACCTTCTAAACAATAGTATGAAACTGGATAAATAAGTGTCTAAATTGTATGATTTTGTGACTACACAAAGGAGAATTATATGGTGAAGGAGGTGGTGACAACCTATGTGAAGGAATTCTCAAGTAGGGGACTTATACTAACAAGATGAACTAGTAGACCTATGAGGATGAGAGCTTCACAAAGTAGGACATGTGCGAGATAAGAGAACTAGGTTCTAAATGTACTTTAGATTTGAGAGACTCTTGAGGCCTAGATGCTATAATAAGTAGAAGGATATCATCAAGAGTAGGTTTGGGAAATGGTGGACATGGTGGAATGTATTTGATAGTGATAAATTTCTTATTGTGGATGCACTTTAGACACAAATGATTCATGGAGGTAATAACTTGAGCGATGCGTGGAACCAAAGAAGACCTAAGATCATGTCACAAACTTTGATTGAAGATGCCACAACGAATGAAACACACATGGTGAGAGGCCCAACTGTAATGGGAAGCCCAATGTATCTAGAAGAATGAGGAGATGGGTATGTGATAACATATATTGGAAATGTGATAGCTATAAGAAGTGAAATATAACACACAATCGATAGGATTCTCTGGATAGATCTTGGTATTTATTAATAGTGTATGAACCAATGGAAGCATTTATGTGTAATGAATCAAAAGATAATGTTGTATGATAATCATAATTAGAGAATGAAATAGTTGGAAATGATGTGTCAAGAAAAGGAACAAGGAAATCAAGGGGCCCAAATGAAGGAGAGTGCACAACATGATATGTATGACTATCAAGAATCAATATCTTGTGTGTCATTCTTAGGCAAAGGATCATTAAAATTTTTTAGATTTTTTTTTTTTTATCGTTGCCGGTTTATAAGGAGAAGATGGTACAAGGAGCTCCAAAGTGAATTATTGTTGATAAGATCTTGAATGTGATGCCTAAGTTTGAAACAATGATCGGTGGAATTCCCAATGGTCATTGTTGATAGTCACATTATTTTCATCGTAATTGCGGCCATGAGGCTGAGATGGATCAAGATTGAGCGAAAATGGAAGAGTGATTAGATTTCTTTCAAGAAGTTGAGGTAGTATAAATCAAGGTGCATATGGAAATTTATTGAAAGTACGCTTTGAAGGTTGTCATTAAAGCTTTGTAGGAGGAGAGATGACATTAATGGTTTTCTTTTCTTTGGTGGGTTTAGGAGATTACTTGAATGTTGACTTAGATTGAAACCTTTTAGAAGTATCTTGATATTTGAGTTTACACATAGATAGAAGTTTAACTTCATGAATTTAAGCATATGACATAGTTGATCAAATGAAGGAGAGGTCTTGAAGATAACACTCTCCTAAAGTGGTGGTAAGAGGCTTTGAACAAAAAGATCTTGTAATTCTGAATCAGCAAGCACATTGGTCATCTTAGCTAGATTGTTCTTGTAACATAATACATAGTCTATTAGATGTTCATTAGATCTTTGTTTAATTTGAAATAGTTGAGCATAAGATATCTTAGTGCCGATATTGATTGAAAATTGAGTAAGGAAATCATCGGATAAATGTGTGAAAGAAGTTACTGAATGAATAGGTAGATCGTAAAACCAACATATGGCATAATCTTGAAGACTCCTAGGAAATAGATTAGATAGTAATGTATGGTCATCCGCATAATCTAGACATACCACATGGAAATATCTGAGATGCTCCCGAGGGTCATCATGGCGAGTGAAGGTGGGCAGCTTATGGGTGACAAAGTTTAGAGGAAGTGGGCAAGAAGAAATTGCGGGTGCAAAAGGAGTGTGAAGAAGCAAAGAGGAGTCAAGAGATGGAGAGGAGCATGAAGTAGCTTGTTATATCTAGAAGATTTAAACATGTAATTCCTAATAGAGATAAGTTAGATCTTGCTTGCCAAAAGAAAATACTTTTGAGTATGAGAAATAAGAGGTGGAGTGAAATTGTTGGTAGGAGTAGGAACATACACGAGAACAATAGAAGTATGTAGAAGGGTAGAAGGAGGTTGTGTTGCAATATGAATAGAATAATTATGAGAGGTGTTAAGCTCAACTAGATTGGTGGCCTCCTCACGAGAAATAAATAAAAAAAAGATCTAAATCTTGTGGATGTTCAACAATATGAGCATTGAGATCACAAAGGTCTTCATTAGAAAAGGGTGGATAAATTTCAGCCATGTTAAAAGGATGATAATATGCCTAGAAGCTAGGTTAGGTTTGAGCGATGGGTTCACCAAATGATTTAATTTAATTTGAATTAAATCTAGATATTTCAGAGTCACTACTGAACCAAATAATGTATAAATGATGAAATGAGGAAATGACACAAGAAAACTAATATTTAAGATTTGAAACTCTAAGCAAGAAGTAGAAAAAGAGGATTTAGCTGATTTATGCTTGATTTGGGACTGATTTGGAGTGGGAAAAAGTGATGAACAGATTGGGTAGAGTGTCATTGCTACTTTTGCAATTAGTTTTGGAATGTAGGAACAAGGAAGAACATGAGCGCCCACCATAGGACAAGGGTGACTGAGTGCTGAAAACCTCTTACGGGAACTTGTGATCTGCGTAAATAGTGAGAACTTGGTTTTCATTGTGTCACAAAGTTGCCTCTGTTACTTCTATTGATCACACGAGAGTCACACAATGATTTCCAAGGGTACTTGTAACCAGTAAAATATAAGTTCACCTATAAAAGCCCACAAAATACATCAAACCTAAAGTAAAGATGCAATATAGGGATTTGGGTGACCCAACAATCACCCCGAGAGTGAGCTTAAAATCGAGTGTTACACTACATCTCAAATTACATGTAGTTTTGGTAAGTGTGTGTGAGAATGATTCCCTAGGATGCCCTTGTGCAAGTGCTCTTAATAGAAGGTTGTAGCTAGAATGTAGCAATGTAGTAAAATATGTGGATGGAATAAAAACTTCCCCTTTCTATGTTATGTATGTGAAAAATTCAGTCCCTTATCCATTGAATGGATGTTTTGAAGTTCTTTAGGTTCCTTTTGGATGCAAGAGTAGGTGTTGAAGGTAATTTTAGTGCTTGGTCCTTGATTTTGGTCACATTACTATGTATTTATATGATTCCCTTGTTTGAATTTAAATTGACAACTGGAAGGACAACCCACAAGTGGAAAATATGCCCTAAATATAAAAGAGGCCCAAAAGGAGCGAGTAATGTGGAAAAGGGTTAGGGGCGCCTGAGGGGGACATGTGCGCTTGGGCGCTAGTGCCCAAGTTATAAGAGATAAATATGTAAAATACCAAATGGGCTATAGGGTGTGCAGACCAAATAGAAAACAAGAAACAAATGAAATAGGCCAAAGATAGTCGTTAATTACTAGTTTTCTTTCTTAGGAATCATATGAATGCTAACATGCTTCTAGGATCTAGAAATGATTTTGTGTCTACACTTTCCAACTTCATATATAGATAAGAAAGGAATTATAGGATAAGAAGGAATCTCTGTCTATTAGTGATATTAACTCAAAATAGACAAACCCTATTTTGAGGATAACTATTAAGATATTCTTATTTATAAGTAACTTATAATAAGTTATTATGAATACATATGGATAATTTGCACATATGAGTTGTGTTTATCTATAAATAATGCATCTTAAACTATACAAAAGTGTTTTTGTAATATACACATAGTCTATAGAGATAAAGTTTTTATTCCACAAGAGCTTGGCTAAAAATCGGGAAAATGTACAAGATATTGTAAAGAAAGCGTAAAAGGGCATTAATGCATGTCAAGTTTGGCCACATTTACAATCATTATAGTCATTTCAAGATTATTAACCAATTTTATTTAAAGAGCATTTATCAAAATAACCCAATTTTGAAAAATATTTGTTATTGATAATAGTCACCATTACTTGTGATTATTGTTTGGGCCAAAAATGTTGCACACTATTATTATTGTGTAGAAGGTTACGTCTTTATATAAGCTTTGGGTTTTTCCTTCATGGAGCTTCCTCTCCTTGATTTTAAAGTACAAGTATCTCATCATTCTATCTTAAAATTAACCAAGAAACACATTGCGATAAAATATGGTTAGATCAAAGTGGTTGAGGAAGAGCCAATTATCACTTTTGAACATAATGAAATCAAGCATGAAATGGATGTCCTAAACAAAACATGGATCAATGTACAAATTTGTGGGTTGAGGGACACATGAGCAAGAGTTACGAACCTAGGAACCAATTCGATGAAAGGTACATGGACATGTGAATATATACTTTGGCACATGAGGCTTATTCATTTCCATTTTACAATCAAGAGGATTACACTCGTGTATTTAAATAAAGACCTTGGTTTTCTAATAGATCACATATTTATTTTGAAGTTGGAAAACCCCATTTTCAATTTTTGCTAAAGGATGCTAAAGTAGTTTTGATTTAGATGATACATAATTACGAGCATAAAACATTCTATTAAGGATTATGGTCCTCCTTTGGGAATATGTTGTTAATCACTTCTAAATTTTATAGAAAGAATTATATTGCTTTAATTCCAAGATATATATTTAAATGGACATGATTTAACCCCTACCAAAAAGAGTATATTGTTAAAATCCCCAAAGGGAATATTTTTGAGAAACCTTGGTTTTCTAATTTTTTTTCCACAATGGTTGAACATCTTATCTCAGTTTGGTCAATATTCAAGTAATACACGAGTCATTAATACTAACACACAACAAACTCCATGGTCGGTGCCTCTATTCACATGTGCAATTAAATTGTTCACATGCATTTTCTCTTGGCTGATTTAAATACTCTCAACTCTGCACAAGTTTCACTAGAGGTCTTCTTCTCGAGCATTTCACATGCTGAGGTGAAAATAAATTAAAAGAGCCATTGCTTGTGATAGATTTTCACCTTTACACGTGTTCTAAAGAATGAAAATGAGAGGATTGAAAGTGTTTCCAATACTTTCAAGCTTGGTTAGTATTATGTGGTTGTTTTCAGTTGCAAAAGGCACTCCCAAATTGAGGTGGTTGCCTGCACATGCTACATTTTATGGATCCAAAAATGGTTCTGGCACATTTGGTAAGAAAATCAAGATGTGATCAGCAAAAATTCTGCATTTTTTTCTTCTTTTTCTTTTGATTTAAAATCTTATATTCTAAGATGTCACTGTAGTTGTGTCCAAGTTAAAAGGAGGATTTGGATTACATTTAAGGTGTACTTGACTTATAAATTCTTAATAAAATTTATATATTTATGTATTCTTAATTTTAAATTTTTTATTTTTTTCTCAATTATATTTATTTTATTGAAGGTATACATTGTTTATTGGAAAGTTAAGGTGAAATAATTACTTTGTTAAAATTTTACTTGTTATTTTAGAATATTTGTAAATTTTATGTTTCGCAAATATACTGTTAAAAGTTAGAGTGACTTTGGTCGACGTGGATGCCCCTTACTTGTATCTGTTTAAGTTGAAAGTGATCACGAATTTAATTGTATGTTTACTTGTAAATCTATTATATGCTTCCTCTGAAATATGAGCAAAAATGCCCACAATCTATGCAATCTAATACCCAAATAAATGCACCACTTATTTAAAAAAATATAAATTTAAATTTTCCACATAATTGAGTTATACAGTTAAATGTAAGTTGGTTTCATAGTCTGTAATTTTTTATGATTTAAAGTTTGTAATGCAAAAGATTTATTGTTGATTGCTATATAAACGTTAGGTTTGATAGAATATTAAGCTGGATGGATGATATATTGTATTAGTCCCGCCCCCACCCCAAAAAAAAAAAAAAAAAAACTTGGATGGTCCAAATTAATGATTTATTGTATCGTTTACACTTATAAAATTATATTGTTTTTTTGGCAGGAGGAGCTTGTGGATACTATGGAGATTTGTATAAACAAGTATATGGAATTAGAACTGCAGCTCTGAGCACTGCACTGTTCAAAAGAGGCCTATCCTGTGGAGCTTGCTTTAAGATCAAATGCGATGTAAAAGAGGATAGACAGTGGTGTGTCGAGGGAAATCCTTCAATAATCGTTACTGCTACCAACTTCTGCCCTCCTAACAATTCACTTCCCAATGACAATGGAGGATGGTGCAATCCTCCCCTCAAACATTTCGATATGTCACAGCCAGCTTTTAAGTATATTGGTCATTACAGAGCAGGCATTGTCCCTGTTCTGTACAAAAGGTCAGCTTAAATATCTTTCATCCTGTTCATCTTTGATTTGTTATGGTTGAATTTGTGATTTTATAAAACGCAATTTTGAATCACTTCCATGCAATTTGCAGCAGCTTAATTGCTGTAAGTTCTATAAAGGCTATAATTTATTTCTATCTATCACAATATGACATCATGTATCACTTATCCACTCCTTGATTATAAAGTATAAACAGACATGACTGGCATTATATGTTTTGTTATGATCAGAGTACCATGCAGAAGGAAAGGAGGAATCAAGTTCACCATTACGGGTAATCCATATTTTACTCTGGTACTAGTTTCTAATGTTGGAGGAGCAGGAGAAGTGCATGGGGTATTCATCAGGGGCTCTAAAACAAAACGATGGGAAAAGATGAGGAGGAACTGGGGCCAAAATTGGGAGACTGATACTGACTACACAGGCCAAATCTTATCTCTTATTGTTATTATCATTGATGGGAGAAGTATAGTTTCTTACAGAGTGGCTCCCTCCAATTGGCAATATGGTCAAACATTTATTGGTCGACAGTTCTGATCTATATTTGCATTTTAATGTGTCAAACAATGTTTGATTGGTTGTGGGATAATATGTTTGTTTCTTTGGCCATCTATTTTTCTCTTCTATAATTAAAAAAATCCTATAAAATGATCTCGGCGAGCTCCAATGTCTCTCTAGACTGCATCTTAAAACTGCTTCCTCATTCACTCATTCATTAATCCTTCGTCTACAAAGTTAATATTTAAATAGTCATCCACGTGTTTGGCTATTTTCAGGATCACTAAGATATGTATAACAACTTGAGAGTTGCATAATAGCCTAAAGGTTTTCTCTTGATAAAAGAGGTACTTATTTTAAATTATCTTTAAATTTTTCTGTGATTGTTTATATAATATCAATAAAACTAACACGCAGTCTGAAAAAATGTGCATGTCCTTTATTGACGCTTTAATACTTTTCCAAGTTGTCAAATATGTTCTTTTAAGGCTTACAAACATTCATGACGAGTGTAATCTCAGCCCTCAATACATCCAAGTCTAGTCTAAGGGCCTATTAATTTGTGAATGCATAAAGGATTAAGATACTCACAAACATAAATAAACACTAGAACTCAAGTGCAAAAAGCTTTTTATAATGAAGAATAAAATCCTTAAAAGTTGTCAATGTACATAGAAGAATTCTGAATACACACATTTAATCATTTGGGAGAGATAACTGCTAGTGTGAGCATTCGAGGCAGGTGCATCCATAACAACAAAGCCCTTCATCCCATCACTAGCATGGACAACTGGTACAAAATTGTCCCTTATTGCTTAATCAACAAAGTTTGGCAATCTAATGCTTGTTCATAAGAGAATGTAATTTGGTTGTAGTCTTTAGTCTCTTTAATAATAGAATTAAATGTGTAAATGTTCTAAATTTTATACATTTCAAAGGAACACAAACATGTTATGCAACTTATATGTACATGCAATTTTAATGTGCTTTTTCAAATTATCACTATAAATTTATAATCAATCTTTCTCTCACAAAAATAGTCATTTACCGATCCTCTTCTAATTCCAGTTTTTATTATAAACTTGTAGTCAATTTTTCTATGACACCCATTGTCCTTCATTGACCCTCTACTCATTCCTCATTTTAATGTGGGTTAATTGTTTGTGTATATCCGTAAACAATCCTTCATAAATTGATTGAACCTCATTAGGGCCTTGGCTCTGTCTAATAACATTATATGAACACCAAATATAAAGATGAATTGAGGTCAATTATGTGTGTATACCCCCAAATTAGCCGTAATTGAGTTGATTAACCCTCATCATGATTTTATAACTTGTAAAATTTGGTCTACTAACTACCTACAAACACCTAATAAAAATAAACATGGTGGTCAATTGTATACACATAAGTGACAAATAACCCCTAATTCACCTATATTTCTCCCATCACACCTATTTGAGGCCTTTTTTTTGTCTAATTGAATCTAATCACAACATATGACAACTTGATGAAGATAAAATGAGGTTAATTGTGTGCGCATGACCCCAAATCCTCCATTGCTCCAATTATGCATAATGGGACCTAAGTTTGGAAAATTCAAACTTCATTGCTCCAATTGATGCTCGTTTGGGCCTCAATTTCTCAATTTCAATTTATTAAAAACATATAGACACCAATTAATGAAAAATCAAGGTCAATTGCGCATGTAGAGCCTCAAATCACACATTATTGAGCTTTAGTTTGGTAAATTTGATCTTTTTTTCTCTATCCATCCTTCATTGGGACCTTAGTTTGTCAATTTTAGTATATTAACAACAAATGAACATTGAATAATGAAAAAATAAATTAATTGTGTTCACATAGCCCCAAATCCTCCTTCATATTTTCAATTGCACTAAATAGGACTTTGGTTTATGAAATTTGGTATATCATCAACATACAAACACTAAACAATGAAAAATGGTGACCAACAATTTGTGCATATGTTATGCCCTTATCATACTTTGTGGGTATTAGGATATATGTGATTCTTTAAAATCGAGGAACTTTCAACCCATTTTATGCCCAAATTGAAGCTCTAATACCACTTGTAATGGATTTACTATATCATTGAAGTCGAATCACAACAATAGAACATGATATGAGAGAAATAACATAATCATATGATCAAGCTACTTTGAGGGGGAAACCTCTAAAATATAATACTCATTTAGATTGTCTCCTTCTAATTCTATCTACTATACATAGCCTACTTGTACCAAGGATATCATGTAGGCCAACCCTACTTACAATTATGAAGTATTAGACATGTTTATATGACTTAATTAAAGATTATGTTAGTTACATGTCAACCACACATATCCCACTACACATTATAGAATAAGGGCATAGTAGCATAACCTTGAACACAACATCTTGTTATGATGGCACATAATTAGGATGCTAGTTTGTAAAATTCGATCAATCGATGACCTAAAAACCAAATGATGAAAAATAGTTGTGATTTATGTTTACATAAACTTAAATTAACATTCATTATTTGATTGAACCTCATTGGGAAATTATTTTTTCAATTTTAGTCTATTAACAACTTATGAACATCAAACAACGAAAAAATAAAGTCAATTTAATGAGCATAGTAAAAAATCCACTTTCATTTCTTTGAATGTAACTACTAGGAATTGATTTACAAATTGAGTCAATATTGATATACAAACAAAAACAATGACAAATGGTGGTGAATTGTGTGAACATAACCCCAACTCACCTTTGTTACTTTGATTGTACATAATGTTGACATTGAAAATTTATTGAGTTTGAACTATTAATGATGTGTAAACAATGGATAATGATAATTAAATTTTAGTTTTGTATGCATTCATCAAAATATTATTTCATTGCTCCACTTTCTACTTATAGGTGTTAGAGTAGGTATTTACCTTAGCTCATGTTCACCTAGGTACTTTATTTACCTCTTTTCAAGTCTCATGGGATACAAGAGTGGGATGATGCGATGACAGTTGAGTATTCTTCTTTGATGGAGAATCATACTTGGGATTTGGTATCTCTTCCTAAAGGAAGAAATATGGTTAGGTGTAAGTGGGTATACCGAACCATATACGTAGTTGATGGGTCCATTGACAAGTATAAGGCCCGTCTTGTTGCAAAGGGTTTTTCACAAGTTGAAGGTATTGATTACTCTGAGACTTTTACACCTGTTGCCAAGATGGATTCTATACGCCTTGTACTTTCTATTTCTGCATCACAGGGGTGGCTCGTATACCAGATAGACGTGAAGAGTACCTTATTACATGGAGCAGCCAACTGGATTTGTTCAGGATTCTTCTCTTGTTTGTAAGCTCCGAAGGTCTCTCTACAGTCTCAAACAAGCCCCTCGGGCTTGGTATGAGAAGATGAATTCTTTTCTTCTATCTACTAGTTTTGTTCATTGCCACTCCGATCATATAGTGTATCTCTAGCATGTTGGTGAGGATATTGTGATATTTGTCTTGTATGTTGATGATCATTGCATACTTACTTGGCAGCTCTTTCTTCCCACATTCAGAGTATTCAGAGGGCTCTTTCTACATAGTTTGACATGACAGATCTTGGGCTATTGCATTATTTCCTTGGTTTGTAGATTTCTCAGATAGATTCAGGGATTCATTTGAGTCAGCAAAAGTACACCCATGATCTTCTTCAACACTTTGATATGGCTGATTGCAAGCCAAGTCCATCTCCTTTTCAGTTTGGGGTTACTCTTACTTCCACATGTACCACACCACTTTGTGATCCTACATTGTATAAGCAAAGTGATTGGGAGTCTCATGTACTTGACCCATACTTGCCCTGATATTTCATTTGTAGTAGGGCTTGTATCTTGGTTTGCACATTCTCCTCATAGTAGTCACTGGAAGGTTGCTAAAAGGATTTTTGTTATTTGCAGGGCACTTCCCACTTTGGCCTACACTACACTAGGGGTTTTACTTAGTTGGTTGGGTATACAGATTTAGATTGGGCAGGTTCTATTCATGACAGGCATTCCACTTCTGGATATATTTTTTGTCTTGATTCTTCTCCAGTTACTTGGGCATGCAAAAAGTAACATGCTATTGCAATTTCATCTTCGTGAGAGCGAGAGTACAAGGCAACATGATTATAATGAGTCAACAAATTATTCAGCTTTGACAGCTGATTATTGATAGAGTTTGGATTTCCACAGGATTCATTGACTGTACTTTGGTGTGACAACCAAAGAGCAATTCAAATTTCTTGCAACCCAATTGAGCACCAGTGGACCAAGGATATTGAGATACACATCCACTTCATTCATCAACACATTCACGATGGATTTCTTTTCTTAGAGTACATTCTAACTCAACAACAGGTTGTAGACATCTTTATGAAGCCTTTTACATCACCTCGCTACTTTGAGTTGCGTGGCATGCTTCATGGTTTCTTAAGTTGTTCTTGGGGATGTTCGTGAGAACATCTTCCTTCTTCTTCTTCTTCTTTCTCTTTCTTCGAACATGATTCTTTCCTTCTTTTGGTTCGAGATTTCTTCATGGATATATTATACATGAGTACCTCATCAGGCCTAGTTGTCGGGACTCATATTGTGGACATGCCACTTCTATTTTGGCCCCTAGATTCACTTGAAGGGGGTGTTAGAGTAGGTATTTATCTTATCTCATGTTCACCTAGGAGCTTTATTTACCTTTATTGTATTTATCCTCACACACTTATGTGTGTGGATATTTCTTTTTATTTATTTAGATATTAGGGAGATATTATCTAGTTGTTAGGTATAGTTATTTCCTTGATCTATGGTATTGACTAGTTCTTTCCTTGATCTATGGTATTGACTAGATCCTTGATGTTGAGTTCTCTCATAAATCTATGGTCTTCACTAGTTCTTTCCTTGATTTATGGCTTGATCTACGACCTTGACTAGTTCTTATTTGTGTATTCCTTGCCTATATAAGCAAGGCCCATTCTCATTGTATTTCATTGAGTTCCATAATAATATATGATATTGCTACTCATTTGTTTGCAAAGGTTTATGTAAAGTTATTCTGGTGAATTACTTTCATCTTATTGATCATGGTGTTTGATTAACATCTGTGTTCTTGGCTTGGTACGATTTGGTTATCGTTCCTTTTAATAGGAACCTTGGTTATTTAAATGCGGTTTAATAAAAACACAAAATCCATTAGAAATGGTGGTCAATTTTGTGTGCATAGCTTCAAATATACCTTCACTACTATGATCACACCTAATTGAGGTCTTGGTTTGTCAAATTTTATCTCATGATGACCTATAGATGGATATTGAATGACGACAAGTGTTGGTAAATTGTGTGTGCATAGCCACCAATTAGCATCCATTTCTCTAATCATCCGTCTTTAGGGACATTAATCTATTGATTTTGATCTATTAACAACATAAAAAGCATTAAAATATGGAAGAGAGGTCATTTTTGTGTGTATATTCCCAAATCCATCATTCTTATGAATGTGTATAAGCTCATTTACACCATGACCTTTAAGAAATTATCCGATTTATTAAAATAACATAAAAACACTAAATATTGTTAAATGGTGATTAATTGTGTCCATAAAGACATAAAAACACCTTTATTTTTCTTATCAAAATTATTCAGGACCTTAGTTTATAAAATTTGGTCTATTACCTAGACTAAATGAGACAAACGGTGGTCAATTGTTTATACATAGCCACATGTGTTGGAAATAAGGTGTCTCAACCTTGTTTGGTTTATTCATTTAATATTTTCCTACAGCGTTTCACATTGTCGGTGCTCTAAAAATAGAAATATGAGTTGTCAAAAGATTTCCATATGATAGTATATCATGGAAGGGCTATTTTTAGAGATATTATGACAAATTTTATGTCATCTTTAAGGGTCAAAAATAGGGGAGAATATTGTGGACGTGGGAGCCTAATTTTAGACCGAAATCTTGTTCTTTAATGCAGTCCACCTCATGAGAGGTTTTGCACATGGTTTTGTAAACCATAGATGGTTTCTTGTATAACCGGAGGTCTATAAATTGAAGGCTTGGAGAAGCAATTGGTGTGGTGAGTTTTGCAAGTACTGTAAAGTTGGAATCCTCCTAGAATTGCTTCTGGTGATACTCCTGTAAGAAAATTGCTCTGCAAGTGTATGTAATCTTGTTATTAGATTTGAAATACATTGAGTGGGATTTTGGAGTGTGGGGTTTTTTATCCATAAGGATTTTCCCCACGTATATATGGTGTTTGTGTTAATTGTTTATTTTCTTGTTATGAATGTGTTGCTAGAATTTATGTAACTGTTTTATTAAGTTTAAATTTTTACATAATATCTCTCCTCAAGATTAGCGTAGGAAGTTATTTCGCTACTCTTAATTTCCTATTAAGTGGTATCCGAGCCCGATCACCTTTGGTTTTAGTTGTGGGTTGCTAGGTTTTTTGTGCTAATCCGAGTTTGAGTGTGAGCTTGTAAAGATGATACTTTGTTATCTAGTTGTAGATATTTTTCAAATGGAGAGCACATATGGGAGGATTGAGGTAGAGAAGTTTTCTAGCAAAAAAATTGAAATGTGGAAGCTGAATATGGAAGATCTGTTGGTTAATCGGGATCTATGGGATGCGGTGGATGAGAATTTCCATAGGCCTATGGATCAAGTTTTGACTACAAAATATGATGTAATGGATAGAAAAGCTAAAGGTCTTATTAGACTATGTCTTGCAGATTTGATCTGATAAATGTCCATGAAGAATCCACTTGAGAAGCTTTGGAAAAGCTAGGTTAGATATACCAAGCTAAGTCTCTAGTAAATAAGCTTTTCTTGAGGAAGAAGTTGTATTTCTTGAGAATGGAAGAAGGTGGACAAATATCTGAGCATCTGGAAACATTCAATACATTGGTGACTCAGTTGAGCTTGGTTGGGGTTAAGATGGATGAAGAAGAAAGGTGCCAAACTATGTTGGTTTCATTGCCAGACTCATGGGATAGCCTAGTCATGGCCATTGGGAGCACTTCAGTCACTCTGAAGATGGAGGATGTTGTTGGTTCTCTACTCTCCGAAGAGATGAGAAGGAAGGTCTCTCTGAACGCCAAAGAGGCTTTGAGTGTTCGAGGAAGAACAAAATAATGAGAAAAAGATGAGAAGAAGCGTGGCCATTCCAAGAATAAGGGGAGATCAAAATCCCTTGGTAAGTCCAAGGTGATATGCTAGAATTGTGACAAATCTAGACACTTCTGAAGGGAATGCAAAGAAGAAAAGAAAAAGAAAAAGAAGAAGCATGATTTTGATTCTGAGTCCGAAAAGGAAGATGGAGATGCCTTTATTGCAGCTTTGGCCACTCGTATAGGTTATAATGCATGGTTGATAGACTCAGGTGCATCTTTCCAAATGAATCCTAACAAAAACTGGTATAGTAAGTATGAAAACTATCATGGTGGTAAGGTGTATTTGGGTGATAATTCTTTCCTTGAAATTGTTGGTCGTGGTAGTATTCATGTGAAATTTTCTAATGGTAGAATTAGAAGATTTGATGGTGTCTTGCATATCCCAAGACTAGCAAGAAATTTATTATCTGTTAGCAAGCTAATAGATGTGGGTGTGCATGTTAGTTTTCCAACCGGTGTTAAAATGGTGAGAGGTGCTATGGTGATAGAAAGAGGAAGTAGATTGGGTACATTGTACCAACTTGATGCATACATAGTTGAGTGCAATAACACTTCAGATAAAACTAAGCCAGTACCTATTTTGTTGAAAAAGGAGAGGGTTTCCTCCTCTGCGGATGGTCGTGGCTTCTGGGTACCCAAGGGTGCTCTGTCTACCAAATCAAAATTACATGCAGAGAAGACCATGTTATGGCACCAAAGGCTTGGCCACATCGGAGAGAAGGCTTTAAAAGCCCTGAAAAATAAGAACCTCGTTGAGGAGTTGAATGATTGCAATATGGAGTTTGATTTATGTGAGCATTGTCTTTATGGAAAGCGGAACCGCGTTCGGTTTTAATTGTCTATTCATAAGTCTTCATGTATCTTGGATCTAATCCATTAAGACGTATTTGGTCCTGTTAAGGTTGCTTCTATTGCTAAATCAGTTTATTATGTTACTTTCATTGATGATTTTAGTAGGAGAACATGGGTATATTTTTTAAAGAGTAAATATGAAGTTTTTATTTGTTTCAAGGAATTTAAGGCTATGGCTAAAACTCAAACTGGGAAGAAAATCAAGTGTTTGAGATTTGATAATGGCGGTGAGTATTGTTTTGTAGACTTTGACATATTTTGTGCAAATTGCGGGATTAAAAGACAAAAGACAACTTTGTATTCTCCGGAGCGAGAATGAAGTTATAGAAAGAATGAAGTGAACATTGATGGAGAAGGCTAGGAGCATGTTGATTGGAGTTGGTATAGAAGAAAGAGGTTTTGGGCTGAATCTGTACCACTTCTTGTTCTTTGATAAATATATCTCCTACATTAGCTCTTGTTGATAAAACACCAATGGAGGTGTGGTCAGGGAAAAAGCCTTCAATTAGACATCTAAGAGTTTTTGGCTAAGGCATATGTACATGTGCCTAAGGAGAAGAGAACAAAGTTGGATTCTAAGGTCACCAAATGTGTCTTCATCGGCTACGACTATGGTGTGAAAGAATACAAGATTTGGGAACTGTTGCACAAAAGGTAATACACTCCATAAGTGTTATTTTTAGAGAGATTAAATCTTTCCCGTTAATTTTTAGCCGAACAACATAAAGAAAATGAACAAAAAAAGAATGTGGTTCAACTTCCTTCTACACCCGAGAAAGTTGAATCGATACCCCAAAATAGACAAGAAGTTGAGGAGAGATCACCAAGCTCTGAATCTTCTGAAGAGGAAGAAGAGGAGGAAGAAGTGGAAGAATCTCCACCTCAGTTTGTTCGAAGGTCTACAAGGCAAAGGAAACCACTTGAAAGGTATGGGTATTCTCCTGATGATTGGAAGTGTATATTTGCTTTGATTACTAACATTTATGAACCGAGATTTGTACAAGAGGCTTTGGGTATGAATGATGCAAAGTCCTGGAAAATAGCCATGGATGAAGAGATGACAACCCTTAAAAAGAATAATACATGGGACCTTGTACCATTTCTTGAAGGTCGAAACTTGTTGGATGTAAATGGGTGTATAAGAAAAAGATTGGTTCAGATGGAAATGTTGAAAAGTATAAGGCATGGTTGGTTGCGAAGGGTTACTCTCAAGTTAAGGGTATTGATTATGGTGACATATTCTCTCATGTTGATAAAATGACATCCATTTGGTTTTTATTATATATTGTAGCAACTTATGACCTAGAGGTTGAACAAATGGATGTGAAAATTGCTTTCGTTTATGGAGATTTGGAGGAAGAAATCTATATGTCATAGCAAGAGCACTACATGATGAAAGGTAAAAAGTAAAATGGTTTGTAAGTTAAAGAAATCCTTGTATGACCTTGTTGTCACCCTCAAAATTCCCCTCATTTTTCAAGTCACGCCTTCAAAATTTTTGAGTTGGTGCCTTTAAGAGATGTTTGAGCAGAGTGAGAAGTCTAGGGAGATAGAAGAAAATTTATTCTTTGAATGAGTGGGTGCTCATTTGCAAACTAACCCTATTAATTTATAATCTTGCGAGTCCACATGATTCCCGCTTGGATGCTTGAAAATTGTTTCCTCCATTCGAATGAAATTGTCAAATCCTTCTCTATGATCATGGATCGTGTCAAGCCTTTGGTGTTGTTCATAGTCCCCCTTTCCATGGGGAGAAATGTGTTGTTCGGCGCGTAAATGACAGAGTTTTCCCTCTCTCTATTTTCCCACATTACGAGTGATGGGTGTATCTCCCTTGTCAAATTTTGGCCCTAGCATCCATGAGTACATGGGCATCTCTAATTGGATGCGAAAGGCGGTGTTAAATTGAGACCTAAATTGGCTAAGTATAGAAGAGTTGACGAAAGTTGCCACGTGTCGGCTCACTCACATCCAAAGGCCAAGTTTAAAGCAGATTCTAAGTGAGCGTAGACTCGCCACATGCCTCATTAGGCGCAACTTCGAAGTAAGACCCAAAGGACAGACCCTAAATGAGTGCCGACCCTCCACGTATTTAGAACCTCAAAAAGATTAAAGTGGCCTTTGAAAAGTCTAAGGCCAAAGCACACAAAGCCACGTGCCTCAACGACGCGCCTTGAGGGCAAAGCCAAAGGCGGTTCCCAAAAGTGCCAACTTTCCACATGTCCCAGTTCGAAAAGGAAATAGAGGAGCAGGTCCAAATCGGTTAAGTACAAAAGGACCAATAGACAACGCCACGTGTCTCAATGACGCACCTTTAAGGATCGAAGCCAAAGGTGGCCCCCAACGAGCACCAACTTTCCACTTGTCCCAGTCCGAAAAGGGAATGCAGAGATAGCCGTTGAAACGGTTAAGTATAGAAGGGTTCGTGGAAGGAGCCACGTGTCTCTTCGACACTTTTTCAAGAGGAAAATACCAAGCGAGTTTCCAAATGAGCGGGAATCCTCCACGTGTCCTAGGTCAGACATAAAGATTTTACCAAATGAAGGAAAAAGTCAAAAGTTAAGCCCACATGAAGAGTCAAAGCGGGGAGGTGGGCCATCGGAGCAATTTGAGGTTTTGAGCCTCATTTCCAAAAAGGGTATAAAGTTATAAAATGACCCGCGGCCCCGCTCATGCCAAGAAAAAAGTCAAATGCTAAGCCCACGTTGGTAGTCAAAGCGGGAAGGTGGATCAACGGAGAACTTTGAGGTTTTTAGCCTCGTTTCTAAAAGAAGTAATATTATAAAGTGAGCCATGACTCAAGATACCACTGGTGATGCCACGTGTCGGACCCAAATACACAATGTGAAGTTGCGGGCTTACGGGGCTGCTGGGAACTTTTGCACTTTTGCATCTTTTGCGTTAAGGGTGCAATTTCAATTTTGGGCCCGCGGATCCATTTTTGCTTTTATGCCATTCTTGTATGGATTCAATTCAAATGTTCAAATGGGCATAACTTTCACTCCAGTGCTCGAAATTTGACAAATTTATACTGTCAGAAAGGTCTTGGTCTCCTCTATGCCATGGAAGCATAAAATATTGTTTTTAGTAGGAGTCAATGGTTAGAAATCTGGAAAAATTCTTTAATGCGGGATATGATTGCTTCAAATAGATCAGATTTTATCCAATTTCCATTCTTTCTTCTCCAACACGCCAAACATACATGTGGAGCCAACTAGATATCTTGATTTGGCCAAAAATATGGAAAAAATATTTCAAGCCATTAATATGTGATCGAATGCTTCAACTAGATCAGATTTGATTTGATCTTCCATCTTTCCTCTTTAGCATGCCAAAGACATGCGGAAACCAAAGTTAATGATTGTAGGCAGATTTGCAGGGGCATTGATGGTTGATGGTTGAACTTCCAAATCAGAATTTCTTCCTTCTCTTCTTCTCCCCTTTTCGGATTCATCTATAAATGTAAGAGCTGGGCTCATTGCAAATGGTTTGGACTTTGATACTTTTGAAGTGTAATTATAATCGAAAGTAAATCAATACGAAGGATTTTCCCTTTTCTCTACCTTCTTCCATTATCCCTTCTTGCTTACCTAAAATTCGTGGATCATTCATCTTCTGTGATAAGAAACTTTGTGTTCTTGTTGATATAATTACTTTGAAATTTGTGTCTGTGGAATAATATCTTATGTTGTGAATGTGAATGATTCTGTTCTGTATCACTCTTGCTTAGTATGTATAGGGTTATACTCTACTATCTATATTTCTGAAGGTACTGATATATTATGCTCTTTCCTTTCTTGATTTCTTCCATTCGTTTGTATTGATAAGCTATTTTGGTTAAAAGCATTTCTAGAGGTCGGATGTCTAGACTTAAGATGAAAGTTGTACATTTGTATATAAGTTTTGCTACTTGCTTTTAATAAGGGAACATCTCCTATAAAGAGGAGGGACTTGTTTTCACTGACTGTGGTTTTGATCAAAGTACCATTTTAAAAACCCAACAATTTTTGGCAACTCCACTGGGGATTTGTTTCAAACATATCCCTTTCAAAAGAACAACTTTAAGATCATTTTTGATTTGACGACTCTACGGTATACACGCAGGAAGAAATCTCTCAGGGTTGAGGATTCCCATTTCAACTTTTGGAGCAACAAAACTTCTCTCTTCTGGCAAGAAGGAATAGAGGAACTCATTCTTGAGCACACCTCATGTTAAAAATAGAAATTCCAAGAATAGCATTCCTCGGAACATCTTAGTCCTATCTCTGTGCTTTGATACTTGCTAGTGTTTCAGTTCCCCTCCAGTCAATTTTTCCAAAGATGGAAGTCCCTTTTCCTTGGGGACAACAGGTTGGGCCTCTTGTTGTTCCTCAGCCACTGCATGAGTTACCTAGGGGTAACATAATTTTTTTCTCAAGTTCCTGGGGTGATGGGAAAGTTCACCTAGATGAACACATTGCAGCCTTCATTGTTGCATGTGGGATTCTTGGGGTCTAATATGAAGATGTCTCTGTCAGACTTTTTGTGGAGACATTACAGGATAATGCTACTAATTGGTTCTACCATATTCCTATTGGGTCTATCACTAATTGGAATACCATGACAAATCAATTTGAGCAGCGTTTCAAACCTATTGAAGATGTGCATGCTTTGTTAGCACAAATTTCTCATATCAAGAAGGAACCATTTGAGCCCATGAGGGAGTTTGTGGCTAAATTCAACAAGCTAATTAATAAAATTCCACATAACACTCATTCGGTGGATTAAATCCAAAAGTGCTTCTTCCTTAATGCCTAGTTACCTGAAGTGAGTTATGCACTAAGGAGGGATAACCTTGCAACTTTGGATGTTGATCAACATTTGGCTATCAATGTTGAGGATGATTTGATCATGTCTGGTAAATTGAAAAAAATCCTCCAAATCTAAAGCTTCTTCTTCTTCCTCTTCCTTGGAGCCAATTCGATCGGTTAGTACGAAGCTTGCAAATTATCTCATTGCTATCAAGAAAAAATTAGCTTAGCATACTCCATACCAAGATGTTCCGAGGAATTATTTCAGCCTAGGAATCATCTTTCTTCTTCCCAAACTAGATTGGCTATTGAAGGCCCACCCATCAAGGTTCTGGTCAATGCAACTTGTGAAGTTGAAGAACCTGATGATGAGGAGTTTAATGAACTCTGTGAAGAACCAAAAGAAGAGGTTGATGAAGAACTGGAGGAGCTTGATGGATCTCAAGTTCATTTCCTCACCACTAAAGGTATGGATGATGAAGATGAATATGATGAGAGAGTGGCTGATATGAATAGTGAGTCATATGTTGTTATGACTCGGGAGAAAACAAACAGAAAAGAGAAAGTGGTGCAGCTTGCCAAGAAGTCCAAGGAGCTTCCTATAACTATCCTAATTGTTGCAAGAAGAGAAGCTCTTGTTCCCATGACCTCCACACAAAAGGTGAGTAATGTTAATCCTTCTTCTTCTACTTCTACTCCTAAAACCTCTTCTCCTTCAAATCCTAAAACTGATAAATCAAGAACTTCTCAAGTTCCTAGCAATGATGCCCCATCCATCTTGGATCTTTCGATACCATTGATCACCTAAAAAGACTAAAATCCAAATATCGGAGGCATAGTTTTACCGACCCATCTAAAAGCTTTTGCTAAAATGGTAAACTTTGTAAATTCCTAGTCCAAAGGTGCATCCAATACTTCTAAAGGCCTTTTGTCCACCCCCTCTTCCTCACCTCAATCAATCTTTGTGGCTACAACCACTTCCCCTAATGAGAAAATTGAACCATTTTATGTGACCCTTCTCATAGCTGGCCATAAAATCAGTAACTGTGTTATAGATTTAGGAGCATTAGATAATGTAATGCTTGCAAAGGTATCCCATGCTTTGGGTCTAACCCTAACACGTGCCTTTGGTTCTTGTTATTCCATGGAAAGTAAGAAAGTGCCTTTGGTTGGCAGAATTAAAGATGCACAAGTAGCTTTTGTTGCTTTTCCAGAGAAAAGGGTCTTAGCCACCATTTTGGTAGTTGATATTCCTCCCTCATATGGGATGTTGCTGAGTAGAAATTTCTGTAAGGAGGTAGGAGGTGAAATTCAAATGGATTGGTCACATGCTTTGATCCTGGTCAATGGAAAAATGAAGAAGCTGCTACCTGAGAAATAGACTGAGTACATTGTGCAAAAGACTGATGACCCAAAAGCACATATACTCTATGAGGATGTAGGGCATGGTAACTACATGATCATGTCACAAGATGAGGCAAGGATTCCTAAGGGATTTATTCATGCTCCTAATGGAATTTGGTCTTTGGATTTTTATGGAAGCTTCTCTTGACTAGTTCTGGAGCTGAAGTGGTGTTGACGTCTCCGTAAGGTAACACTCATCCTTCCTCCTTCAAGTTCTGTTTTGAAATACAAACAATACATCTAAATATGAGGCACTCATACTAGGATTGAACATGGCAAAAGAGATGGGAGTGAAGAATATTTATGCTCGTGGTGATGCAAAGCTTATTGTGAAACATGTTAGAGATCTTTTTCAAGTCAAGAATAGGAGATTGAAACATTACAGGAATCTTGTCTAGGATTCCATTGAGTTTCTTGACACTTTCTCCATTGAAGTTGTGCCAAGAGAAAGGAACACTAGAGCTGATTCTCTAGCTGTCTCTGGATATTTGTTGATTCTCACCCAGATTTCTCTTAGGAGAAATTTACCATTGAAATGATTCATAGGCCCAACATACCAGATAATGCAAATAATTGGTAGGTTTTCAACGATGATCAACATTTTCTCTCTTTCTTGGAGCTTAGGGATAATTTTGACCAGCTGTATTTTGAAGGAAGTGAGACCTTGCCTAGAGAGTTTGTACCATCTAATGAAGAAGATACCAAGGAAGAGACAGATCATGATGGTTGCATCAAATTGAAAGGTAACAAGATCCCTAAAGGGATGGTGAGTTTGGAATATCTGTTTGATAAGCATGATAGGTACATTAAGTCTAAAGGCTTCCCAAGGAGCTCGGTAGTCCATGTGAATGTGAAACGATTAATATTGGGAGTCTTGATGAACCCAAGATGGTGAACATTGGGAAATTCTGCACTCAAGAGGAGAAGAAGAAGGCAATAAATATGCTAAAAAGGTATGTTTATGTTCTAGCCTATTCGTATGATGATCTCACGGCTTTCCAGCCAAAGGAGATGCAACAATTTATCCCTCTGAAACAAGGGATGAAACCATTTAAGAAAAAACAAAGGCAATACAATCCCAAGGTTGCTGGCACTATTTTTTAGGAGATTCAGAAGTTGCTAAAGGAAAAGATCATCTTTCCTATACACCATTCAACATGGATCACCAACATTGTGCCTATCAGGAAGAAGAATGGTGAGATTCACATCTGTGTGGATTTTAGGAATTTGAATCAGGCCTCTCTGAAGGACAACTACCCTCTTCCCATGATGGATCAGGTTTTGCAAGTTGTCACAGGCTCTGAGATGTTGTCTATGTTGGATGGATTCTCTGGATATAATCAAGTGGAGGTCAGTACCCCAGATCAACACAAAACTGCTTTCACTACTCCTTAGGGCACCTTTTCTTACAAGAGAATGTCTTTTAGCCTTATCAATGTTGGTGCCAAATTTTAGAGGGCAATGGAATTATCTTTTGGAAACCTAAAGGGAAAGTGTATCATTGTGTACCTTGATGATTTGACTATTTTCTCTAAAACAAGGGCAGATCACTTTCAAGATCTTGAAACAGTCCTCCGTAAGTGCAGAGAACATGGAGTCTCTCTCAATCCGAAGAAGTCTATCTTTAGGGTCACTAAAGGCAAGCTATTGGGGCGTATTACCTCCAAAGAAGGAATCAAGATAGATCTAGAAATATTTCAAGTGATCCAATAGATTCCTCTCCCCCCACAAGCAAAAAGGGTGTTCACTATTTCTTTGGCAAGATAAATTTCTGAGGAGATTCATTCCATATTTTGCATAACTAACTATGAACATTGCTCAAATGATGAAAGGGAAGCCAACCTTTGGTTGGTCTTCTGAAGGTAAGGGAGCATTTGAAGATATCAAGAAATCCATTGCTAAAACCCCCATGTTGGCATGTCCTTATTTCAACAAGGATTTTATCATCTATTACTATGCTTCGTAGTTTACCCCGGTTGTTGTCTTGACTCAAAAGAATTTCGAGGATCATGAGCTTCCAATTGCCTTCATCAATTGTGTTTTGAAAGCTCATGAGTTGAAATATACTATGATGGAGAAACATGCTTTTGCAAAGTGGTCAAAGTCACAAGCAATTTCATTTTTTATTCTTAATTCTCACTCTGTTGTGCTTGTTCCTTATACAACCATCAAGTCTATTCTCATGCAACAAGAGGTTGGAACTAAGAGAGACAATTGGGTAGCAAAGGTATAGGAGTATGACCTAGATATCAAGCCAACTAAGCTAGTCTAGGGTAAAGGCTTGTGTGAGCTTATTCCCGAAGGAGCTGATGCAACATTGTCCAAAGAAGCAGTTGATATTCTTGTTGTCCTCTTCCTCAGTTCAAAAGATGAGTGGTATGCTGATATTGCACATTTTCTTACTTATGGAGAATGTCCATTCCATTTGAGTGTCAAGGAAAGGAGGGCTATTAAGCTGAGGTCTCAGCACAATATGTATTATGGGAAAATACTCTATTCAAGTGAGTAATTGATGTAAGATTCCTTAATTGTGTGGAAAAAGAGTAATGAAGAAGTTGTTTTCAAATTTTCATGATCAGGCTTGTGGAGGACACTTCTCTTCTATTGTCACTACCCATAAGATCCTTTGTCTTTGGGTACTATTGGCCTAAATTTTTAGAGATGCATCAAAATGGGAAGGTAAGTGTGAAGCATGTCAAACTTTTTTTGGGAGACCTAAGTTGGTTGCTTTACCACTCAAACTAGTAGTGATTGACGATCCTTTTCAACAACGAGGATTGGATTTCATTAGAGCTCTTAACCCACCTTCCAGTGTTGGGCATACTCACGTACTAACTACTACAGACTAATTCACTAAGTGGTTAGAGGCCATTCTAGTAAAAAGCACTACTTATGAGGTGGTGTGTAATTTCATCAAAGAGAACATCTTGATAAGGTTTGGGGTACCAAACAAGATCATGTGACTGATAATGCTTGAAATTTTTATTCTTCTGAGATGATGGATTTCTACTATGGCTATGAAATTTCCCTTGCTCATTCTTTAGATTATTTCCTCAAGGGAATGGATAAGGAAAATCAACAAATAAGAATATGGTAACCATTGTTCGGAAGCTTTTCAATGACTCTCAAAGGAATTGGCACAAGAAGCTCTATGATGCTCTCTGGGAAGATAAAACTACACACAAAAGAGAAATTAGGATGTCTCTATTTCGGTGGTGTATGGTGTTGAAGCTCATTACCAAGAATAGTGGAATTACCAACCTTACACTTAATGAAGGTTATTGAGGACTCAATTTTCATTAGTTCCTTGGACAAGAGAATCACGTACCTTCGTGAAGTTTGGATGAAGACATGATGTAGGTTTTTGATAGGATCTCACTCATCAACTAAAGGTGAAAGATTTTTTTGATAAGTAGTCTAGGCCCAAATATTTTCAAGTGGGAGACATTGTTCTCACCGTGGGACAAAAGGCATGAACCTCAAGGAAGCCATGGTAAGTTTGATTCCCTTTGGCTTGGTCCTTTTAAAATCAGGCACTTTGTTGGAGAAAATTCATTCTATTTGGATTATATAAATGGTTCTCCTCTCCCACTTCCTTATAGTGGGCAGTATCTAAAGTTGTTCAAGTCCTAGGTGACTAGGTGGTCCTTCTGTATATTGTGTACAATGTTGTTGGTTTTGGGTCGTTCCTTTGTGTTTTGTTTTTGTTCTTTCTTTTTGGTTTCTTTTCTTCTTTCATGTGTTGTCCTCTATATTGGTTTTACCTTTGAATCTATTTGCCCAATGGATAAGTCACCGTCCGCCTTCCTAGATTTTTCCTATGGTTCGTGATCTTGCCTCGTTCCTCCGTCCCAGCCAATTCATCCCCGTAAAGAGCCATCTATTGTCACCCTCAAAATTCCCCTCATTTTTCAAGTCAAGCTTTCAAAAATTTTGAGTTGGTGCCTTTGAGAGATGTTTGAGTAGAGTGAGAAGTTTGGAGAGATAGAAGAAAATTCATGCTTTGAACAAGTGGGTGCTCATTTGCAAACTCACCCTATTAATTTAGAATCTTGCAGTCCACATGGTTCCCATTTGGATGCTTGAAAATTGTTTCCTCCATTCGAATGAAATTTTCAAATCCTTCTCTATGACCATGGATCACGTCAAGCTTGGTGTTGTTTACAGTTCCCCTTTCCATGAGGAGCAATGTGTTATTCAGGCGTAAATGGTAGAGTTTTCCCATAGTCGTGAGTGACAGTGTATCTCCCCTGTCAATTTTTGGCCCCAAAGATCCATGAGTACATGGGCATCTTTGATTAGATGCGAGAAGGAAATGTTCAATCAAGACCTAAATTGACTAAGTATAGAAGAGCGATGACGGAAGCCGCCACGTGTCGCCTTGGCACACCTCCAAAGGCCAAGTTCAAAGAAGGATCCTATGTGAGTGGAGACTCGCCATGTGCCTCATTGGCACAACTTCAAAAGTAAGACCCAAAGGATAGACCCTAAATGAGTGCTAGTCCTCCACGTATTTAGAACCTCAAAAAGTTTGAAGTGGCCTTTAAAAATTCTAGGGCCAGCAGATGACGCCACGTGCCTCACCGGTGCACCTTCAAAGGGAGAAGCCAAAGGTGGTTCCCCCAACAAGTGCCAACTTTCCATGTGTCCCAGTCCAAAAGGAAATAGAGGAGCGGGTCCAAATCGGTTAAGTACAAAAGGACCTGAGACGATGCCACATGTCTCAATGCTAGACCTTCAAGGATTGAAGCCAAAGGAAGTCCCCAATGAGCACCATCTTTCCACGTGTCCCGTGTCCGAAAAGGGAATGCAGCTAGCCATTGAAATGGCTAAGTATAGAAGGGTTCATGGAAGGAGCCACGTGTCTCTTCAAGTGCTTTTTCAAGAGGAAAACACCAAGTGAGTTTCCAAATGAGCGGGAAGCCCCTACGTGTCCTGGGTCAGACATAAAGCTTTTTCCAAATGAAGGAAAAATTCAAAGGTTAAACCCGTATGAAGAGTCAAAGTGGGGAGGTAGGCCGTTGGTGTAATTTGAGGTTTTGAATCTCATTTCCAAAAAGGTCGTAAAGTTATAAAATGACCCGCGGCCCCACTCATGCTAAGAAAAAGTCAAATGCTAAGCCTGTGTCGAGTAGTCAAAGTGGGAAGGTGGATCAAAGAACTTTGAGGTTTTTAGCCTTGTTTCTAAAAGAAGTAATATTATAAAGTGAGCCGTGACTCCATTCCCACTCGGGTGACACCACGTGTTAGACCCAAATACAAAATGTGAAGTCATTGCAGGGCTTGCGGTGCGTAGGGAACTTTTGCACTTTTGCATCTTTTGCATTAAGGGTGCAATTTCAATTTCATTCCCGTGGATCCATTTTTGCTTTTCCACCATTCTTGTATATATTCAATTCAAATGTTCAAATGGGCATAACGTTTGCTCCAAGATTCGAAATTTGACAAATTTTATACTATCGGAAAGGTCTTGGTCTCCTCTATGCCATGGAAGCATAAAATATTGTTTTCAATAGGAGTCAATGGCTAGAAATCTATAAAAATATTTCAATCCATTAATGTCGGATCTGATTGCTTCAAATAGATCAGATTTGATCCGATTTCCATTCTTTCTTCTCCAACACGCCAAACAAACATGGGAAGCCGACTGGATATCTTGATTTGGGCAAAAATTTAGAAAACATATTTCAAGCCATTAATATGTGATCAGACTGCTTCGACTAGATCAGATTTGATCTGATCTTCCATCTTTCCTTCTTCAACATGCCAAAGATATGCATAACCAGAGTTGACATCAGTGGCGATTCACAGGGGGCATTGATGGTTGGTTGTTGAACTTCCAAATCAGATTTTCTTCCTTCTCTTCTTCTCCTCCTTTTTGGCTTCATCTATAAATGTAAGAGCTGGGCTCATTGCAAAAGGTTGGACTCTGATACTTTTGAAGTGTAATTATAATCGAAAGTAAATCAATACGTAAGATTTTCACTTTTCTCTACCTTCTTCCATTATCCCTTCTTGCTTACCTAAAATTCATGGATCATTAATCTTATGTGATAAGAAAATTTGTGTTCTTGTTGATATAATTACTGGAACTTTGTGTCTCATGGAATAATATCTTATGTTGTGAATGTGAATGATTCGTTTACGTGTCACTCTTGCTTAGTATGCATAGGGTTATACTCTGCTATCTATATTTCTTGAAGGTACTACTATATTCTACTCTTTCCTTTATTCAATTCTTCCATTCGTTTGTATTGATAAGCTATTTTGGTTAAAAGAATTTCTAGAGGTTAGATGTCCAACCTTAAGATGAAAGTTGTACATATGTATATAAGTTTTGCTGCTTGCTTTCAATAAGGGAACCTCTCCCATAAAGAGGAGGGACTTGCTATCCCCTGACTATGTTTTTGATTAAAGTATCATTTTAAAAACCCAACAGACTTAAGAAAAGTTATAGGATTTGGTACTAGAAGTTTGATTCATATGTGTTGAGTTTGGGGTTTGTGCGGTCTAAATATGATCACTGTGTATATTTTAAATATGATGGTGATTGTTTCTAGTAATTACTTTATATGTTGATGACATGTTATTTATTAGGAAAGGTAGAGATTTGATTGCATAATTGAAATATTAGCTCTTTGAAAAATTTGAAATGAAAGATCTTGGTGCAATAAAACACATACTTGGGATGGAGATTAGAAGAGATTGTGAGAATATAAAGCTATGGCTTGGCCAAAGTGTAAGTATGTTTTTATGTTTTGCAAAGGTTCAACATGAAGGATTGTAAACCAATTTGTGTTCCTATTTCTTTGGGAATGAAGCTCTCCATTTCACAATGTATTTAATCCTCATTGGAGATGAAAGACATGAGCAGAGTCCCTTACCAGAGTGCAATTGGAAGCTTAATGTATGATATGGTCTATACAAGGCTGTAGACATTGCCCAAGCAATGGGAGTTCTTTCTCGCTTTTATGTCTAATCCCAAGAGTGCATTGGGATGCGCTTAAGATGGTTTTCAAATATTTGCAAGGTACATTAGAGTACTCTATATGTTTTCATGGAAGTGGAGATGAACATTCCCTAGGTATTCATGGTTTTGTGGGTTCAAATTTGGTCAGGTGATGTCGATAACAAAAGATCCACTAGTGCATATGTGTTTACTCTTAATGGTGGTGCAATTAGTTGGATGAGAAAGTGACAGTGTGGTCACTTTGTCCACTACTGAGGTAGAGTACATGGCAGCTACTCATGCCTGTAAAGAAGCCATTTGGCTAAAGCATTTGTGTTTAGATATTGGATTGAAACAGGTGCAATTACAATGTATTGTGATAGTCAGAGTGCAATCTGCCTTGCAAAGAACCTGAATTTTCATGCCATGACCAAACACATTGATGTTCAGTATCACTTTGTGAGAGATATGGTCAAGGATGGCAGGGTGAAGCTGGAAAAGGTAGAGACAATTGCGAATGTTGCAGATGCATTAACTAAGCCTCGTGAGCACAACAAAATTTAGGTGGTGTTCCGAGTCTATGGGCCTCTTGGCCCCTAGCAGTTGATCCATGATGGTATCATTCCCTTGGCCCTTGCAAGGTATTCGACAAGTGGGAGATTGTTGGAAATAAGGTGTCTCAACCTTGTTTGGTTTATTCATTTAATATTTTCCTACAGCCGTTTCACATTTTCGGTGCTCTAAAAATAGAAATATGAGTTGTCAAAAGATTTCCATATGATAGTATATTATGGAAGGGCCATTTTTTAGAGATATTATGAAAGATTTTATGTCATCTTTAAGGTTCAAAATAGGGAGAATACTGTGGATGTGGGAACCTAATTTTAGACTGAAATATTTCTCTTTAATGCACCACCTCATGAGAGGTTTTGTAGACATGGTTTTGTAAACCATAGATGGTTTCTTGTATAACTCGGAGGTCTATAAATTTAAGGCTTGGAGAAGCAATTGGTGTGGTAAGTTTTGCAAGTACTCAAAGTTGGAATCCTCCTAGAATTACTTCTAGTGATACTCTTGTAAGAAAATTGCTCTACAAGTGTATGTAATCTTGTTATTAGATTTGAAATACATTGAGTGGGATTTTGGAGTGTGGGGTTTTTATCCATAAGGATTTTCCTCACGTATATATGGTGTTTGTGTTAATTGTTTATTTTCTTTTTATGAATGTGTTACTAAAATTTTTGTAATCTGTTTTATTAAGTTTAAAATTTTACATAGTATCTCTCCTCAAGATTAGCGTAGGAAGTTGTTCCTCTACTCTTAATTTCCTATTAACATGTTGACCTTCACTTATTCTATCTATCCTCACTAGTACCTCAATTTTTCATTTTTAGTATATTAACAACATACGAACAATGTAACAAAAATCAAGGTCAATTATGTGTGCATACCTGGATTCTTTTTCATTTATCTAATTACAATATTGATGTATTCGTATGTCAAATGAAATCTAATAATAATATATACATTCTATAAATGATAACAAATGGTGTGTAATTATGTGTGTATAGACATAAATAAAACTAACATATCAAAATAATCATATTAAAAATTTACATCCTTCATGGAGTACTTTACAAACTCGCGTGAAATTTATAGTAATAGTTATCATGTGCACATAATGAAGTTTCATAATAAAAATGTGTCTTGAATAAAACACTATTTTATGGTTATAAATTATTAGTATATTTAATTTTCATACACCATTGTATTAGTTTAAGATGATCTTGTAATATTATTTGTAATTTAATATGCAAATAATTCACCCATTGGTGCACACTTATCCACATCTATTAATAGAGAAGATTATCAACCCAGTTATAAACTTGATTGAATTATGTTATCAATAGTATTAAATTATAAGACTTTATTTGGATGAAACTATTAGTTGCAAAACCTAAACCCTAGATGATCTTATATTTTCTTTTTAAGAGCATAGAGCAAGTGTGAGGTATTCATCATGGAAGAGAATTATTTTTACTCTAGCGAATTCAAGTGAGATTCTTAATCAAAATATGGTAGTCATGCTACCATTGATAAATCTATGTTATATCTTTGCCTTAAGATTTCATTGATTTATTATGTATGCATGTTTTTCAAGATTTTCATATGGTTGTTTACAAAGTGACTCTAAAGAATTTAGCAAAAATTAATATGGTATAAAATTATTATAATATTAACCTCATATTGCATGCAAGTTTACTGATTGGATCTATAGGTTTTTAGAATTTTTATGTAATTTTCTAGATCAGATATGTAATTTAAAGATTTTTCTACAATTTTTCAAATTTATTATAGTTTTTCAATGTTTTTCTGTAATTATTGTCTAGATCTAGTGGCCCAATCAACCAATTTTATGCTCTCACATTATCCCTCATGGGATATGGGTTGATAATAAATTATTGAATGTAATGGGGTAATAAGGGTTTACATATGTGTAGTTCTTTATAGATATTCCATTGTAGAATCATGTTCTAATAGTTCAAAACCTCAAAAGTTTTCATTTTTTGAAAAGTAGTTATTAGTTTTACCTCGAGATGTGGTGTGAGGGGTATTACCCGAATATTTAATACATTAGATAACACAATGTACAAGTTTTAGTTTCCAAGCATCTCATGGTATACATGAAGGGCCTATGATTTTTTTTCTTTTTGCAATACGGATCCTTTCAACCATTTATTTATGTGGTGCATCAAGAAACAATTAGCCCTAAGAATTTACCCTCTATGTAGCTTAAAGAGATTGGAGAATTTTGCTACAAGAATGATAGAATTCTTCATATTTAGTAGTCCGAAACTTTCACGAATAAGATACGTATATCAAAGAGCCTACTTAATAAACACACTGGAACCTAGTGAATCCCTTGTGTTTATCTATAATTTCAACAAAATATTGTTTATATTTGGTGTATTAGTTGCATCCTTGGTTTAGTTTTTCGGCGTTTCAAGATCATAGTCCGTCATACATAATACACATTCTCTATTTTAGGTTTCGTTCAAATTCTTTATTCAATTACACTACATATTCTCACGTTTTGGTCTAAAATTTTATTTATGGATATGTTAGATCTCTATTGTTTTGGAAAACCCTAGTTCTAGGTATGGTTGGAAAACACTATTTTTAAAAGTGTAAAATAGTGAGCAAGTAGTGTGTTAGGGTGTGATTGGGAGATTAAAAAAGGGGTATATCTTTTGAATTGGGTATAATTTTGTGATTTTGACTAGATTTTGGAATTTTATGGTTTCGAACATGTTTTTTGTGATTTTTAAAAGTACAATTTTTAAAAACAATTATCATTAGATACCTACATCATTATGATTTTCTCTTTGAGGTAATCATTTTAACTATTACTTAAATTTCCATGAAATGTTTCCCATACAAATATATATGTTTGGGCTATTTTTACTAGATTTTTTTTGGAATTTATTTTTTCACGTAAAAAAATATGCCATTGTTATTTTCTCATCGAGGAGATCATTTTAATTGTTATTTCTAAAAACACTTTTTGGAAGAAAAATTGAGCTATTTTTTTACCACCATCGATTTCACTACTCACTACAAGCCAATAGGGTGATTCTCATAGGATGTAATTATTTTAGCTAGAAAAAAATACATTAATGATGCCCCCTTATCCATGATATTTACTTGCATTACACTAAATTAGGAAATAACATCTATTTACTCTGCAAAACTATCGAAATAGAAACATCATTATGATGAAGCTAGAGAAATTGTTAGATAATCAATATCCCATGAGTTGAAAATTTTCATTTCTATGGTTAAATGTGACTTTATATAGTTTGAAAAATATTGGAATCCTTTTTGGATAACACAATAAGATGCAAACATGCCAATTGTAAAATGAGGTTTTTGTTCTTAGTCTCGATAACTATCCTTGGATTGAGATTTCATCACTCAAGTGAAGCACTTGTAGATTCTACTTTCTAAAGATGGTGAAATAAAATATGATGAAAAAATCATTATGAATATTTTATCTAAGCTAGGTTTTCCATGCTCAATTTAATATTTCCAACTATTACACACAAAGGATTCACTATGTGTAATATATGTGGTACTTGAATTTGATAAGTTATGTGAGAAACTTTAGAGAGAATAGGAAAATATAATGTTTATTGGTGATATATGAATTGAAGATTTTAATCAATAGGAATTGGTATTCAATGACTCTAATGTGATTCCAAAATATAACACTAGAAAAGGAAGGGTCCTGCCAAGAAAAAATATATAACATAAGCTTAAAGGTAATCAATCAAAAAAAAAAAACCCACTCCAAGTCAAGAAAAAGGGAAAGGGAAATAGAAAGTAAAATATGAAAAATAATTTCATAAATATATTAGTAAGCTAGGTCACACTTTGAACATCCGTGTTTCAAGAAAATGGCATGCTTGGAAGTGAAGATAAAAAATGATCTCCCTCCATCTAAGATAGGTGTTCTTCTTTCTACAATAACTAAGGATCAACATTTAATGAATGGATTATCAATTTATGGGCCTCAAACCACATGAAAATAAATGATTTTGTGTTAAAACTCTCTTTGGATAGTAGCATAATAGAATTTTTATGGGAAATGAAACTTATTCTAGTGAAGGAAAACCTAATGAATTTGTTGCCAACAATGTTGTTATCGACAATATAAAGACCAATCTACTATTATATCTACTAGAAAGGTTGATCACAATGTTAACTTATACAATTTTGACCACTTTGTGTTTAATCAACCTTCACAAGACATGTTTTCCCATGAAAATGATTTAAGTAAACTTTGGCATGAGTATTTTGGTCATCTTAACTATTGCTCATTGCAAACTCTAAATAAATATAATATAATTATTGGGTTGTCAAAGGCGTCCTTCATATATGGAGATTTTTAGGGTGTGTACTTGGAAAAAAACTTAGGGATACACATATAAAAGGTAAATCCTGGAGATATGGTGACAAATTACAATCAGTTTCAACATTGACATTATGCCATTCCCCCATGTTTACTTTTAGAAGCATAAATATGTGATTACCTTCATTTATATTTTTATCTCATAGAACTTGGGTTTACTTTTTGAAATGAAAAAGTGAATTCTTTGAGCACATAATTTTTTTATATCCATTGCATAAAATCTATATGAACAAAAAAATAATGTATCTTAGAATTTATAATGGAGGAGAATTTTTTAACAACTAGATGATTACCTTTTTTGAGAAAGAAGGCATTCAAATTAACCACGTCATGCCCTAAATTCCCAACACAATGGTGTAGTTGAGTGAAAACATTACACACTCAAGGAAATGGATAATTGTATGCTACATTCCAAATATATTCTTCCTTAGTTTTGGGAAGAATCTATTGTGCGTATAAAATTTATTCAAAACCCCACTCCATAGGAAAAAGTGTTTGAGATGACATTAGAATAAAAATGGTCTAATGTTAAGCTTAATATTTTTGACTTTAAGGTTTTTGAATGTAACACATGGGCACATATCCTAGATGATAATGAAAATAAAATGAAATAAAGGGTTTCCCTTGTATTCTTGTTGTCACCGTGAAGATGTGAAGGCATACAAAATTTTAGTTTTAGGAGCCACTAAGATTCTTTTTGGGCATGGTGTAGTATTTGATGAATATTCCTAAGATTGCGAGCCCTCACCTACTCCTCCTCGATATCCATTTTTTGAGTTGGGTATCACTTTTGAAACTTCTTATAGTGAACATGGTAGTTCAAGACACCCATTTAGTGAGTTACTCTAGTTCATATGATGACTGTAGCGGGGATAAATAGTACCTCCACCTCTAGTGCTTATAGGAAATTTTTAATGCACTTTCTCAACCCACACATACTTAGCCAAAATGGGTCCACACAATACACAATGAGGTTGGTGCCTTAATAGAATATCTTATAGATTAAAGAAGGATAAGATATAATGTCAATGTGGTGTTTCAAATTTATCATAGGGTAAGTGCATGAAGTTGGGGAGGCCAAAAATGGACAAAAACATGAGAAAAGATGAAACACATACGCACTTTGCTAAAGCATGCTTGCGTTTTATTTTTTTTGGTTTAGTAATTACCAAACCTATAACATGTACGTGTTTTTAAGAAGCCAAAAATGCATACGTGTTTTAGAGAAGGAAAACACATACGCATTTTAGAGAAGTTAAAATGCGTACGCATTTTGTATATTATGGATTATGTATGTGTATTTGGGTGTCTTATACTTACAAAAATAAATGTTCAATAAGATTTCTTTTATTATTTCTTATACTTTAAATTTATTTTAGTAAATATAAGAAATTAGGGTCACTCTGCACTTGATGGAAGTGGTCTCGTAGCTCCAACATTTATAATCTAGAAGATAGTTTTTCAAAATCTAATCAAGTCGTATTTTACTCATTTTCACGATTTCAAATAAAGGACCTAAAACTTTGGGCATATATATTGTAGCCGGTCTTTGTTTTGGGAAAACATATAGTCATTTTTTAGGTTTTTTGACCTTTTAAATTGGATTTTGGCCCTACCACTGCTTGAATTAGTACCAATTTTTAAATTTGGTCCATAATTCACTTTAGTGACCATGAATCAACTCTATGATGATTGTCTACTTCTTACTAAAAATAGATCCTCACTTTGTATATAGAGGATTGTTCCTTGAATGGGATTTTTGTCCTATTGCCAAAATGAGGTGATTGTAATGTACCTCCTCCTTAAGGTGTGATAACACTACTAGGTGTTGAATGAGATTTTATGAATAGTACCAGTGAATTGCATCAAGTGAACTCAGATGATTTCTCATTCTTAGTAACATGGTCCTCCATATAAAGATCATCCCATCACCTTTCCTAGCTCTAGAAGCATCCTTTCATGGAATCAAATTCATGATTCTCATACATGTTTTTGCTCATATGTCTCTTATGGAGATGAATGATGCCTTAATACTTCATACATGATGGTACTTGATACCTTAGTGACATGATTATCTAATTTTAGCTTGTTCTGAAAGGTTGTTATTAGCTACAAAATGGCCAAAAATGCCTTTTTAGGCCTTCAGAGGAAGTATGCTCTCATAAAAACTAAATGATTTGATTGATCACTTAAACACTATTCCTACACACCGAAACATGTCGAATGATCTTATTAGGACTTTCGTTTGGGTCAGGGTTTATGATTTAGGGTTTAGGGCTTAGGGTTTAAGGTTTAGGGCTTAGGGTTTAGGACTCAAGGTTTAGAGTTTAGGGTTTAAGGTTTAGTGTTTAAGGATCATAGTTCATATTTTAGGGTTTAGGGTTTAGCGATCGGGGCTTAGGGTTCAGGGTTTAGGGTTTAGATTTTAGGGTTTATGGCTCGAGTTAAGGGTTAAGGGTTTAGGATTTAGGGTTTAGGGTTTAGGGCTCAAGGTTTAGGGTTTAGGGTTTAGGGATCAAGCTTTAGGGTTTAGGGTTTATAGCTCAAGGTTCAAGGTTTACGGATCGGGGTTGAGGGTTTAGGGTTTAGGGTTGAGAGTTGAGGGTTGAGGGTTTAGGGCTCAGGATTTAGTTTTTAGGGTTTAGGGTTGAGGGTTTATGTTTTAGGGTTTAGGTATAGTGTTTTGGCTTCAGGCTTAGGGATTAGATCCTAGGGTTCAGGGCTTAGGGTTTAGGGTTTAGGGTTCAAGGTTTAGGGTTTATGGATCAGGGTTTAGGTTTTAGGGTTTATGGTTGAGGGTTGAGGGTTTAGGATTTATGGCTTAGAGTTAAGTGTTTATGGATTAGGGTTTATGGTAAAAGGTTTAGGGTTTAAGGATCAAGTTTTAAGGTTTAGAGTTTAGATTTTATGGTTTATGGTTTAAAGGTCGGGGTTCAAGGTTTAGGGTTTAAAGGTCGTGGGTTCAAGGTTTAGGGAAAAGGGTTCAGGGTTTAGGGCTCAAGGTTTAAGGCTCATGGATTAGGCTTACCCATTCACTCACTGTAATGTTCTATGTCTTACCCATTCTTATAAGTATTGACAGAGAGTATTCAACTAAAAATGGTTCATCTACTTTGTAGGTAGACATTCAAGGATTCATCAAATTTAACACCTTTCATCTTGTTGATATTTTAAAGGAGGGAAATTACAGATATCCAAGAATAATTTGGTACAAATAAATGTTACCCAATAGAGAGTTATCTTCTTCTTCCCATTGCATGTGAACGATTTCACTCATTGTAATGTTATGTGTCTTACCCATTCTTATTAGTATTGACAAAGAGTATTCAACCTAAAAGGGTTTATCGACTTCGTAGGAACAAAATCCAAATAGATTCATCAAAATTTGATGTCTTTCATCTGTTGATATTTTGAAGGAGGGAAATGCCCACCTCTCATAAAAAGGTAGTTGTAAAAGTAGACTTAATGATGGTTCTAGACACAATACTAGGAAAAATGGTCCTAAGATATTAAAAAGATGAACTCACTCATGAGACCTACTGGAAATATATGAGGTTTAGGGGTTTAGAATTTAGGGCTCATGGTTCATGGTTCATGGTTTAGGGTTTGGGACCTTTAGGATTTAAAATTTAGGGATTAAGGTTTATGGTTTATGGTTTAGGGCTCATGGCTCAAGGTTTAGGGTTCAAGAGTTAGGGTGCATGGTTTAGGGTTGACATCTCAGGTTTCAGGGTTTGGAGTTACATGTTTAAGGTTTAGGGGTTAGAGCTCAGGGCTATGGATTTATTGTTTAGGGCTCAGGGCTCATGGTTTAAGGTTTAGGGTTTAGGGCTCAAGGATTAGGGTGCAGGGCAAGGCTTAAGGTTTAGTGTTTAGGGATTAGGGATTAGGGATTAGGGATTAAGCTTCATGGTTCATGGTTTATGGCTTAAGGTTTGAGTTTCAGAGTTACTTGGTTTAAGGTTTAGGGGTTAGAGATCGGGGCTATGGATTTAGTGTTTAGGGTTTATTGCTTAGGGATCGGGGATTAGGGTATAGGGTTTAGGTTATAGGGTTTAGGGTTTAGGGTTAAGGGTTTAGGGTTTAGGGTTTAGGGTTTAGGGGGTTTAGGGTTAAGGGTTTAGGGTTTAGGGTTTAGGGTTTAGGGTATATTTTTGAGGTAGTTAGGTGGGGGGCATAGTTGGAGCTCTGTTATCTTTCAAAACATAAAATTTTTGTATTAGAAAAATCATAATTTTTTTTTTTCTAAAAACTCTAAAAAAATCTAGCACAAACTAGATGCTCCTAGCTATCTTTCTACCAAAGGGTTTTCAAAACTACTAAATGGTGCTCAAAAATGGTGGGGGCACGAAAGTCACTATGTTATGTTTTTTAACAAAAATAGGAGAACTTGTTGGTATTTTAGTTATTTGACCCACTTAAACTTATCCATTTTCAATAAAATTTAGTAGCTTAGAAACTAGACTCAAAATGCTACGATTCATGTTTACACAACATCTTCCAATTTTGAGTGTAACTATTTCAAAAAAACTTGTACAAGTTGAATTTTTTTATTTTTTAGAAAAATGCGTCCACTTAAGACCCCCTTTGGCCCCCCAACTTGGTGCACTTACCCCATAATTGGTAGTAATATACAATACTAAGACTTATGATCAACCTTCTAAGTATCCGGAATAGCGGGAAGCTATGGTAGAATAATTAATTTAATTAAAAAGAACAACACTTGGGATTTAATTCAATTCCAAGAGCAATAAAGATAGTGAGGTGAATTTTGTTGTTCCAAACTAAAGCAATAAATGGGTCTATTAACAAGCATACATTGTGACTTGTTGATTTTATTTTTTCATATGTTGAAGTTGTTGATTAGTATAAAATATTTGCTCCAATTTCTTAAATGATTTTTGTTTGTCTAATGATGTCCTTGGATATGTTATTTGGATGGGAAGTCCATTAGATGGATGTAAAAGTTAATTCTTGCATGGTGAATTGTAGGAAGAAATATACATGTCCCAAATTCTAGGGTCTATTGATAGTGATAGCACTAGTTATGTGTGCAAATTGAAAAATTCTTTTTATGACTTGAAATGAGTTCTTCAAGTTTGGCATGAAAATAATAACATGTTTATTTTAATTTTTGGTTTTACATGGTGTTCCTATGAGCCTACTATCTACACAAAGAAATTATATTGAAAAATATTCATTCTAGTCCTTTATGTTGATTAGCTAATCAACATAGGGGATTTCATATAAAACATTCATGATTTTAATGCACATTTCCAGATGTGTTTTGAGAAGATGAATTTGGGGTTTCTAAATTTTTTCTCAAGTCCTTAGATTTATAGTTTGACAAAGGTATTTTAATCAATTAGTCCAAATATGTTTAATATATTATTTTCCTCTTCAATATGAAAAACTACAAGTCCACACCAACTCATTTTAAATTGAGGGTCAAGATTTTTGGCAAACATTTTACTCCTTTGTTGGTGATACATTCTATAAGAAGTTGGTTGGAATCCTAATCTACTTGAATCATATATGTTGTGATACTTATTTTTCTCTCGAATCTTGTATCATATGATTGTCATGACCCCCATGAAATCCATTAGTAATCAAAAACATTTTATGGTATCTTCAAAGTAATTATAATTATGGGATTGAGTATGACTTAGGTAGCACAAACTCAATTTATTATTACAATTTAGAGGGGAAAGAAGAAATGAATCATTCTCCTTCTGAACAAATAATTATAGGTGATTCAGATAGTGATTGTATGGTATCTAGATGATTGCAAGTCAGCAATAAGGTATATCTATCATCTTGGGGTGGGTCCTATTACTTGGTATTGTAAAAATCAAACCAACATTGCTTTATCTATAGTGGAGCTATTGCTACAACTTTTGATTCATAGTGGACATGACATATGCTTTATGAAATCAATTTTCCATAGTCCCAACCTACAATTCTTTGGTGTGATAATTAGAGTTTTATCCACATATCTTGCAACCCAATGGTGTACTAACACACAAAGCATATTGAGATACACCTATAAAATATTTGAAAGCTGATCCAAAATAAGGATTTTGATTTTAAGTTTTTTCAAACTAAAATTAGGTTACATACATCTTCAAAAATCTTTTTCTTAAGGCTCATTTGTTCATCTCAAACATATTTTAAGATTGAAGGAAGGTGTCATCAAAGGGGATATTCTAGTGATTCTTCCTTTCCATTCATCTCGAGTACATCTTATATCTATTTAATTTCTATACACTATTCTATGATTTTAAGATGCACTTGTAATCTTATATATAATTTAATATTTGGATAAGTCACCCATTTATGCACACTTATCCACATATATTAAAAGAAAAGAGTATTAACCAATTTATTGGCTTGATTGAATTATATTAATAATAAAATTTTCTAAGACTTACTTTGTAAGCAATTACTCTCCAAACCCTAACCCTAGGATCTTAGATTTATTTATAAGAGCACGAGCTCTTTGGGTAGTATTCATTATGGAAGATATTTATATTTATTCTAGAAAATCCAAGCTAGATATTCTTAATAAAAATGTGGTGGTCATGCAACCCTTGATAAATCGTATTATGTCTTCACTTTACATTTCCTTGATTTATTATGTATGGATTCTTTTGGGTGTTTGTCTGATGGTTGATTACAATGATTATAAAGTTTTACAACAATATATAATATACATGGCCATCAAATTTAAATATTGAATTAGGAAATAATCCATAAAAAGTGTTGATTTTTTTGGATATTCAAAAATCATTACAAACAGTGTGAAGTATGAAAGTTGAGCCGATTTTTTAATTAATCTCAAAAATCAGCATTAAAAACAAAGGAAAGAGTTACATTGTTTATAGACATTGGACAACTTCTATCCACACCACATAAAGTGGATCAAATCAATTAAACTTGGAAAATGCAGAAATAACATATTTTCCCCAATTGCCCTTGATTACCCCATGTTGGAATACATACATGAACAATAGTTTAAGAATTGTCCCATAAACACATGGATACAATATTATCACTAAGACAACTAAGCTAATGTTAAATTAAAAAAATACTTTAACTTATTACAATTATTAATTAACACACTATGTTGAATTAAGCTAGGTTTATTCCTAACATTACCCCCTTAATTCAACATGGTCTCAAGTGAACAGAGAGAGTTTCTCTAAAGCCCTCAAATTTGTATCGAGAAAGTGACTTTATGAAGACATCTACATGATGCATATCTGTAAAGAAATACTAAAGTTGGATGTTATTATTATGACCATGTTCACGAATGAGATATACTTGCACCTCAATGTGCTTTATATGCTCATGAAACACAAGATTGCAAACAAGTTTTACTACTCCTTCGTTGTCAACATGTAGGATAGTCGTATGTTTATGTGGTACTTCCAATTCTTCAAGTATACATTAAATTCATATTTATTCAAAGAAAAATCCTATTGCCCATGATATTCTTATTATTTGGAGGATCTTGAAACACAAGTTTTCTTCTTACTACCCTATGATATCAGTCCAAATCCCTAAAAAATACAAATATTGAAGTGAATTTCTTGTCATCATGTTCCCTACATGATCTAAATATGAATATCTTGTCAAGAAGAAGTTATCATTCTTTTTTTACCCTAGGGAAAAATCCATAGTTCCTCTGATGTACCTCAGTGTCCACTTTTCTTATTTCTAGTGACAAAACCTAGGTTCTTGCATGAACCGAGAAATATAGGTGACTTCATAGCTATTTTTACCTAGTTAAGGTCAAGTAGATGAGACTCCCAATCAACAATTGATAGAGAGTTGTATTTACTTATGGTGATGGATTTGTTTGAGACAACTAAAGTCTTGTATCCATAGGTGTAGCCATGGGATTACTATCCATCATATGATAATTCTCGAGTGTTTCCTTGGCATATTTCAATTAATAAACAAAGATATGATTAACTCTTTACCAAACTTCAATTCTAAGATAATAAGGTAAAATCTTGAGATCTGTCATGTTGAATGATCGGGTTAGATATTTCTTTGTTGACTCAATCATCCTCATTGAACCTCCAATGATGATTAGATCATCAAAATATAATACAATGATCATGATCTCCCCCTTTCTTTTTGAGATAGAGATTAGGATCGTATAGACTCCTATTGAATCCATGATGTAATATATGCTCATTAATGTACGGTGCCTTGATGAGTATACATACCTTTTCCTCTTTTCTAGGTATGAAAAACTTCTTGTTGAGTCATGTGGAATTCTTTCTATAAATCCCCATTAAGGAAGGCACTTTTCACATCCATTTTTGGTATTTTTGAACCAAATTGTGTAGCTAGGGAAAATCATCCTGAAAGTGTTTATCTTAGTTGTGGGAGAAAATATCTCTTCATAGTCAATGCCTTATTTCTAAGCATATCCCTTTCCTACCAACCTAGCCTTGTGTTTATCAATAATGTTGTCTTCTTGGCAATTTTTCTTGAAGATCCATTTGTATCCAATCAACTTCTTCCCTCATGGAAGATCTATAAGTTTCCATGTATTATTCTTAATTAATGACTCATACTTTACATCCATAAATTTTTTCCAAGGTTTCATCTGTAGGGATTTCAAAGTGTGGACATTCTAATAAATTCAACAACACTCATTAGGGACAAACATACCTCATTCTGAGACATTATGTGAGTCCTAATTCCAGTGGTATATGTGTTGGGGACACCATTCAATTTACAACTGTAGCATACTTATATACCACTTACGTAAATTTTGAGTGGTTTCTATGGGTGATGGATCTCTACCATCTTCCCCATCATCACTTTGTCTTCATTAGAGTGATTACCATCTTCTATTTTTATAATACAACAGATTTGATCATCATGTGAGTGTATGAAAGGAGCATCTATTTATTTCTTCTAAAAACTCAACATCCATACTAGTGTAAATATTACTAGTTTTGGATCCATAAATCTATAACCAAGTGCTTCATCACTATATCCTAAGAATATATAGTTATTTGATTTGATATCAAGTTTAGTTATGCATTTCTTAGGAATATGCATACTAGATTTACATGCAAAATATTTAAGGTGTGTAATTGATGGATTTCACCCTAACCGTGTTTCTGTGGTCTTACTCCATCAAGAGCTATAATGGGAACTTTATTTAGTATAATTTTTTTTTGCATTAGTTGCTTCTTCCTAATATTTTTTTGTCAAAACCACATCCTCAATCATACATTACACCATATCCATGATAGTATAATTTCTCCTTTCAAAACACCATTCTAATTTGGTGTATAAGGAGGTATAATGTAATGACGAACACCATGTATTTCCAAAAACATTGAACCCATTGTTGATGTGTTCTCCCCCTCAATATGAGTGGAGTGTATTTATATTAAGACCAGGACTTGGTTTCAACAAGGGATTTAAATTTTTGAATGTTTCAAAGATTTGGTATTTGGTGTGAAGACAATATATCCACATATTTCTAGATAAATCATCAACACAGAGCATGAAATATTTATACCCTAAATGAATAGGTTTCATGGGTCCACACAAATTGGTATACACCGAGACAATTTTCCTAAAGCTCAAGTATATTATGTTTAAAAGTTGTTAAATATTGTTTTCCTACCATTAATTTTGGTACGTATCTATACCCTTTTTGAGAGGTGGAAAAAACCTAACCATATCATATTGATGAAATTTGTGAAGATATTAAAAATTTATATGACCAAGTATTTCGTGCCATAATTGTATCCTTAGCCATAAGGGCTTGATTATCTCTCTGAAGAAAATCTAGTTGAAATATCTTGCCCACATTGGAATATTTTCCAATAATTTTTGAGCTTCATGACTATTTATTATGAGACACATAGTTTTACCACCTTTATAGTCAAAACCAATATTAATATTTTGCTCAAATAATTGATTGTGAATAATATATTTTTTGTTAAACTAGGGACATATAGAACATATTTAATTTTACATGTATGTATCCCAAGTGGTAGTGAAATGGAACCAATCCCTTGAACATTGTAAGATGTATCATCACCCAAAGAAACATGGTTTATTTGGGTGTGTCTCTCAATGTGAAGAACCAATATTTGCGTCTTGTCATGTGGCGGGTTACACCCGAATCAACATACCAGATTGCATTTTGTGAAATGGATTATTCATTGAATTGTACAATGCATAGGAAGTCAACATCTTCATATTGATCTTCCTGTCCAACAACATTTTTTTGTTGAGATGGTTTCTTCTTCTACTTTCCCTTCTTTTGTTCTTATTTATTAGTTTGTGGGCCTTGTTTAGATGGTTAGTTATCAGTTTTATTTCCACTTGACTATCCATTTTGGAACATATTATACAAAAATATTTTTACAAATGTCTCATACGACCAAAAATTGGACATTTTTTTGGGCCTTGGGGCCTTGTTGACTATTTCCTTGCTTGAAAGGTTGTTTAGGAGACTTCTCTTATTTTTCCTTTCTAATGAGAAGCAAGTGCATGTTATTCAAATTGTGTAGTTGTGTGTATAGCCTCTTTTTGTTGGATAACATTCACCAATTGTTCAAAGAAATTTGTTTGACCAATTGTATTCAATGTGGTCATAAAAATTTTGTATGGCAAAGGAAAATCTCTCTATACTATAGGTACAAGAGAGTCATTTTTCACTTCTTATTCCATATCTTGTAGTGAAACTCTTAGGGTTGTAATACACCTTAGAAAAGACTCAATTTTTTAGTTGGTTTGATTTTATGAATGAGTAATTGAGTATATACATGAAGTAAAGTGTTTCTATATTTGTAATCATACATAATTTTTAGTTTATCCCAAGCTTATTTTGTTGTTTTGGCCTCACGAATATGGGGTTGAAACTCATTAGATACACCAAACAAAATGATTAATTTTTCATTTTCTTTGACTTGTCAAATGTGCATTTTTGTGCAACATAGTTTTCGATCTAGTGAGTTATCCATTAACTATCAATCGTATATATTCAACTTCTAATTGTGCTCAATTTTAGTTTTCAAGTAACACAATTATTGGTTTGAAGTAGTTATGAATCGATGAAAAAATTAGGTACGAAAGTCACGAAAATTTTGCATGTTTTTTGCGAAAGAGACGAAAATGAAAAATCAAGGCATTCCCCCACAAAGCAAGACACCCCCAACAAATGAACTTTTATTGATTTTGGGCTCTTTTTTGGCCATTCACAATGATGTGGCACTATTGTCGGGTTTACAAACTTTTGGACTTTTTGGTCAATATGTAAACAATTTGGGCACTTTGGCCTCTTGACAAGTTTCAAATAGAAAAATTAATGTTTCCGTAAAACAACACACAAATTTGTAAAATAAAAGGCAATTAGCATGTTTTGGCTTATAATATACTTTAAGTTTAAAACACATTTAAAAATATACAATTTTTGGGGTTCAAATAGGAATTTTCCTCCATATTTAGTTAGCTATAACTAAAATATCTAATTGGTGGTACTGTCAAATTTTAGAGCCTAACAATTTTTGTTAAACTCAAAAATCAGAATTACAAACAAAGGAAAGAGCTGCAATGTGTATAGGCATTGGAAAAAATCTATGTGCATGACATAAATTGGATCAAATCAACTAAACTTGGAAAATATATAGAAATAACATATTGCCCCTAAATGCCATTGATTGCCCTTGTTAGAACACATTTGAGAACAATAATCTAAGAGTCATCCCATAAACATAGGGATAAAATATTATCACCTAGACAACTAATAGATAACTAAAGTTAAAGTAAAAAAATAAATTACTTTAAATTATTACAATTATTAATTAACACGCTATGGTGAATTAAGCTAGGTTTATTCCTAAGAAAAGGAAAGATAAGTCATGGGTTTTTATGTTTCATTATTTTTCATTGTGTCCATTATTATGATTCCTATCTATATTCTTGGGTTATATATAAACTATGGGTGGCGGCGGTGGTTGTGAAGAATTAGATTGAAAATGTGAGAGATGGTGGTGACTTGGAGAATTAAGGTGTTTGATATTAATTTTTCTTAACCAATACTCTTTAAAAAACAATGTGAAAATTGTACTTTATTTCTCAATCAAAACTAGAACCATATTTTTTCTAGGTAGGGTCCAATTTTAATTGGTGTATGATTAACATTAAGGGTTTGATGATTTTTAATAGTGAATGTCAAAGTTGTTTTTACATTATTTAAATTTTGAATTTTTTGTAAGATTGGTATAGGTGTGTTATAGTTACCTCGAAATAGTTTATTGTTATCACAACATGTGTGTAACATCTTAAATCTATATCAATGATACTTGGGAATTCATCATCGATATTTATCTCACATAATTAATCATTGTGCACTAAAATGACTAGTTCCTGCACATACATTTCTCAATTAGCACTCTTGGCTATTAAGCCACACTTGTTACTCATCATTAACTAGAAAAAAACACTTTCTAACTAAATAATACCTAATAAATATAAATCTACATGTGTAGGAGTAATCCAAATAAATAAATAACTGGAATAAATAATATCCTACACTAACACCCCCTTAAATGTATCTTCGGTGGAAAAAATAAATGGGTCCCGAAAATGAGGCTCGATGAGGTACCCAAGTACAATGCAACTTTCATAAAGTAGATAAAAGGAGAAAACCTAGTGGGAAAAAACTCCCCCCAAAATAAAGAAAAGAAGAGAAGGTAGGACTAAAAAATCTCTACTCAAATATAAAATTTCTTGTAGCCACCTCATATCTTGTAAATGAGCCTCCTAGAGTGACTATGGATCATAAGTAAATGCAGTGAAGAGTGGATCACTATGGAAAATTGAAAGAATTCATCAAGTTTTTGATAGATATCTAACCAAGGTGTGGTTCTTATACAAGGAACTCGATCCTTATGTAAAATCGACTACTCCATGAAGGGATGGTGTATTTGAATCAGAAGCAAAGAAGGAATGTGGAAGGCGCCGCAATCCGTGTTCTAGAATTATAAATGTCTTATGTATCTTGAATCAAGGTTCTTACTCCATGAAAATTATATGGTGGACCAAAACTAGGTAGATCAATAAATGAATCCTCAAAATAGGAAGGTGATAAGGAGATGGTGGAGGTGGGTCCCTATCGTCATCTTGATTGATCTGTTCTAGAAGATAAGTCCGCATCATCATAAATATGCTCAAGATCTAAAATTTCATCAAGTACAGGTGAATCTAATGAAGAATCCAAGGAAGGGGACAAAGTGAGAGAAGTAATATAGCTAATATTTATGACCGGCTACACCCACTACAATCATAGTGTCACCGTAACTCTATAACATATACTTTTGAATCTAGAGTGAACTCAACTCACATACCCTAACCAAGGTGAGTATTTTGGTAGAATGATAGGAGATTAGTTGATAGTGAGGGAATACTTATAACCTTATTGGATTTTCATCCAATCACTTCAAAAAATCCTCTCCCAATAACCTATGTAGAAGCATAATCACCTAATTGTATAGTGGACATGCCACGTGAATTTAAGGAAGTTAACTATATGTGTGAATAGTCCATATGATGTGATGTAAAAAAATCAATAACCCATGTAGAAATCAGTGGTACAACTACAAATATGGATCTCCCTTTGTTTTATGTTTCCCTCTTCCATTGTCATTTGTCTTGGAGGATTCATGGGTTGATGAAGATGGTTTGATAGAATCATGGACACCTATGTTGTTCTTCTCAAGAAAAATTGTGAGGTGGTCAATCTACTTCTTCAAACATTTTATTTCATCATGTTTTCTGTGAAATACCCACATTTGATATTATCTTTGTTTTACTTAACACTATAAGATTAGATTCTATATTTTGATATTGAGATGGGAGGATTTTGATTCTTCTTGTTCTCACGATCCGTATTATTATGTTTTGTTTTTGTTTGAAGCATTTTATTTCTCATGTCTATTAAATAGAGCATGTGATTTATAGTACTTTAGTGTACCTCTATGAATTAGTTTATCTTGTTCATGAGTCAAGTCAGCAACAAATTCATCAAAGGAGGTGATTTTTATTGTGTCCTAAGTGTTTTTTTTGGTTGCATGGAAGGTAGAGATGAAAACGGAGTAGTCAATACCAAGTTTGGTGAGGACAAAAAGAATAAGGTGTGAGTCCTTTTTGTCAAATTTAAAATATTTCAATTGCATTCTTACTTATGTGAACTTTGTGAAGAAGTCCTGAAGTGTGTCAAAATTTTAGGGCTTAGACTAATAAGCTCATTTTCCAATTCATGCCCTCTCATTTCATCTTGTTTCCTAAATATTATTTCCAATGTCATCCATACTTCCTTGGGTGTTTTGGAAACACTTATATGAAAGAACAAATTTGGTGACACATATGGGCACAAGAAACCATAGGCTTCATCACACTTGTCAAACCATTTCTCTTTCTTTGCAACGGTTGTTGGTTCAATTTGCAAACCCATAGTTATCTTTTAGAGTTTTTTTTTTTGCAAGGCAAGTGATATGAAAGCCTTCTAGTCATGATAATTGAAGGGTGTGAGAAAAACAACTAAATTAGGATCCATTTGCAGATTTATTGTTTTTGTAGCAGAAAGAGAGCAGAGTGCGAAGCAAGGAATCACAACAATTTTACACGCCCTTTGATTATGATTTTAGACCCACCCTTTGACACTCTATAATTTTTAGTGCATTTTATAACATAAATAGTTTCAATGGATTAGAAATGAAAAAATATGAAAATTTGAAGAATATGGCACTTGATTTCGAGTTATCAATAAAAAGTTATTACAATATTACTTTTATGTCAATAATGGCCTTTTAAAATGAATTTCACACAAAAAACTTAAAAAAATCACTATGGCTAAAAGCAAAGGTAGTGTTCTAACCAAATGTTGGAATCGACAAGAAAAGAGAAGAAATATTTGTTTGCTTGTAAGGGGTTTTAGACTCCTTCCAAATCGGACCTTACCCTTCATCTTCGATAGGTGAAAATACAAGGGATATTATAAAGCAATAACTAATATTCTCCTTCTAACCTTTTACAATATTCCACTATAGGGCCTAACCCAATCCACTAGGCACTCACATGTGCATCCAAAAAAAGTCTATTTGATCCTAGTTTCAAATAAGGCTATTAAATAAAAATTAATATGCAAAATTTAGGGTAATTTTTGGATTTTGACTTAACTTTGGAGAAAAATCAGCACATTGGCACTAACATTGAAGAGAAAACTAGGTTTGAAGGGTCATTTGGAAGGCTAGATGGGAAGAAACTAGGCCTCAATGTGAGTGAGGGACCATTCAAGGGTAATGGGAATTATTTGAAGGTAAAACCCATCTTAAATGGAGGTCAAATGACTCAAATGACATCGTGGAGGTTCAAAAAAAGGCCTTTATAAGGCGTCCAGGGTGAAATAGTTCGAATCATCTTTCATGGAGGTCACCATAGTCCCAAAACCCTAATATAAGTCATTTAGATTGTTGACCGGTCAAATAGGGTCGGGTGTCGGGGTCTCAATGAATCTTTGAATGGTCTTCAACAGAGTCACCCAAATCTACAAAGTCATGGAAATACGCTGAAATATTACATTGAAGACCCCAACGAAGTTCAACCAAGCTGGAAAAAATACCTACAACCAAACCAACCATCCAATTGTGCCAAGAAAAACAAAGCGAGAATGGTGCACAAAACAAGACAAAATGAAATTGATACCATAAAATTCATGTTTTATAAATAGCTAATAAGCGATTAAATGACATTCATATACTAGAAATTTCTCGGATACCATGTCATAGTATCCACCAGGATCTTTGGATCAACTAAATGCATGGTTCTACAAGAAAAACTAACTAAAGGACAAATTGTTAAGAGAGAGAAAAATCAAAATGAGAATAACGTAATAGTTTGTATTCAACTCAATGAAAATAAATTTACAATAGGTGTTATATATAGGAGGAAGAAAGTGTAACTTCCACCTAGAATCATGAAGATAACTCCCATTATACTAGTGGAGAATAATCCTAGAATAGAATGTAACTACCACTTAGATAATAAAGGTGGTAGTTAACTCTCGAAGACTAAAGAACACCTAAGAAAGATAAATCTACATGTGTAGGAGTAATCCAAATAAATAAATAAATGGAATAATTAATATCCCACACCAACAAATGTCTACATATATAAAGAATGTCTTAATATACATTGAATATGTAAATATATATTGAGCATCGGTTAAAATAATAGCAAGATAATTTTTGAATATATGTTGTTAATATTATATTAACTAGTTTAATATATGATGGAGTTATCGAACACACATTGAATATATGATTGTAATTTTATTGTTTTCTACTATGTATTTAAACTTTTAATATGGATTGAAATTACTTGAATATACATTAAATATGCTATCTAAATACACCCCAACCTAAAAAAATTCAATAGCTATAACATGCTCAACAATTGTTGTCTCTCCTCTAAAAACTAAAATGACTTAATATACATTGAATATATGATAGATTTTTTTCCATAGAATATGGTATTTTTAAAGGTAAAATAGGTTTTTTTCATGCATGCAAATTGATAAATTATATACAAAATGCATGGTTATTGATATATGAAGATCCTCTGAAATTATTAAATATACTATGAATATCAATTAACATAATATATAAATATACATGGCTAATTTTATATTAATTGGTTGAATATACATTAGAATTACTAAAGATACATTGAATATAGTATTCCAATTTTGTCATGTTACTATGCATTAAAATGTTGAATATACACTTCTAATATATTGTTGTCAATTTCCAATCACTAATTTGGTCATCAAGTGATTTTGGATTTGAGTGGATTCTTCATATTTTGTCTACGGTTTTCATGCAATGAATACATTTATAGGAAATCTTGGGATTACATTAGTATTTTTAGTGTATATTGAGTAATTCAAGTGTATATCTACCTAGATAGTATGTTTTTTTGATAGATAAGGATTGGAAAGGCTCCAAGGAAATTTACAAAAATATATTACAATAAAGTACTTCAGGAACCAAAGTATCTATAAAAAACCAAAAAAACATCTTGAGTCAAAAATATATTGACTCAAACAGAGCCCCACAAAAAGAAACAAGAAACCCAAACCAAAAATAGAAAACTACAAAATCAACAATACAAATAGTCAACAAAAATCAACAACCATGCACTTTTTCCCTAGTCCTAGAACTCGGACCAACACCAACCACTTGGAAATCCTCCTCATTGAACCGCTTATGTCAAGTGCCTCTTATTTCCTTTTTCGTAAATCTGAACCATCCCCGAGAGAATCAATCATGTTTTCTAACACTTTTATCTCTACATTCCACCTTTGAAGTCGTTGTAATAGATTTATGTTACGAGAATTTACTTGTGAAATAAATCCCCTAGAGCTTCAATTTTACTCGTAAGAAAGTTAAAAATAGTGTTACCTTCCACCAACCCACTAGTAGGATTACTCTCTTCATCATTCCTAGCAATATTTTGTAATGTTGTCGCAACATCCACCTCCTTCTCACCCTCTCTTTCATTTTATAAAGCCTAATCCTATCAGCTAAAGAGATGTGGTCTTCCCAATCTTCCCCTAACTTAATTCCAACCCCTTGTTTGCAGGTTCAAATTACCCATTTTAACTAGTAGAAGGATTAACCCTTGATGAAGAAGAGCCTTCATTTTTTCCTCCTTAAAACTCTTAACCGAAAGTTGCAGAGAATTAAATAAGTAGAAAGGAATAATCAACCTCCTTCCCCTCTGGAAATGGTTCAGAAGCATCAAATGTTGAGAGTGCAGCTTTCGATACTTCCCATCCAAAGTAATATACATCATAATATAGAAACATACTTCAGTTCACCTCCCCGACAAATATTATCATGCTATACCATCGTCCATAAAACAATTTTTCTCATCATGTTCAAGAAAAATATGGACTTCCCCTTGAAGCCAAGTTCTGTCCTTAAACACCTTACAACCACTAAAATCCATCTTAGTAACACTTCCAATTAGCTCCTCAGAGACCGAAAGCTTACACCCCTCATTGTAACAACCCCTTTATCCCAAACTAGTAGCAAATTCCTTTGATATGTTTTCATCAAAACCCCTTAAACTCGAATAAAATAAGAAACTCCTCCTTCCTTAAAAATATCCCAAAGAAATGAATCTCTTTCCAAACCCGCTGATGAAGAAGGCTCAACCCTAACCCTAACACCACCCATCTCAAAAAACACATAAAAGAAAGATGAACCAACCTTCAAATGATCCTGCATAAAACCTGCAACAAGCCTTTAAATTAATGAGCCAAACCAATGTGTACCCTATAATGATATCCACATTAAATCTCACATACTGGAAAATAATATCAAGGATAGATCATATCCTATTCTCATGCTCAAATCTACTTTTCTGCATCCAACACTACTTTTGTACTATGAGGTAAATCCACCTCACTCTGCCACCACATTTTATTATGAACCCAAACCCCAATATTAGCTAACATGTCTACACACGTATTAGCTTCACGGAAAATGTGATTAAATTGAAAATTATCAAAATTTACCAATATAGTCTTAGCATCTCTAATAATAGTATCAATATTAATATGATTCTTTGAAAGCCCCTTCATCACATTAACAATATATAACGAATCTCCCTCCACTTGAATATACTTTATTTGCAAAGACTTCACCCATTGTAAACCAATTAAGAGTGCATAAGCCTCAACATAGTTATTAGATTTATTTCCAATAGGCTCAACATAAGCCAAAACAAGGGAACCCACCTCATCTCTAATTATACCACCAAGTAGCTAACCCAGAATTTCCTTTTCTTTACTCCATCAAAATTCAATTTCATCCACCCTGCAGGAGGTTTATCCCATTTAGCACTTTTCCTTGCGAAATCCTTTGACAAGGAAATTTGTTATACACACTTAGATAGTATGTGAATATAAATAATTAATATTATATTAATTGGTTATAAATACAATGGATTTTTGAATATATATTGAATATACGAAATAATAGTACACACGAGTTGGCCTAATGGTGAAGAACATGTGCTCTTGAAATAGAGGTCACAAGTTCAAATCTTGCGGGGGTAGGGTATGTACGCCTCGTTTGTAGCAAAGTTAGTTGTCTCCCACATGTGAGTACGAGGTAGTCCCATATGCTATAAGCTACTTGTGGACCCAAAAACAGGCCGCCCCACGGCATCGTGGACTTGTAAAACATATTATTATTATTTTCTACTCTACATTCAAACTTTAAAATGCTTTGAAATTACTAACTATACATCGATTCTTTAACTAAATTACCCCACCCCCAAAAAAATGTTCACCAAAAATATTGAATTTATATTAAATCTATTAACTTAATTTACCCACCCTAAAAATATTGTTCAACAACTACAAGTTTTTATGGTGTATTCAATGACAAAAATATAAATTTATATTCAATGTATATTCAAAAATTTCATTGCATAAGGCTATTTAATGTTCAATTCACCATAAAATCCATTGATACAATGTATTCAATGCTAAATTTACAATCGCATAGTCTATAATTTAAGTGTATACAGATATTTAATGTTCACCGTTGTTAGTGTAGGATTTACTTTTTAGTGTAGGCTTTGCCTTTTAGTGTTCAATTTGTTGTTAGCTGGCTCCTCTCTTATACACCTCGTTGGGCCTCCTTTTCATTGTCTACCGAGTTCTCTTACACATTCACTGACTCACACACATTTTCGTGGCTCAAGGTATTCAATTTTGACTCAAGCTGTCACAAACGGCGACTAAATATTGACTCCATCTTCATACACTGAGTCACTCCTTATGTCTCTCGTCCACATTCCGCTCCTAGCACTCTTTGAATCGACCATTAGCCAACTTGTAGCCATGTTACATGTATTCTTGTATATATTATCTTGGCATTTTTTTGACTTGGTGAGCTCAATACCCAATGTCCATCTATCCTCCTTATCACTCCACAATGCATCATGGGCTTCTTGTTCCTTTGATTCGAGTTGTTTCTTGGATGGTGAGTTCCTCGAATGCATAGCCGACTCTTCCTTTACATTATGTTGATTGTCAACACCGACTTACCTACCCACCGAGCCATTGAGTCACATCTCTTCCACGTGGCGAACCCATGACACCTCTATATCCAACTGACGTCGAGGCCCCACGCAACTTGGGGACTTTGTCTTTTCTTTTCATTTTGAAACCGTAGCGCATGAGGATGCGTGGTTACCATTCCTTTGCCGGTGGGCCCACGTCGAATTTTTTCTTGTTAACTCATTGGGCTCGCTAAGTCGGCTCGGCGAGCCAACTTACTCTTCACCCCAGTATTGATGAATGGTTCGATCACCTTGTCCCTGGTAGGATTCACTTTGAAATCCAGGAGAGCTCACCTCCTTCATTTGTTAAATTGCATGGTCAAATATGAGCTCGATCTGCCTAAATAAATTACTTATGTGGCCCAGTCCTCTCGTGTCCTATGTTGTTTGCATTACATAGGTTCGCGGTTAGGCTTGATTTATCATTGGGATAGCTCTCTCGGCCAAGGCCACAACCTACCTACTTGTAGATTTGAACCGGGTTCTTCCCAACAAAAATTGACCTATTATTGAGACAACTCATCCGCGACTTGCATAGCTCCCTCTTTCTCTCATAATGGCTTAGCCCTTCATATTTCAATTCGACCTCCTCTTGCACATTCGATCAAAACAAGACCCATGCCAAGATAGCTCGGCCTAATTAGTTTGAAAATATTGATCCTCTTATTATCAACACGAATCAAGGAATCTAGTATAGATCGATTAAGAGTTTGGGAGTATCTTGTGAACAATTCAGAGGCCATTTTTACAGCCCAACCACCTACAACCTCAATGTAGCTTGATGGGAATTCGAATATAGCTCGGTTAAGATCCTCCCTTTGCACATGGCTCAGTCTCACAAAGTATAACCAGCTCAGTCCCTGTAAAAAGATAGCTCAGTTATAAACAAACATAACAGCTTGATGAGCAATTCAAGGGGGTTGGTCTTCATTCCCTCTATGAGCCTGATCTAAAACATAACTAGCTTGCCCAAAATTTGAAAACAATCTAGCAGGCCTCAACTGAGCTTGGCTTCATGATAAAGAACAGCTCGGTGATGGCTTGGTTAGCTCATCTAGGACTAGAGTGCAACTCTCCCAATCTCCTTTGACTCTTCATCATGTTCCTTGTGCTTAGAGGTGCTTTTAGGAAAAATGTTGGATCTTTCCATCCTTTACCGAGTGGGCCCTTTGGTTAGTTATCACAATAAGCTTCTTGTTATCTAATTTCACCGGGGTAGTGAAAGTAGATAACAAAACCTAAACACATTCTAGCATCATGTAATTCATCTATATCACTTTACATGCCTCATCCATGAAATGTGGTTGTGCACCATTACTCCATTCAAAGCATCCATTAACTACCTTCTCCCATTCTAAACCCTACACAATATGGATCTAGTGCCTCGGTGTTACATGTTACTAACCACAACGATGGTATAATAGTCAAAGTGCATACATAAATGCATATTTGAAAGACTAGCCCACAAATAAAGAAGTGTATAACATAGTTGTATTAAATATTTTGAAAATCACTATATGGATGGAATTTCATTCAAATTTTTATTAGATATGACCTTCATTTGTGTTGATTTGACTAAGAAAATTATTGGTCATCACGGTATTCAATAGGAGAGTGAGGACGCCATTGGATAAGTCACAAGTGGAACCTAAAAAAGAGTGTCAAGTTTGTTTATATAATTGAGTCTCGAGGAAGAGATAGTTGAAGCCAATCAAATTGAACTTCAGACTAGTCCACCTCATAATTTTTTTGAATTAAATGTTAATGTTAGTGGAAATTATACAACTTCATCAAAGATATTTTTCTTGAAAATGAGTGGATGAGTGAAGAAATTATATGAGATAAAGAGATGTTGATGATCATGGATTATCCATTAGAGATGATATATAAAAGTGGGGGTCCTGAATGGGTTTATTCTCAAATTAGTTGAATGGAATCATAACCTATGCAATGCAAAGGACCCCCACCATATTAATGGATAAAAAAGAGGTAGATATTATGTAATATTATAAAGATACGAATAATATGGGTCATGGGATGAAAATCAATTCATTAAAGGCTTGTGGAACACATGAAAAATTGGGTCCACTTCATTAAAATATGGTATTCGGGTAGATATTAGTGGGTAGGGTTCAAAAAGAGACATTGAGATGTGTCTTTAAGGATTGTAAAAGGCCTAGATCGATCGGGACGAGTAGTCATGTTTATGCCATACATAAATTCAATATTTTATGACAACTTAGACACAATGTATAAAGCAAAGCAATATGACCATCAAATATTTTGGAACTATGATGAAACTAGCATGCAAGCTACTAAGAATTGTGGGATGAGGGTGATTACAAAGGTGAGAAGTAGGAGTGTACCCCACCTGCTCCCAAAGAGTAGATAGTGGATCACAATACTTTGTTTTGTTAATGTGATAGGGTAGAGCATATCATGCCTCTATTTTTTTAAAGAACAAAGGTAACTAGAAATTTAGATTTCAAATTATAAGCTGGTACATGTATGGTAGCCCAACCACATGTGTGGATAACAAAAGAATTGTTTCTAAATGGGTTGTACCACTTTACAAGATTAGCTCTAGGTGGTGTTTCACCATTAAATATACATCTACTTATATATTATGGCCATTAAATCCATTTAGCTAATGGCACAATCTAGGAGGTAATGTAATTGGGTATAGATCTTATCAATTTACACATGCTCACTAGAAAAAATATACAACCATTATATGTTAGTGTATTGTCACCATTTAAGACATAATTTAAAGATGAGTAATCCAAATAGATGGCCAAACATTACAAAGTAGATGTCAAGAGATAAAAATTGGAATCACTTAGTAGCAAGGATTTGAAAAGAGATTTAACTCCATCCAATATTAAAGTTGGATTTAAAGGACTAGAATATGGCCTCTAAACCATAATGCACTTGTCGATGACATGTGCCCAAGTGATGCATTAAATGTTGACCTGAAGTAGGAGGAAGTAGAAAAAGAGAACATTCTCGAAATATATGGATATATAGGGAATAAATTAAATCATTTATGCATGAAAATAATGAAAGAATCCAATAACAAGATGAAAACACGGGAGAAGTAGTATGTATTGAAATAAATTAACAAGCAAGGGTATAAGTGGCATATTTGAGGGTCCAAAACATTCAACAAGAAACAAATGTCAAAGTTGAAGATAATAAAAACATACCAAGTCATTCAACCAAACACAAAAACCCATGATAACCAATGTTGGGATGAGTATGCCAACATAAGTAATCCAAGCGAGAATGGTTGAAAGAAGCTACTACAAACTTGGGGATTTTAATATACCTCCCCTATGACGACATATCACTTTCGATATCACCCCTCATCCTACCATTATAATTGGGATAATTCACTATTATTAATGATTTAATTAATTACAAAATGAAGAGCAGCATAATTTAGAAGCTATAAATTTGGAGACTTTGGAAACATGTATACAAGGCATGCGGGAAAATCCATGTAATGCAAAATCTGGAAATGAGGAGAGAGGATCACTATGGAATTTCCTAAAGCTTATAATTGCTAGGGTTAAAGAGAGATTAGAATGTGTGAAAAAAGAGACTATCAAGTTAAGCATCATCACAAATTCTCACATCAAGTGACTAATTGCAATCGCTTGAAGAATAAGAAGTACATAGGGAAGGAAATGAAGGAGTTAAAATTAAAGAAAAAAGAGTAGATAGAGGATAAAAATCAAAATAGAATCATCAAACAAAAAATAAGGAAGAAAACAAACTTGAAAGAGACATGAAAAATAAAAAGAATGAAATGAAGGAGCTATAAAAACAGTAGAAAAATTAGAAAAATAAGTAGCATGAAAGGATTTAACGAGAGAAAGGAAGGGTTAAAAGGAGATGCAAAGGAATATACATTTAATCAATCTAAGAAATATTTTTCATTCACCACACCCAATTATGATGGATTTCTACAACATATATGCATCAAACTTCTAGATGTGGCCAATTACTAAGTCTATAACCACTATTCTCCTACAAATCAAATGTAGAGTAATTTAACAATGACAATGCAATTTCCTACACATGTCACAAATTCAATTCAAATGAAAATTTCTCATCGGGTATCCTTCATCACGTAGAAAAAACATATATTTTCCTACTTCATGTGCTATGCGAGTCACAAAATTTAAGCCAAATGTAATCGAGTCATGTAAGTAATATGCGGTTTCCATTACCAAGCACAACAAACATGTCATGTATACCCCAAAAAAGAATGCAACAACAATAGAAAACAATGAAAGAAGTGATCAATAGGCGATGCTAAAGAAGAATTCAACTTTTGTACAATATAAAGTTATGTTTCATGTGGTAAGTTGAATTCATTTATGTAACTTTTTGTTATGATACACATCTATTAATGTAATGATTCAATGTATGCAAATTTTTGTTATGATAACAATTACTAAATGTATGAAATTATAACCTTATTGTGGAAGGAAAAGGTAATATAAAATATGTAACTATTTTGTGAAAATATAAATAAAGTATCTGTATTTTTAAAACTTCATTGATTCAATATGTGAGCAGATTTTTTAATGTCTATAGGTCTATAATATCCTAAATTATAGTTTCCTTATTCTTTATGCAAATGATTCAACTATATTGTAAGTTACATGTAGTAAGTGACCTAAAACACATTAAAAAACACTAAACAAAAATATTTCAAGAATATTGATAATAATGAAATACAAGTCATTTCTAAGTAAAGTCATAAATAATTGTAGACACCCTAAAAATACCCATTGCACATTATAATGTCCACAAATAATATTAAATCCATTATTCACCCATATCCCACTTCTAGAATTAATTTTTCAATAATCTTATTATACTTACTATACAATATACACCCCTTTGGCTAATTTAATTAGCTATTTAAATAAATAAAAAATCAATTATCTACTCACCTTCCACTCATCTCCACTTCACTAGCCAACTCACTCAAGTTGACTAGTCACCCCACTCAAGTTCTAGAATCCTAAAAACATGGAAGAAAATATGCATGTACAATTTGGAATAATTCAAGAGCCAACTAATTTGAAATAAATCCTTTTTATTTCTCATTCAAAGAGACAACTACGCATAATAAATCAACCATGCTACATAAGAAAATTAAAATCAATAGCCTTCAATTCAGTCAATTCTACCATCCTCAATCCATGGCTTCTTATGCATATATAAATAAGAATGTCCATTCCTCTCAAATCATCATTGGAAACTTGAAGAATTTGTAACGTTACTATGTAAAATTACCATCGGAAATCACCCTTGCACACCATTATGTTATCCAATTGATTGCCAAATTATACAACCACTCATCATTGCTTGTATCTTGGCTTCACTTTCATTTGGAATATCTTGGAGCAACCACAAATCAAAAGGAATCAATCTCTCATCTAAATCCAACAAGATTTTCACTCGACCTCACTCTTTAGCTGGTCCAATTTGAAGTTGCAAGGAGCTTTTTTGAGAAAGATCTTCTCTTTCTTTGTTGTTTGTTTCTTTCTCTTATATATATATTTACTGAAAGCCCGATGGAATACCCAAAAAAAAATCATTTTTGTAAAACTAACATCGCTTTGGTGTTCTTCTTAGTGTTTGAAGACTATGACCAATTTAAAGGGTCATTTCATGAAGCTGGATTATGAGTAGTTTTAAAAATCAAGATTTTTCGGCCATATTTTCCACTGTTTTCCTATAAATGGTTATTTTGTGTCTCTATATCTTCCTTTGTGTTAGTGTAGCATGTATAATGTGCTAGTTTGATTATGATAACTCTATTTTTGTAGGTTTGTGTGTTTATTAAAGTCTTTACGTTAGTGTGCATTTCAATGTGTTTACATTACATTTTCTATGCTAGCATATTTGTTCTAACTCTATTTTTACAAGTATGTGTTTCTTCCACAATCCTTACGCTAGCGTCAACTTTAGTACATTTGTGTTTTATTCTATGTTTATGTTGCACCAAGATGCATCTTTGTTATACATATATTAGGTTTGCATATTTTTCAAGTACATTTGCTTGCATTTTATCCGCATTTCTGTTCTTATTCTATGTGTTAGCATTTTGTGTCAAATTTTAATTTATTTGTAGATTTCTAGAATTCTAATGGTTAATGCCTTGTTTCTTTCTCTAATCTTCTGACATTTTTGTGCATGTTTTTCACATAAAATAGAATTAAAATACGTCTCTTAATCATTTTTTCTAACTAAGATGCATTGTTTCTCTTGTTTTCTTTCATATTTCACACTTCGTTCTTCTGACCAAAATCACATATGCTCTTCTCTCACACCCTTTTTGGGTGAACTTGAGAATCAAAAGTGATTAAGATTGTTATATAAATTGTCTTACATTTTTTTAATTTAACATGTTTTATTTCATCTCTAAGCTTGCTTTAGTTGTTAATATATCATTTATACAACCTAAACCATGTATTCTCTTCTCTCGCGCCCTTGGGTGAACTTGATAATCATAAATAATTGAAGTTGTTTCATATCAATATTATACTTGGTAAATCTTTTTTTGTATATTTTCTAAGTCAAAGATTAGAAAACTAGGAAAAGATCAAACAAAACCAAATCAAACTAATGATACATTTGCATGTAGGACCTTCTTGCTTAAAAATATTGCTAAAAATTTGCTAAAAAGTCATGTATAACATTGATTTACTCTTGTCATTTTCGCAATCATTTTTAAATTTGTAAATAACTTACATATTAAACACCCATGTTTTTATTAGTACATAGAGAAGTGGATTTCATCATCACTTAGCTACACCATTGACGTATAATTCACTACCATGCACCATCATATTGCATTGTATTGCAATTAAAACCTAGTCTCAAACAACATTCAACGCTTTCCTTACTTATAGGTAAAGCTGTTTGTAATGGGTTCTTGAGAGCATATGCCTAAAATAAATGTAACAATGAAGTATGTGGAATTATCCCTGTAAATTCTTTGAGGAGAAATAAGGACACCATTCACATATCATTCCCTCATTACCCTACCACCTAATCATAAAACCCATCATTGGAGTGGTGATTCATTCTTCTAAGAGGGTTACTATTGATCGAGTGAGTCTCTTTCAGTATTCCAAGGGCTCCCCATACCACTTATGTCCCCATAAAAATTTGGTATATCGGTCTCGTATATTTTGAAAGACACATCTCTTTAGAGTGATAAGAGCCTTGCATCTATTTATTCCATGACATTCTAATTGTTTGCATTATCATAAATAACTTTGCATTTCTCTATGGTATTTTTCCTTTTAAGCCAAAACAAATCAAAATCATATCATACTTGTTGTTTGTTGTTTGTTAACAAGAAAATTTAAGTCAAATCACTAGGTCAATTTTTTTGTTCCACATCCTACATCAAAATCCAATCAAATCAACCAATCCAAAACAAGTTCTACCCTTTGGGTACATACTCTTTGATCAACAAATCCAACCAATCCTATCAAAAAAATCCTACCATTTGGTATACAAACCTTGAACATTTAGTCCAATTTGACTATCTTAAACACTATTACAACACAAACCTATCCAAAATCCAACGCTTATCCATTTTCCTCTAGTTTATTAGGATTCATAAAAATTCCTTTTAGAATCATACCTTAACAAAATGGTGATTAATCAAAAAAAGATCCACAATATCTATGAGGAGCTTGATCGAATCAACCCTCTTAACAAAGACATTTTTGATAAAGAAAACAAAGCTAAACAACCCAAAATCGTTGAAGAATAAAAGAATAAATATAAGAACTCTCAAGAGACAAAACAAAAACCAATAACTTCTTCATATCCTTGTAATAGAAGAAAACTAGCCTCATATTTCAATGAAAAGAACTCGAAACATATCCTAGACAAACTGAATCAACCACATTAAATCCAAAATCCAACAATTAAACGAAAACATCCAATGAAGCCTTGTTAGAAAAAATCCATAAGATGACACGAAAACTCTCCCATGTGGATTCTAAGATTTCCGAAACAAAAATGATGAAGAAAAAGAATAACCTAGTCTAAAAACTAATGAAATGTTAGACACACCTAAAAAAAAACTCTCCATTCACAAAAGAGTGGAAGAACATGAAATAAATGCTAATGGGAATGCAAAAACAAACCAAATAGTTTAACTTTGAAGAGATTTGTCCTTATCCATTTGATAAAGACATGTTATGCATACCATTTCCTCCATCATTTGAAACTCCTAAGTTTGAAAAATATAAAGGAAATAATAACCCAAGAGAACACATAAAAGAGTTCTTCATGGCATGCCAAGAAGTATCTTACAATGATATATACCTCTTACATCTTTTCCCTAAGAGTTTAGGAGGATAAGCTTTATATTAGTTTTTACACCTTCCTAAAGGATCTATTTCTACTTTCGACGAATTATGAGAAACATTTGTCAAACCATTTTCATTTAAATAAGATTTTGAGGTCACTATGATGGACCTTTGCAACAAAAAGTAAATAAGTAATGAAAAATTCACATCATTCCTCCAAATATGGCGAGGGATTACAAGTCGATTCCCTTGTTCACTTCCTGAGAAATAATTAGTAAGATTTTTGACCTAATCTTAATACTAAATTTTTATTCCAAATGTAAATGCGAGTGCTTAACCAACTTCAAGGAAATAATCGATAAGGAAACATAAATCGAGAGAGCCCCATTGTTAAGGGCTTCATCAAAACTCTTTTTAGGGATCAACCCACCAAGGATACTTATCAAAATCAAGATGAGTAAAGATTCATCAATCAAAACATAGCAGCGTGAATGACGGGATCACCGATTCTCCAAATGTTTAAAATGTCCAAGCACCACAATCAAATGTTATCTTAAATTATTATATAATACATTGTTTTATTTGTAATCGACTAGTATTTGGTTTCTCTTTCCTTTATGGAATCCTCCCATCCATTTGACATTTCCTTTGAATTGTTGTTTTCTTGTATATATTCAGCTTTTTTCCTTGCCTAGAATCATCAATAAAATATATTTGCCTTCTCCCTTTGAATATCATTGGTATCGAGTGATCTGTCTTTCCTTGGCATGGTATTTGGAGTCATCTTGAATGTGAAAATGTGTGGAGACTTTCTTGGTGACCTGCAACATTGAAAACGTGGAAAGAAAAGGAGCATAAACCTATTTGAAATTCTTTTGAAACATGGCGTGCAAACCTAAGCTTTGGAGTTAGAAGCAGAGAAAAAGTTATTCTTTGTCTTTTTCCTTAAAGAAGACCATCGTGGAATTTTGGAGAAATATCATAAATAGATTGAATAGTTCAGCCTTGAATCTTTTCTAGAGCACTCATCCTTTGGCTTTGTGTGAAAGCATTCTTAGCGTTGAAGTTTATAAACATGTGATGGAAAACTCTTGCCGTGGAGACTTGTCCATGCAAGTGTGCAGCATGGAAGTCTCATGTGTGGAAGATTGGAGCGTGCGAAGACTCTGCAAAATGTGAAGGAGAAATAAACATATGTCATGCATTCCAGGATGTTGAGAGCAGCACTACGAGAAATCCAAAAATGAACCTCCATTAAGAGGCCAAGAACAAAGTCTTGTATTATATTTTTAATTGCTCAACACCCTTCATAATAATGATAACTTTGTAATTTGAGGAGCTTGTGTGTAAAGTACTACTTGAGTTGTTTTGGTTTGACATACGGTGTTGAGCCAAGAAGGTTCATGTAGATATCAAGAAAGGCTACGAAGAAGAAGATGAACACAAGATAGAACGTTGATTAAATAAAATTTAACTAACAGGAGTAAGTTGGGGATAGTTAATCTAATCTAGGAGGACAAACTTTGAAAATAACTAAGTATTACACTAATCAAAGATATAAAATAATCTAGAATAATATATGAAAGGAAATACTAAACCCTAATGTGCAAGGAGAAAAGGGAAAGAACTCAGGTGATAACAAATGAGCTGTAGTAGATTGTCGTAGGTCTAACCAAAAATTATGGGAATAGGAACAAATGTGCGAGAGGTCTCGAAAATGCTGGATATGGGAGATTTGAAGGGACTAGGACACTGAGAGAGGATCTGGAACACCCGCGGTGCTATGTTAAGCAAAACAAGTGCCTTGAGTGTGGAAAATCTATGCAACTAGTTCTCATAGGGTCGAGAGGTGGTGCGAAACCCTCATTGTGTATCACATCTACTTTGCTATCCTACATTGTATGTTGCCAATAATTCAAGATAATTTAAATACTTGTAACGAAACTAAAAGAAGTATCAAAACCCTAAAATAGAAAGATGCAAATGAATGGTTCAGATCGACCTCGGTTGCCTGGCAACAATGAGGTTTACTACTCGAACATTACACTACATTTCGGACCCAAATGTGGTTTTGGTGTGTGTGTGTATGTTGTGCCCTAGTTTCTCTTTTACCAGTCACACTTTGTGAAGTAGAGAGCAATAACTAAATGTAGAATATTTAATAACATGTGTGCATGGAATAGAATATAATCCCTCCCCCTATGAAGTGTGATGCAAACTTCCTAGCTTGTGCCTTTTGAAGGAGATATTTGGATGAAAATGCAATAGATGGATGAAACTCTAGATGAGTGATAGTAGTAGATGATTCTAGGTCCCTCATTATGGTATCGTAACTTTATATTTATAGGGTTCTCTTGATTGATTTCGTAATTAACCCCAACATGGTTAACTAGGAAAAATATAAGAAGAAGAAATGACTAGAAAGAGATCAAAAAGTGGTGGGAAAGTAGAAAAATGATCGGGGCACCCCTGGTGGGACCAAAGCATTGTGGTGTCCCAAGTACTACCCTAGGTGCCTTAGACAAGGCTAAAGTGGTAAAATACCGATACAAACCGGCATGCGAGATAAAAATGTGTGGAAATGATGAAATAAAAGTAAAATAAGATGGCCAAAAGATGGGGTTAATTAGTACTTTCTTCACTCAAGAACCTTCTAAATAGTAGTATGAGATTGGGATAAATAAATGTAAAGTGCATGATTTTGTGACTACATTTTTCCCCCACTTTATGTTGGTGAGATGAAATCTCGGTAACATAAATTAGATAGAAGTGCGTACTGATGTCCATGAAGAGTGTAGTAGAAATGCGTCAAAGGACTAGACAAAAGCGTGGAATAAAAGAAAGATGGAGGAACATGGAAACTAAAGATGAAAAATGTGCAAATAAAAAGTGATGAGAGTGAACCTAGGGCGAAACACATGTGTAAGCTGTTGTGGTGTACATACATGGTTAGTAAAGCATGTGTTATCATAGAATGTTGTTATTGATGTTGTTGTTGTTGTTGTTGCCCCCAATTTGAATGCTTGTTTCTCATACGTCGGACCCGCATGAGAAAAGCGATCAAGTAGTCAAATATGTATGTATGTAAGTGTAAAAATGTTATGTAAAATATGCATGTATATGAAAGTGTAAAATACGAAAATGTAAAGTACATGAAAAGAAAAGTGTAAATGGAACATGTGCACCTGATCCATGTTGAGAGGAAGAGTGTAGAAGGATATCCTATCTGCATGTTTTTGGATGATATCACACCACCCTAGTTGAAGAAGTGTAGGGAGGAAATTCTTTGTGTCCCTCAAGCTCTAACCACTTTTTCTTACATGTGTGTGAAGAGATATTTGTCTTGTCCTAGTTTTTGGGTGATCCGATGCCACTTTGGATGAAGTAGTGTAGAGAGTCACACCCACTTTGTAACCCTCACACATGTAATCGCTTCCTAGAATTGTTAAGGACACCATGTCTTATGAAATCTATAGTGTGTGGGGTTCGTAAGGCTAGTGCGAACCCACTCGTTGTAGAAAATTGAACCGTGCTTGGTGTAGATTCTATGTGTTAGTATGTAGAAACCCTCAATGATGCCCCCTCTTTGGGGGTTCATTCAACATCAACGATATGAGAATGCAATACCAAAAGAGGAAAAACCACGTGTACTTTGTAACTCTTCCTGTAGGGGAAGGGAATGCACTTAGTAGAAACCCGGGCATGCAAAAGAAAGGATTGCTAGCCAAAGACAAGTGTAAACAAACAATGCATGCATATAGAAAACATGTGTAAGCTACACATACATTGTGTTAAATGAAAACACATAAGAAAATAAGTAAGCCACACAAAGAGGGATGCAAACATGGGACATCACTCACGATGTCGCAAGACATGCAAGGCCATCATAGCCACAAACAACAAGCAAGTGTGTACACAAACATATGGTAAAGCCGCATACAATGACAAATAATGGCGAGATAAGTATAAGAAAAAAAAAAGCAAGTAGTCATGAAACATATAATCTTGGAAAACAAATATTGCACATGGAACACCATTAACATATTAGATAAATAGCCAATGTGTCAAAAGCATGTATGATCAAGTAATGTAAGATGCTAAGTAAAAAATGAAACAATAGCACCTGAAAGAGATGAATGTGGATGCCCCCAATGACCATTGTATGAAGGGTAGAAGGTGAGCATCCATGTCGCGTGTAGGATTCTTGTATCTACGATCACACTAAACAAAGGCATGAATGCGCATGTGTGGATGGTATAGATAATGACATATAATAAATAAATCTAACATGTGTAATAAAGTGATCATGTAAAAACTGTAAGCAAGAATAAATGCCCCTAAGACAATGTAGTATGCCATGGATGGATGGAATGAAATGTAGTATGCCCCTCGAGTGGATGGAAGTGTATGTAATGAGGTTCATTTTTTTCTAACTTATCGAGTCAAGAATGAACTGTAAACAAGAGTGTGTCATCGGGAAATGTTCAAGTAGTGTTTGTGTCTAACGAGATGCGGTGAATGTGTATGTGTAGTGATCGGTGCGACATATAGAAAGGATATTCGTGAACACTATAGCCAAAGTGTATATCATGACTTTCATGAATGGATGAGTGATGATTTAGCCTAAATGTATATCACTAAAAGATGAATGGATGAGTGATGATTTAGCCCTAAGTGTATATCACTATAAGATGAATAGATGAGTGATGATTTAGCACTAAGCATATATCACTATATGATGAGTGGTGGTGTAACCTAATGTGTATACCACTACAAAATGATATAATGTAGGTGGTGATATAGCTTAAACCGTATACCACTACTAGATGAAAAATTGAATGATGATTTAGCCTAAGGTGTATGTCACTAGACTAGGATTGTTGCATGATGAAATGTTTGATGGTGAAATGTTGCATGGTGAATATAACGTCCATTTAATTTGTAAACCCTTGGTAGTTGAGTATGGACCGAAAAACTATAATGCATCATAGGGTGGTGATTCCGCACGTGGAAGACAACGTAGTATGTATGACGAGAATAAATGACCATGTGATGAATAGTATGTGCAAATGCGTGGTGTGTAAAATGTGACGCTAACAATGTATAATATGTGATGTAGTAATGTACAATGTAGGGATGAAATGTAAAGATAGACACATATGTAATGTAACATAGCGTAGTATGTAAAATATATTTGATATAGAAATGCACAATGGATGATGTAAATATGCACATGGACACCCTAAAAATGTATGTAATGTGTAGGATGAATAGAAAATTAACCTAGACGTGTAGATGATAAAAATATTGGAAACACTAGTAGAAATGTGTGATGGATGAATGCTTAAATTTCAAAAGGTTGAAGATAAAATGATAAGCTGTGTGGTGTATGACGTGTAAGTATGTGTGATGAAATGCAATGTATAATGCCTATAGTGCAGTGTGTGGGGTTCAGTGTAATGGTAATCCCTCAAAATCAAGTGTGAATTGAAGCACAAGAGTGCGTCATTGAGTAACGATAATTTTAAAAAGCATGATGAAAGTGCAAACATGTTAGAGGTATAAATGTTATAATGACTGATGGGGGTTTAGGTGTTATGCCCACCACGTGTATGCTAAAGAGGGAAACTAGGGACCGCTATCAAGGAGATCATCATTGTCATGATAAAAACCTACTGGAGCAGCATCGGAAACTTGGTATGCTATAGAATGAGGAGAGTCATATAAGGAACCATTACAATGGAGTGTGTACACATTCATTGTGTATTCTTCATCAGTAAATGTGATCGGTGGAAAACCATGAGCATGCAAACGAGAGATGTTGGGAACATATGCATGAGAAGAATCATTAGAACTAGAAATAGTGCCAAAAGGCATAGGAAACGTGAGTGAAGAGTGGAGGGCATCGATTGTGCCACCAATATAAGCGAGCCAACATTGTCAAAGTGTGAGTGGAGCATCACGAGAAGTACGTCAAGAAATATTGTCAAATGAAAATCCCACAAGCCATAAGTTGTTGTAATGTGAAAATAACCATGATAGAGATGTGGGGAATGAAGAGGGGGTAGGATATCATTAAGTGTCATACCAAACCTAGGAAAACTATTACGGGTACAAATAGTATCTAGACAAGTGGAATCAATGGGAATGTGTTGCCAAAAGTATCTGTTAATAAATAATGTGTATGTAAAGGGAGGTCACGAGTTACTTATTGGTGGAGGAGAAGATGAAATAGTGTCGACATTGTGGACCAGACCCCTTATACAATATTGTTAGCCAATTTTTCCCCTTGGGAAAAATTAAACAAACAGGAACTTGCAGTGGGAAAAAACCAGGTTGATTGAATCATAGAGGCTTGCATTTTGGAGTTGGGTGAATAAAGTTAAAACTATAGGGAATCTCGGGAGATCGAGCTATTTCAAGAATCAAGAAATTCAAGTCAAAAAATCAAAATTTGGAGGTGGAGCTTTTCAGAGATCTCCGCAGGATAAAAGTTTACGAAACTGAAACTCTGAAAGTCTAAAATTTCAGACTTTCGGGTTTTGGGGTTTCGGAGCGCAAAGTTAGAAAAATGGAGGAAAGGTTTCTAAAACCCGAAACTATAAAATTCCAAAATTTTAGACTTTCAGATTTCGGGGTTTTGGAACTCTCGAAGCGTGAAGTTGGAAAAATGGAGGAAAGGTTTCAAAACTCGAAACTCTGAAAGTCTGAAATTTCGGACTTTGGGTTCAGTGGTTTAGGGATCTCGGTGAGTGAAAAATGTCTTAAATCTGAAAGTATGAAATTTTGGACTTTTGAGTTTTGGAGTTTCGAGGTGTGGAATTCGGGGTTTCGGAAGTCTCGGCAAAAAACGGAAAAGGGACCAAAAATATCTGAAATGCTGAAAGTCTAAATCCCGAAAGGGTTTAGATTTCAGAAGTCAATGTAGGTTTTAGGTTTGAGTTTCACAATTTTAGGTTTCAGGGTTTCAGAATTCTCGAGGTGATTTGGACAATGAACAGGTGAAATTTTTTCGAAAAGGCAAAATGTTCGAAACTCTAAAAATCTAAAATTTCAGATATTTAGGTTTTGGGGTTTTGGACTTTCAGAACTCTCAAGAAAAGTTAGCGGATGAACAATGTTTCAATCTCTGAAATGGAAATGTCCGAAAGTCCTGAATTTCAAGATTTCAGAGGTTGTATGCATTTCGAGACTCCGAAATGGAAATGCACGAAAGTATGAATTTTAGGATTTCAGGGCGTTGCATGCATTTCAGACTACGAAGAATGATAGAGCCAACCACTTGCCATTTTTTCATAATGACACCTCGACCTTCAGATGGCCATAACTTTTGACTAGGAGCTCGGATTTGCACAAGAAATGAGTTTTGGAAATATCTCGACGTCTGCTACACGACTAGGAATGGATATCTTAAAATTAGTGGGACTAAGTTATTCAAAATTAAGAAATATAGTCTACCATTTTTGAGGGTGTCAGACTTCTCACCTACCAAAATAAAGTATGGGCTTCCTTTCTTGCCCAACAAGGAACAAAACATGGAGGCATGGGTTTTGCAGTAGAACCCATCATTGTTGCGAGTGAATTAAATGAATTTCTTAGGTTGTTAGAGTAGAATTCGAATTCTTCTCATCTCCTTCTCTCATTATTCCTATATATTGTAAGGAGGGGAATTTTTCAAAAGGTTGGACATTTTTGCTTTGCACCCTCCTTATTCTCTTTCTAAATGTGGATTTGTGGAGTTCAAACCTCCCATTCAAATTGTAATAAAAATCTTGCCTATTGGCCATTGTAGTGTACTGTATCAAATTTATGGAGCAACAATACATGTTTGTGGATGATTTTCAACCCTCTCTTGTGTTCATTACATCTCTCTAATCTCTCACTGCAATCTTGGTTATCTGTGAATGGTGGTTGTGTTACATTTCAATGGTTTGTGTTTAATGGAAAAGTAAATGTTCATCATTCCTTTGGTGTATCACATCTATTAATTTAGGTTTATTTTCTTGCATCTCCTTAACCATGTCTCCTTGGTAAGTTAGAGTAGATCCTCTACAATTTGAATGTGTACACATACATAGAGGAATAGGAACTGCCTTCATCTGGAGTGCTTTCACGGTCACAAATTCCCACACTTTAGGAAAATATCCATGTTATGTAATCATACTGAGAGTCTCAACCCATCGAGTTGCAGACATTCAAGGGTGTTTTGATTACACATCAACAAATACCATAGCATTATTGGAATGAGGAGTCTTGAATTGGTATTCACTTGGACCTTGAACTAAAAAGGTTTCTTCAAAATAAGATTCATCTATTCCTAGAGGGATAAAATCAAGTTGTCTTAAGGAATCGTCTTTAAGTTCTATAACATAAAACTTGTCATTAAAATATTCAAAAGCATCAGTGTGAGCATCATCATGTTGTGTGGTTATATTGAGTATATTATTAGGTGGCACCAAAATTGGAGGGTAGGGGGTGTAGTGGCTAGTGGAGATGGGGTATTAGCAAGGACGAATATGGTAGATGAAATGATAGCCGAAGTGTGAGTAGATATAACAAGAGTACTGACGGTAGTAGGAGTAGATTGTGAAGTGCTAGGTGACAAATGTCATAGGTGTCGAGACTGTTATATGGAATGCATTGTGGAGGAGGTATGGTCATAACAAGATAACATGATCTATGTAAAATTACTTGATTGGCTCGGGGTTGGAGGTAATAGTGTGTTCATAGCCATCATATAAGAACTTGACACATTGGTGGATAGTAGATGGAACTGCTTGCATTGCGTTAATCCAAGGTCTGCCTAACAAGATATTGAATTGAAAGGAGGTATCGAGGATGTAGAACTCGGTGAAGACAATCTTAGGTTAGAATAGAATGTGTAATGAGATAGTTCCTAAGCACGTGTGAGTGGTAGAGTTGTAGCCGCGAATGAGAGTAGAATTATGAGAAATTAGATTATCACTTATACCCAATTTCTGTAAAAGAGAATGACCACAAATATTAACAGTAAAGCCATTATCAATGAGAACTCACTTGATACATGTAGTCTTGATAAAGCGAAGTAATGAGCAACAAAGCACATGGGTTATTTTTGGAAAAATGTGACATATTCTCATCAGTACAAGAGATAGCGCGTGGTAAATTTCGAAGAGATTGGATGAGATGTGCAAAGGCCTTTGTGGAGTTATCACATTCAATATGAATGGCACATAGGGAAGCCTCTAATGTGTTACGAAAATCTGGTATAATACACAATAAGTCATAAAGAGAGATTTTAGTGGGTGTATTTTTAAGTTATTTAATAATGTCATAGCCCTTAGAAGTGGTAGGTGGAGCTGCCAGTGTAATGGGTGGTGGAAGAGACATGGGTGGAGTTGTTGGAGGATTAAGGAGAGTACAATGAGTAGTGACGACATTGATAGATGGATCAAACCTAGGCGTGACAAAGAAAGGAGGATGTTGGGTGCATACACGCATGAAATCAATGGTGGTAGTAACTATACCTAATATCTTAGTGGGTGTGTAGGTAGGATAAGAAGATTGAGCCATGACTTGATAAGGGGATGACATGATCAAAAGGAAGTGTTAAAATGTCGGGTTCACCAAAATGATTAACTCAAATTCAACTAATAAGGAGTAAGTTGGGGATATTTAATGTAATCTAGGAGGACATAAACATTATAAATAACTAATTAAATGCACTAAGAAAAGGTATAAAATGATCTAGAATAATATAGGAAAGAAACTAATAATCCTTAATGTGTAAGGAGAAAAGAGAAAGAACTTAGTTTATATAAGATGATTTTCGCAAAGTGCCTCAAGTCATACTTTGGAAATTCTAGGAACAAGAAAGAATGTGCAGAGGTCCCAAAAATGTTGGATCTGGGAGATCTGAAGGGATTGGGACACTGTGAGAGGATTGGGGCACCCACATGCACTTTGGTAAGCAAAACAAGCACCACTGGTCTACGGAAAAGTTATGCAACCGGTTCTCACAGGGTCGGAAGATGGTCTGAAACCCTCATTGTGTATCGCATCTAATTTTTTTTTCCTACACTATATGTCGTCAATAATTCAAGCTGATGTAAAGACCTGTAAGGAAACCAAAATAAGTATCAAAACCCTAAAAAATAAAGATTCAAATGAATGGGTTGGACTGACCTCACTGCCACAACAATGGGCTTACTACTCTGAGTGTTGCACTACATTTCAGACCCAAATGTAGTTTTGGTGTGTGTGTGCATGTCGTGCCCTAGGTGCTATTTTTCCAGCATTGCATTTTTAAGTAGCAAGTAATAACTAAATGTAGAAAATTTAATAGCATGTGTGCATGGAATATAATAGAATCCCTCCCCCTATGAAGTGTGATGTAGACTTCCTAGCTTGTGCCTTGATGATGGAGCTATGTGGATGCAAATGCAATAGGCTGGATGCAACTATATATGAGTGATAGTATTAGACCATGCTAAGTCCCTCATTATGGTCTCATAACTTTAAATTTATAGGGTTCTCTTGATCTGATTTTGTAATTGACCCCGACGTAGCGTGGTGACTAGGAAAAGATAAGAAGAAGAAACGATTAGAAAGAACCCTAAAAATGGCGGAAAGTAGAAAAAGGATTGGGGCACCCCTAGTGGGATTAGGGCGCTGAACGGGTGCCCCAAGATCTACCCTAAGCTCCCCAAACAAGGCTAAAATGATGGGAAAATTCTGAAATAGACTGGGCATGTAGATAAAAATGTGTGGAAATGACGAAATAAAAGTAAAATAAGATGGCCAAAAGATGGGGTTATTTAGTACTTTCTTTAGTAAAGAACCTTCTAAATAGTAGTATGAGACTGGGATAAATAAATATCTAAAGTGCATGATTTTGTGATTATAAACACCCACAAAAGTATCCATGTCTCATTACAAGAGCATACCAAGTCCACCTTCATTCTATTGTTCCTCGGTAGGTATTATACCTTTCAACAAATAATAATAATAATATTTTGTTTTTGAAATCATGTTGGCTCCAAAAATATTGCTCTTAGATGCATAACTCTTGAAAGGGCCAAGTTTTTTTGCATGGAAGATAAAGATGAAAACCATTCTCCTCTTTGAATATCTCTGGGAGATCGTAACTGGCACACTCGCTTGTCCCACCAACGTAGATGAGAAAACAAAGTACGACAAGGCCGATGCAAAATCCTTGATGTTGATGACTCTAAACATATCCGATGAGGTGCAACCACATATATAGAATGTGGAAACATCAAAGGTTCCCTAGGATACTTTGTGCATGATCTACGAAGCAAATAATTTGACAAAAATTTTACATCTCCATTCAAAGCTTCATACCATGAGTATGAACGAAGGTGAGAAGGTGGAAGAATTACAAGTATATCTTGTTGCACTCATAGAAGAGGTCGAAGATAAGTTGTTTATCCCTCTCACACCATGAGCCCTTCTGTCCCAATTCTAGAAATTTATCACCACATTGACCATCACACAAAAGGAGGTGATATTTTCCAAACTGGTGAATTTTCTACAACAAAAGAATTCATTTAGACAATGCAAGAAGATTTTGAGGACAAAGTATTGATCTCTAGGAAAAGAAGAGAGTCGAAGCCTTGTAAGGGACAACAAGAGAAAGACACAAAAGCAACCACATAAGTCTCAATAGAAAAAAAAAGTCTCAAAAGGTGAATCGATGGTGTCACATATGCACCATGAATATGCATGATATTGTGAATTGTTGGTACAATGGTCGCACACATTGTAATTTTGGAGAAGAGAGCACATCTGGCCAAGGTGATTCAAAGAAATCCAAGTGGCATCCTCACGTAAAAGAAGAAGAAAGGACATGTCATGGCCTAGCCATATGATGACATAGATGAGGATGTTCTAGAATTAAGACATTGAGGTGCACATGAAGATGATTTGGTTCTCATATCCCAAACATCGTAGCCATCAGAGAATGTTTGGTTGATAGATTCAGGCACCAAAGAAGCACATGATAGGAGATAAAGAGATATTTGACTCGTTGACTAATCAAACCATTGGAGATTGGGTATGAATTGTAAAAAACAAGGAGTATGTAGCAGAAGGAATAGGAAATGCTACCATTCCTCTCGGGATGAGAAGATGTACTTTGACGAAGGTGTTCTACGTCCTGGCCGGACCAAAAATATCATGTTTGTATCTTAGTTGTTGAATCAAAAGCTCAAGGTGGAGTTCCTAGTTCAGAATGGCATCAAATCATGTTTGATATCTAAAGAAGGTATGATACTTGCTAGATATTTTTTGAAGGATCGTTTATTTACATTAGATGTAGTTTCATCCAAAGTAAATTGCATTATCTACCTCCATGATTGAATTCACTAAACACTAGCATTATCGGTATAGACATATTTATGTTGGCTCCCTCTATTATCTCATTTAAAGTAGATGGTATGAGGAATTCCTCCTCTCTCTCAGTCATTACCTCTTTGTTTTGGATGTCTAGTGGGAAAACAACATCGGGATCCATTCAAGTTGAGTACATTTCGTGCCAAGAACCATCTCGAGGTCATACATACCGATCTTTGCATACCCTTGCCTACCTTATTTTAGGGTTTTCAGTACTTCCACTTATTCACCGATGATTATTCTTGAAAAAATTGGGTGTTCTTTCTTCACATGAAGAGTGAAGATTTTGAACATTTCTAGACCTTCTATAAGAGAGTTATTCAGCAGACCGGGAAGTCCCTTCTTGTCCTCCACTTAGATCGAGGAAGGGAATTCACATCAAAGAAATTATTGGCATTCTTGAAGGAGCATGACATCACGTAACACCTGACTACCCCCTATAATCCTCAACAAAATGGAATTGCGAGAACATCGCAATCTGTACTTATCATGGAGATGGCTCGATGTATGCTTTCCACTATAAAATGGAGAAATTTTTTTGGGTGGAAGTAGTCTAGACTATTGTATATCTTTTGAACCGAGAACCTACAAAGATATTAAATGAAAAGACACTAGAAGAGGTATGGAGTAATTGTAAACCTTCTATTCCTCATTTGATAGTATTTGTTTGTATGACATATATGCGTGTTTTAGATAAGAAGAGAGAGAAGCTTGATGCAAAAACACACCAGTGCATATTTTTGGGGTACAATTCTACCTCAAAAGCCTATTGTCTTATGGATCCTGAGACAAAAAAGATATATGAAAATACAGATTTTTTTTTGTGATGAGTCATCATTTGACTCATTTTTATAGAAGGAAGATTCAACACCAACCTCCTCTCATAGATTGCTCACACATCTAGATGATGAAAACGAGGATTATTCAAAGAAGAAGGATGAGTTATAAGTAGAGTTGTTCATTGATCTTGGGAATTTGGAAAATAATTTATCACAACAGCAACAACGTCAGCTTTCAAGTGGGTCCAAAGCACCATGAGAGACTCCCACCTGAACTCTCTTCTAGACACTTCATCAGGAGTTTGTATGAGAAGATAGGTGATAAATGAGGTAAATCTCACACTCATGAGTTCATTGGTTGATAGCACCGAACCTGATTTAATTCATGAGGCACTTAGTCATCTAGAGTGGAAGAAGGCCATGGATGTAGAATATGACTCCTTGATACAAAATCATACATGGGAACTTGTTGATCTTCCTGCAAGTAATAAGTCCATTGGCTACAAGTGGATTTTAAAAAAAAATATAGGGCAGATGGATCTATCGACAAGTACAAAGCATGACTAGTTACAAAGGGTTATGCTCAATAGGAAGGAATTGACTATGATGAGACCTTTACACCTACTGCAAAGATCAAAACCAAACCATCAGATTTGTCTATGCACTTGCAACACAAAAAGGATGGAAACTTTAGTAGATGGACGTGAAAAGTGATTTCTTGAATGGTGATCTCAAAGAAGAGGTATACATGACCCACCAAAAGGATTTTTCAATGAAAAACATCCTTAGAAGGTATGTCATCTAATTAAGTCTCTTTATGGACTTAAACAGGCACCTAGGGCATGGTACATAAAAATAGATGATCACCTATTGCAACATGGATTCACTCGTAGCCCCTCTAATTCAAATATTTATATAAAAAGATAGGAAGAGATATTGTCATTTTTGTTTTTTATGTATATGATATTGTGATCATAGTGAGTTCGGACAATATCTTCAAGATGTGAAGAATGATTTGAATAAATCCTTTGACATGATAGATTTGGGGCTACTTCACTATTGTCTTCACTTGGTGATATGGCGAAAAATGGATCATTTTTATCTCACGAGATGAAATACACCAAGACACTCCTATAAAAGTATGACATATCAAATTCTAAACCTATATCCACTCCTATGGAGAAAGGTTTGCAACTTTAGAGATTATAGGATTCACCTCAAGTAGATGATACTCTCTACGAAAAACTTGTTGGGAGTCTCACTTACTTGACATATACCGGACTAGATCTTTACTTTTCTGTGAGCTATCTCTCTAGATTTATGCAAGAAATGAAGAAATGTCATTGGGTGGAATCAAAGCATGTGTTGAGATATATCTGAGGTACATTTGACTATGAGTGCTGGAGTACAAGAATAACTTTGAGTTATTCTTGTAGGGATATAAGAATCGAGTATGTTGGATCCGTTGATAACAGGAAATAAAATTTAGGTTATATTTTTCATCCCGGGTCCGGACCTATCTTATGGATAAGTAATAAGCAAATTTTTGTTGTTCTCTCATCCATTGAGGCAAAGTATCACACCACACGAGGAACTGTTTTGCGAAGTGATTTGGTTACGTCACATTTTGGTAGATATGTGCATTCTGAAGAAAATCCTCCCATCATTCATTGTGATAATCAGGGTGTGTTGAAGCTTGTGAAGAATCTAGTTTTCCATGAGAGAACAAAGCACATTGAGTTCAAATGTCACTACATTCAAGAACAAGTCTTGAACCACCACATTCAACTCCAGTATTGCCCAACAGATGCTTAGATTGTAGATATACTCACCAAGTCTCTTGGAAAGGTGAAATTTGAATTTTTCAAGGGTACATTTGTAAAAATAATGTATTAAGAGGGGAATGTTAGCTTAAATTATTAGATAATACATTGTTTTATTTTTAACTAGATGGTATTTGGTTTCTCTTACCTTCGTGACATCCTCCCATCCATTTGATGACTCCATTGAAATGTTTCTATCATGCTTATATTCATATTTTTTCCTTTCCTGGAATCATCAATAAAATATATCTTCCTTCTCCCTCTAAATGTCATCAAAATCAATCAAATCCACTAGTTAACCAATCTTCATTACTAGGAAAGAAAGCTGCTCCTTGTGAATTCAAATGAATATAATTCACACCACTTGGTGAAAGCCTTTCTAGTGTATTTTTTCACTTATCAAGTGCAGATCTGATAAATTTTACAATATCAATACCCTTTGAAGTGGAGAAACCAAAATCAACATGGTACAAAGGAAATGAATATTGTGAGTACCAGCATATCCAAGGACACCATACGGATCATTGTATTGAAACTCGACATTATGTTCAAGATCTAATTGACAAATGAAGATATAGAAGTTGAAAACAAATCAAATAATAAAACTCTTAATGAGAAGTTATAAGTTTTCCAAGACCCTTTTCGACACATGATGAAAAAATATCTCAAAAATAATAAGGTCTAAACATCAAACAACATTGATTATGACTCAATCATATCATTTTTCGATCATGAACCCAACATTGTTGGTACTATCAAAATTAACACTCTTGCTTATGCAATAACAACATGACATGAAAAGGTTTGGGTACTTGTAGAAAAGAAACCTTCCACATCTATAGTACATCAAATATCCAATCATCCTAAGTATACTATTGATCCAAAATAGACATTGAATACTAAATCTTCCTTCGATTCTTATGATATTTTTAAAAAATTGAAGAAGACGTCCATGAAAATCTCCCTCATTGAGTTTCTTAAGACATCACATGTGCTTCAATACATCATTACTCGTGTGTTACATGATGCGGAGTTGTTAAGGATATTGACACCCAACAATTCCAAGCCTTGATTGCAAATATTTCACCCAATAGTCTTATCCTATCATTTGGTCCTCACGACCTTTTGAACCCAAATATCACAAATAATAATTCCTTATATATTGAAGCATTCATTACTCATCATAAAATCAAAAGAGTGCTTATAGAAAATGAATCGGCGCTGAATATTTTCTCCATGAAGCTATTAAGATGTCTTGGATATACTAAGGAAAGTCTAGGAACTAATGTCATCACTATTTGTGGTTATGATAACAATGAAAGAAAATCCTCTGGAACAATCACATTATCCTTAAAAGTTGGACCACAAACATTGGAAACCTTTTGTCATGTCCTTGGTTTTCCATGGATCCATGCCATGTAGGATGTTCCTTCTACCTTCCACCGATTGTATTAATTCCCTCACAAAGGTAAATAATTTTCCTTACATGATGATGAAAAAACTTTTGAATACTAAAAAAATTTAGAGGGGAGATATAAGAAAGAAAATTATTTCCCATCTACAGATAAATCCACTCCACCTTCTATCATCCCATTTTCTGAAACCACACGTATTGATCCTGATACACTTTCAAAGCTTCTTCCAAGGACTGGTATAAATAGTCTTGATAATGAGTGCACACCTTCTACATCCACTAATCCACCTTCTACATCTGCTAATCCACCTTCTACATCCACTAATCCACCTTCTACATCATCTAATATGCCTACTACTTCATTTGAGCAAACATCCATGTTCAAAATCATTGATAAAAGATGTGGTGAGTACCAATTTCAAAACGTTAAAAATACTTTTACATCGAAAATCTACCTTTATCACCAAACAACTATGGAAAATCAAATGCTTCCCATATAAAAATAGATCCCATCTACAAACTTAGAAAAAACATTTTTAACAATTTGGATACTTAGAAGATGAGAAAATTCCAAGTTCTGAGATCTCTTGGTTGTATGATGATCGGTTCGCTACATGTTATCAATCACCCGAACACATCATAGGAAACAAAATCATGAAAAATATGCAATGGAAGGGAAAAGGTCTTGGAAAGAATGAACAAGGTCATCTAGATCCCATTATCCCATCGAAAATATTAACTCATATGGTTTAGGTTATAACCCTGATGCTTCCACGTGCAAAGTGTATGCTTTGATACATCGAATAAGGGTGAAGACATTGAATCTGATGTTGAGATAGGTTCCACACATGACTCTTTAAGGACCTTTATGATAAAATACTTTTTGACCAACTTTATATTCACACCATAATGAAGATCACCTTTGACATTTTCTACCCTACCCTTATCAATCAAGACCAATCAAATCACATCTCCATGGACCTCTTCCAAAATGACAAAGACATCGAGGAGTTTCTAAAAACTCGGGATCACATACCCCTTTTGATCACTAAAAGGAATTTAATAGTAATATGGATGCTATAACCTACTTGACAAAGAGCTTGCAAACCCCCTCTAACAAAATATCCTATCTAGATCATCTACAACCAATTCTAAATTTTTCATTTCATTGAAAAATATCACAATCATAGTGTTGTCACGATTCTTCTCACTCTTCACCTATTTATTTCATGTCATCATAAGATAAGATTTAATATTGCTCCTATTAGGTATTGTGTATTTCATCCCTCTTATGGTTTCTCCCATTTCAGATATTTTCACCTATGGTATTTTCTAGAAGCTTACTGATGGCAAATCCTCCTTTCAAAGAAGTTCTCTCCTTAACAAGAAATCTCTAAAAATTATTTACCTAGATCTTTTATTTGTGAACCTTAGTATTCACTAATGAGCCCTCTCGTCCTACTAGTTAATGTGGCACTGATATTTGGGGAAAACAATCATTCCCAACAAGCACACTGTAAAAACAAGGCAAAATAAATCAAAAATGCAAAAATGTAAATAGTTACACCTTTCATCCTCTACAAAAGGTATTTGGTGATGAGTCCATGCTTCTTACTAGTAGTGTGAGGTGGGAAAGGAGGAGGTAACCTTAATCTCCTTTTTTTTTTTTGGTGATGATCCCATACCTCTTACTAGTGGCACAGGGTAATACGTAGGGGGTCATTTTTAAAAAAATATGAGAAATAATGCCTTGTGACAATATGCATCAAAAGTGCTTAATAGATCAAAATTACAAAGAAATAATTTACATGCTAATTTTAAGAGAGACAACCATTCTCTAAACTATATCTTGCCAATTAGTAGGCCACATGCGGGCCTAAGTATATTAAATACCTATAAAGTGAAAATCATCTTGGAGTTGGTCAGGGAATCCTACTTGGAGATGAGTCATAATTTCCCAACTGGACCATTGTTATACCTCATGTCTTTGCATCCATCATCTTCATTTTTGCTTCACTATCTCATGTGTCTCATGTCATTCTTGGATCTTTTTGTTAAGCCCTCACATCTTACTAATTGTGTGGATTCAAGGGTGGAGTACGCCATCCTATCATTATATCATCTATGATACATTATGCCAATGCAATGAAATATTTAATATTGTTTAAAAATGAGTTCCCAAAGTGCAACATGTGACCAAGTATGTTTCCATATCTCATTTTCTCTATCATATGATATCACCTCTCATGTATTATACTATCATATGTTCCAAATAGTTGGGATTTTTCCATAAATTGTATCATCCATCCTCATCACAACTAGGTCCCTCACATCGATACCTAGTAAAAAAATCCCCCAAACAGAAAATATTTCAAAACTACCAAAACATATAAAACCAGTCAAAAATATCATAAAAATCGAAAAAACATTTCAAAAAACTTAAACATATACAAACATCAAAATCCAAAATAAATAAGAAAATCTTCCAAAACTAACAAAAACATATAAAACCAGTCAAAAATCTACAAAAAAATAAAAATATCACCCATAAAACCTAAACACTTCTATGACAACCAAAAATTTGAAAAATTAACACATTGAGTCATATCCCGGTGTTTGTTCCAAACATCAAAACATCCTAATCCAAATCCCTTGCATGTATCCTCACTTGGGAAATCTCGGCTCTCATTTTCTCCCTCGCATGTATCCTTTCTTGGGGGAAATGACCCAATAAATCTTGAATCATCTTACCCATTGCATGCATCCTTTCTTGGGGGAAAACAAATCAATCAATCATCATTGTGGAACACATTAGGGACAAAGTTAAATGTCTTTATGTAAATTTGTGTTGCATTGTTACTTTTCTTAGTTAGTTTTTGACCAATTACAAGTATCTTGGTTCATTTGTAGCCATGGTGCATACATTTATTGTGTATATTGGGTTTGTTTTTTAAATTTTTTAGTGTGTGTGTGTGTGTGTTTTTTTTACACACATAATGAGTTACTCATCATGGTTCTTTAATAATCATGGTGCAAACTATATTGTGCAAAATAAAAACAGAGTTGCTCTAAATTACAAAATTTTAATCTAAGCTAAAACTACAAGTAATGTCATTCCCATCATCAACTCAATCACATATCAATTAAAACTTTTATTTAACCCTTCCTCCAACCTTAATTCACATCCCAAAACCCTTTTTTTCATTTGACCCTTTGTTTCTCATTTTCTAAGCATGTTTTTCCATAACCTCACGCGGTAGTCTCTTATTCCTCATATCAAGAATTTGTCCACTTTGCTTTGTCGCATCACCCATCCAATCGAGGGGCAATCCCAGGCACAATCTAGATTCGTTGGGGCATCTAAATGATTCATTGCGTAAAATTGGGAAGTCTTGAACACTTATTTTCATTCGTTCATTTATCTACACGTGTCTACTTTATTTAAAATGTTATTAATTTGTGATTAACTAAAAAGCTGACGAACTATGTAGTCTAAGATAGTTAATCTAAGCTATGCAAAATTGTACTAGATTAAATAAATGTAGTAAAGAACTATGTTAATGACCTAAAAATATATAAAATGAAATACTAAACCCTAATGTGTAAGAGGGAAGAGAAAATAACTCATCTGGATAATGAAGTTTGTCGAGGTGTCGTCATGATAAATAAAAAATTAGAAAAGCAGGAACGCAGCGTGATGAGGTCCCGCAAAGAATAGATCTGGTGATGTGGCTGGATTGGGGTGTCGGGTAGAGGAGGTGGGGCACCTACGGGTGCTCTGGTAACTAAAATAGGCACCTGTGGTCTATGAAAAAGGTCTGGAATTGATCTTCACAGTGCAGGAGATGACTAATATCTTTCACTACTTGTCACATTAATTTATCCGTAATGCGTTGAATGCTCAAAATATTCCAAGAGGAAGAATAACCTATAAAATACCCAAAATGAAGTATCAAAACCATAAAAAATAAAAATGCAAATGAATGAGTCAGATTGACCTCGGTTGCCATAACAGTTGGCCTACTAAATTGAGTGCTACACTACATTTTGGACCCAAATGCGTAGTTCTGGTGATTGTGTGTGCATGTCGTGCCACTGGGTGCTGCTCTTGTGACAATCATACTTTATGAAATAGAAAGAAATAAATAAATGTAGAAAATGTAATAGAATATTTTCATGGAATTGAATAGAATCGCTCCCCCTATGAAGTGTGATGCATATGTCCTAGCTTGTGCCTTGATGATGGAGCTATGTGGATGCTAATGCAATAGATGGATGCAACTCTAGATGGAGTGATAGTGGTAAATGATGTTAGGTCCCTCATTATGGTCTCATAACTTTATATTTATAGGGTTCTCTTATCTAATTTTGTAATTAAACCCAAAAAGGTTGGCCACAAGAAAGATAAAGATGTAAAATGGCTAGAAATATCCCAAAAAGTGGTAGGAAGATTTGAAAAGGATCGGGACGACCCGTGTGGGACCAAGGTGCCAATGGGAGGCCCAAGATGCTAATGCACTGGGCACTCCAGCCAAGGCTAAAATGATGGGAAATGACTGAAACCGAATGGGCATGTGTATTGAAAGTGGTGGGAATGACAAAGTAAAATAAAATAAGATGGCCAAAAGAAGGGGGTTAATTAGTACTTTCTTTACTCAAGAACCTTCTAATAATATTATGAGACTGAGATAAATAATGTCTAAAGTGCATATTTTTGTACTACATTTTTCCCCCACTTTATGTTGGTGAGATGAAAGCTCAGTAACATAAAGTAATTAGAGATGCGTACCTGATGTCCATGAAGAGTGTAGTAGAAAACGAGTCAAAGGACTAGACAAAAGAGTGGAATGACAAAAATATGGAGGAGCATGGAAACTAAAGATGACAAATGTGCAAATAAAAGTGATGAGAGTGAACCTAGGATGGAATGCATGTGTAGTTGTTGTAGTGTATAGTATACCTCCATGGTTAGTAAAGTGTGTGTTATCACGGAATTTTGTTGTTGATGATGTTGTTTTTATTACCCCCAATTTGATTGTTTGTTTCTCATACATCCAAACTTGCAAGGAGAAAATGATCAAGTAGTCAAATATGTATGTATGTAAGTGTAAAAATGCTATGTAAAATATGCATGTATATGAAAGTGTGTAAAATACGTGAAATGAAAAAGTGTAAATGGAACATGTGCACTTGATCCATGTCGAGAGAAAGAGTGTAGAAGGATATCCTATACTATGATTTTTTTGGGCAATCTCATGCCACCATGGCTGAAGAAGTGTAGGGAGGAAATTCTTTGTGTCCTCCAAGCTCTAACCACTTCTGCTGAAATGTGTGTGAAGAGATGTTTGTACTCTCTTGGTTTTTGGTGATCTAACTCCACTAGCCGAAGTAACGTAGAGAGGCACACCCACTATAATCTCCAAGCTGTAACTACTTCCTAGAAATGCTAAAGGCACCATGTCTTGTAAAATCCATTGTGTATGGGGTTTGTAGACTGGTCTGAACCCACTCACTATGTATAAATGAACTGGTATAAATACGATGTGTTAGTATGTAAAACACCCAAATGATGCCACCCCTCTTTAGGGGCCATGCGACATTGCTAATAGGATACATGTAGCCCAAAAAGAGGACCAAACGCATGCACGATGTAACCCTAGAAATTTCTTGGTAGAAACCAAGGCACACACAAACAAGAAGTCTAGCCAAAGACAAGTGTAAACAAACAATGCATGCATATAAAAAATAGGTGTAAGCTACGTAGACAATGCAGTAAATGTAAACACGTAAGAAAGTAAGTAAGATACACAAAGCGGGCTGCAAACATGGGACATAACTCATGATGTCGAGAGAGACATGCAAGGCCATCATGGCATGAACAAAAATCAAGTGTGCACACAAAGCATATGGCAAAGCCCACATACAAGAAAAAAATGGTAGATAAGTACAAAAAAGAAAAGAAGAATTCATGGAAACATGTAATATGCCAAAATAGGTGTTGCACATGGAATACCCATTATTATGTTAGATAAATAGAAAATATTTCAAGAGCGTGTATGATCAAGTAATGAAATATGCTAAGTACAAAATGAAATAATAGCACCTGGAAGAGATGAATGTGGATGCCCCCAGTGACGAGTGTAGGAAGGGTAGAAGGTGGGAATTTGTGATGTGTGTAGGATTCCTCTATTTGCAATCACACTAAAAAAAGGTGTGAACACACATGTGTGGATGGTGTAGATAATGACATATAATAAATCAATCTAACATGTGTAGTAAAGTGATCATGTAAAAAACTAGTAAATAAGAAGAAATGCTCCAAGACAATGCAATATGTTGTGGATGGATAAAATGAAATGCAATATGGAATGATAGGAATCATGTGCCCCATGATTGGATGGTAATGTATGCAATTAGGTTCATTTTATTTTCCCCTTCAAGATCAATATTGAACCATAAACGAGAGTGTGTCATCGGGAAATGGTCCAATAGTGTATGTTGTGTCTACCGTGTTGTGATGAATGTGTACGTGTGGTGATAAAATGTGACCTAGAAATGATGTGTGTGAACCCTATATCCGAAGTGTATATCACAACTAGATAAATGTATAAGTGATGATTTAGCCTAAGCGTGTATCACTATAAGATGAATGGATGAGTGATGATGTAACCTAAGGTGTATACCACTACAAAATGATAGAAATAAGTGACGATTTAGCCTAAAGTGTATGTCACTACAAGATGAAAAGAGGGAGTGGTGATGTAACCTAAGGTGTATACCACTACAAAATGATAGAATAGGTGATGATTTATACTAAATCGTATATCACTAGGTTGGAAATGTCAAATAGTAAATGTGTGAGTGTAAGGTCCATTTGATTTGTAAACCCTTAGCGATCAGTATGGACCGAGGAACTAAAGTGTTTCTAAGGTGGTGAGTATAGCGTGTAGAAGACAACATAGTATGTATGATGAGAATAAAATACCATGTAATGAGTAGGGTTTATAAATGTGCGGTGTGTAAAATGCGATGCTAAAGGTAAACAACATGTAATGTATAATATGTGATGTAACATGTGCATTAATGTAAAATGTAGGGATGAAATGTAAAGCTAGACTCATATGTAATGTAACCTAACATAGTATGTAGAATATATGTGATGTAGAAATGTGTAGTGTATGATGTGACTATGTACGTAGTTAGCCTAATGATGTATGTAATGTGTAAGATGAATAACATATGATCCTAAACACGTAGATGATAGAAGTATTGGGAAACTAGTAGAAATGTGTGATGTATGAATGTGTAAATGTCAAAAGGTTGTAGACAAAACTATATAATGTATGGTGTATGATGTGCAAGGTGTGATGAAATGCAAATGTGTAATTCCTATAGTGTGGTGTGTGGGGTTCAGTGTAATAGTAATCCCTCAACAGTCAAGTGTGAACCGAAGCACAAGAGTGCGTCATCAAGTAGTGACACGTAGCATGTATGATGAGTATGTCTAATGTGAAGATATGAATGTATAAGAATGGAAAATATGATGATGATAACTATGCTAATAATAGATAGGGGAATATTGTGTAGGATGAATGTCCTTCATTTGATGCATGAGGTGAAAGCGCGTGATCATTCTCTAATAATGGAGGTATAGTAGACAAACGTTGTAGTGGTGAATGAAGCCTATGTGCATGTGAGGGATGAATGTATGAAGAAGGTTGTGGCATCACAAAATGTGTTGGTGATGGATATCTATGTGATACAAAATGCGAAGGTGAAGAAGACCCATGTGGAACAAAACAAGGTGGAGATCTATGCCGAGATGTAGTAACTATGTGAGGAAAAGGGTGATACTTATGCATAGGGATAGTGGAGTGATGCGGTTGTGGAGATGATACGTGATTAGGTAAAGTACGAGTAGCTTACGTTGCCGACGAGTAGCATAAAATGCGAGATAGTAGATGATGTAGGGGATGCGTTAAATACCACTCGGTGGGATGGTGGCCATGAAGTAGATGGAGGGACAACCCTTCCTATATGTTGGGGTTAGAAATATGGTGGATGGAATAGAATGAATACAGCCCTTCCTTATATGTTGGGGTTAGCACACCGGTTGTACAGATAATATATCAAATCTAAGCATACATGCAAATAAAAGTGGATATTCTACTAAAAGAAATATGCAAAACAAGATAAATAAATCAACACTAGATTTAACGTGGTTCACCCAATGTGGGCTACGTCCACTAAGAAACAAGCCAATATATTATCCAAAGATTTGAAAAGATATACAATTGAAGATTTACAATCTTCCACACCTCTCGAGATGTTCAAGTGCTTTCTTCCTTCAAAGAACCAAAAAATCTCTCTCACACAATTATCTTGTAATTATGATTCACACACACACATTCTAAGCCCTAATTTTAACTTCATATAGTTGTTTTTAGACTTAGGGTATATAGCCATGAAATTACAATTACTAAATCTATTTTAATGCTAAAATAGATTGAATTCCCATGAGTTAATCAAAACTCGTCACACGGGTAACTAATGCTAGTTCTACCTAACCGTCAGCTCGGTTCCTACTTGCCTTGACCGATACCGGTTTTCCCTTAACCGATGTCAGTTACTATGTTTTCCAACAAGTTCCAATTGCACACTAAAATGAACTAATTGAGCTCCATAAATCAACAATCTCCCACTTGGATTTTAATTATTGCACCATACATACATGCAACGTCATTATTGGATCCTTCATTAGCTTTATTTCTTCCTCCTCAAGTCTCAAAATCGAAGACCAACGAAGTGGAGTGTAGCTCTAACTTCTCCTTTGCTAATGGCTTTGTTAGCATATCCATAGGGTTCTCACTCATATGAATATTTTCAGATTCAACTGCCCATCCTCCAATATACGCCGTATGAAGTGATACATCAACTGAATGTGTTTTGTTCTCAAATGAAACGTTGATTTCTTTGCCAAATTAATTACACTTTGACTATCATTGAACAACTTGCAATCATCTTGTTCCTTTCCCAACTCTTTCATGAACATAGTCATCCATATCATCTCCTTGTTAGCTCTATAGATGCAACATACTCTGCCTCTCTGTAGAGATAAAGCCACAACCTTCTGTAATCTTGAAATCTAGCTAATTGTCATCCCACCTCTTTGTGAAAATATATCCGGAGTGCTCCTCCTACCATCTATATCTCCAGCCATATCCAATCAACATAGCCACACAATGAAATATCTGAACCTCCATAACATAACTACATGCTAGATGTCCCTTTCAAATACACAGAGTATCCATTGGACTACTTTCAATTTTTCTTTACTGGATTGGCCATATATCTACTCACCACTTCCTACTTGCATGTGCAATATCTAGTCTAGTACAAACCATAGCATACATGAGACTCCCAACTCATGAAGCATTTGGCACTCATGTCATGTATTTGACCTCCTCTTGTGATGTAGGACACTTTGATCTTTTCTCAATTTAAAGTGTTCGGCCATAGGTGTACTAACATGTTTTTCATTCTACGTGTTGAATCTTTCTAACTCCTTGTAGATATAATCCTCCTAAGACAAATACAATTTCTTGTTTTCTGTCTCTGTGTATTTGCATACCAAGGATTCTTTTTGCAGCTCGTAAATCCTTCATAGCAAATGTGTGAGCTAGCTTTCCCTTAAGCTCACCAATGTCCTATATACTAGATCTGCGATAAGCATATCATCCACATACAAGATAACAAAATAATATAGCTCCCATTTTCAAGCTTCTTGAAATAAACACAATGGTCAGATTCACATCTCAAGCAACCATGCTCATGCATAAAACTATCAAACCTCATGTACCATTGCCTTGGAGCTTGCTTGAGCCCATATAGACTCTTTTTCAACCTCCACACTAATTTCTCCTTACCCTTGACTTCATACCCAAGCGGATGTTGTATATAAATCTCTTCATCCAAATCACCATGAAGGAAAGTCATCTTCACATCTAGTTGCTTTAAATGCAAATCCTCTACTACAACTAAGATTAATACAAAGATGAATAGAAGTCATTTAACAAGAGGATAAATATTTCACCAAAATCAATACACGCTTTCTGTGTAAATATTTCCCTTTACTACAAACCTTGCCTTATACCTTTTCTATCCACCCTCTTCTTCCTTGATCCTATAAACCCACTTGTTCTGCAATGTCCTCTTACCTACTGAAAACTTAACCAAATCCCAAGTCTGGTTCTGTTTCAAGTCCATTTCCTCATCCATGCCATGCTCCCACTCCACGAGGGTCTTAACCTACATTGCTTCTTCAAATATTTCTAGTTCACCATTATCAGTCAATAATAAAAAAATAGAGTAGGTGTAAATATTTCTAGAGGTTTACTTACCCTTCCCGACCTTCTCATAGGATTTGGGGTACCCGAGGCTCAATTTGGGCCTCCTGAGACATTAGTATCCATTTCTCGACAAGTAATTTTTATTGGTAACCTCCAACCAATGTCGGTTATGCTAACGATGTTGGTTCTGATCCTCTCAGTAACCGTCGGCATTTCATCTAACCGATACTAGTCGGGGCATAACCTACCATGGTTACTTATGTATTTTTGTAGGTGTTTCTTTCAAACCCTAGAGTTCATTTTCATCAATAAACTTCTCAATTTTCTCATCCTTTGGTACGAAAATTTGATCCTTATACATTCTCTTTTCATTCCATTCAATATCACGACTCTAATAATTTTAGAATTATTTAAATCCCAAAAATGGAATCCAAATCACCATATCCATAACCAATGAAAGTGCATCTCTTGGATTTTGCATCCAATTTTTTTCTATTTTCCTGATCAATATGCACAAAAGATTACGAACGAAAAAAATTCAAGAAAAAAATATCTACCTCTTTTCCGTCCAAGCTTCCTCTAGTATTCCTCCATCTAGTGAAGTTGAAGGACCATGATTAATCAAATAAACCGTTGTATCAACTACTTCTTTCCCAAAATTTAAGGACAATCTAGAATGTGTCCTCATACTTCTATCACGTTCCATGATTATCCTATTCATTCTTTCTACAACATTGATCTCCTATGGTGTTCTTGGAACCATTCTTTCTCTACGTATCCCATTCACTTGAACAATAATCATTGAAAGCCTTGCTACAATATTCACCACCTTTGTCGGATATAAGGCACTTTAACTTTGAATTTGATTCATTCTCAACAAGGGCTTTCCATCTTTTAAAATTTTCAAAAACATCATATTTATGTTTAATATGATAAACCCATACCTTTCTTATAGCATCATCAATGAAAATAACATAATACTGGGATCCTCCAAGAGAAGCTACCTGAGTTGGTCCCCACACGTCTGAGTGTACAAGCTCCAATTTTGCTCCTTCTTAGTTACCCCAACTTTTAGAAATCTCACTCTCTCTTTTTGCTTTCCAAAGATACAATGCTCATAGAAATCAAGATCTAAATTATTCAAATCGATAACTTACCCTTAGCCTTTAAGATCTACATTCTTTTTTGACTCATATAACCCAATCGATTATGCCACATGCATGCATCTGAATCTGAAGTAGATAATGTAGAAAAGGAATCAGTAATACATGTAGATAAATATAACGTTCCTACCTTCTTACCTCTTGCCACAAAAAAAGCACCCTTGGTGACTTTCCAAGAGTCTATTGTGAATGTAACCATGCAACCAGATTCATCTAGTTTCCCTGCAAAATAAGATTCCTCATGAGGCTTGACACATGCCTCACATATTTCAATAACCATGTAATTCCTTTCTACAATTTTAGATGAACTTCCCTTTTCCAAGAATATCTGCAAGGTTCATCATCACCCAAATAAACATGCCCAAAATTTCCTTGGACATAATTTTTAAAATAACCCTTATTAAGGGTTGCATGGAAAGAAGCTCTGAATCTAAAACCCATGATTTAATTCTATTGTCCAAAGAAAGAATAAGATCATCTTGCATTACCTCTTATGAAGTAATATTCACCTCTTTACCTTTGTCTAGTTGTTGATTCTCTTTATCCTTTGACCAACAATATTTCTTTGCATGTCCTTTCTTTCCACATTTCCAACAAGTAATTCCCTTACCTTTGGACTTGGATCTGCTATCCCTAGACTTTGATTTCCCATTACTCTTACTCTTGGATCTCTCCTTCTACTGCCCCTGCTTTCTACATTCAAAGCATTTCTAGATGATGATTCCTTTGTACTCTTCCTATGAATTTCTTCATTCAAGATTATGCTAACCACATCATCAAACTTCAAAATATTATTAATAAGTTATCCAAGTTATCTATCGAGGCAAAGAACATAAGAATAAAAATACTTTCACTTCATCATCAAATGGTATCACAACTAATTTTAACTAATTTACTATAGATCTAAAATCATTCAAATGAATAAATGCAGATTCACCTTCATGCATATTAGAACTAAATAGTTTTTTCATCAAATAAAATTTATTTGAAGCACTAGGTTTTCATATAAATTAGCAAGAGATTCCTTTAACTCTCTTGTAGAAGTCACTTCTTATATTGGAAGCCACGAGATGCTTTGCCAGGCTCAATCTTATAGATCCTAGAGCCTTTACTGTCAAGAATCTTCCATTCTTCATTAGTCATCTTCATAGGTCTAGACTTCTCATCCAACAAGAAATACAAATCTCTTTGATATAGGTAATCTTCAATCTAATTCTTCCATAATTGATAATTTCGCCATCAAACTTCTCTACCTTGTATTTGTTTTCTTCTATCATTGTTGTAGCTCCCACTCAATCACAAAATCCTTTGTGAGTAAATCTGTCAACACATAAAATCCTCAAACAAAGCTTTGATACCAGTTGTTGGGGTTAGCACACCGTTATACGAGATAATATATCGATCTAAGCATACATGTAAATAAAATCAGATATTCTACCAGAAGAAATATGAAAAACAAGAGAAATAAATCAACACCATATTTAACGTGGTTCTCCCAATGTGGGATACATCCACCAAGAAACAAGCCAATCTATTATCCAAATATTTGACAAAACATACAATTGAAGATTTACAATCTTCCACACCTCTCAGATGTTCAGTACTTTCTTCCTTCAAGCTTTCCTTCTTTTTCACCAAGAAATCTCTCTCACACAATTATCTTGTGATTATGATTCACACACACCTTTTAAGCCCTAATTTTAACTTCATATAGTTGTTTTTAGACATAGGGTATTGTTGTTCCCCTCAAAATTCCCCTCTTTTGAAATTCAAAAAATTTGAAAATTTCAAGTTGACACCCTTTAGTAGTGTTTTAATGAAGTAAAAAATTCAAAGAGTTAGTGAAAAATCCATTTCTTGGAGTCATTTTAGTGACTTACGGGTATGTCAAAAATTTTTGTCCCTCATGTCCCAAGTAATGGTGGGCTCCTGTTCACTGATCGGTCGAGTCGGACATTTTTTCGCATCTCGTCCCAAGTACCTAGTGAGCCTCCTGTTCGTCGATCGACCAATTTCCTCCTTGCAAGTCTTTATCCGTCAACTTTTTCGGCCCATCTATCCCAAGTACGCTGGACCTCCTGTTCACCAATCACCCGCATCAACCGAATCAGCTCTTCATGTCCCTCACATTTTTGTGTCCCTTAGACCGCCCATGCTCTTTTGGCCCGCATCACCATGCATCGGCCGCATCGGTCGAATCGGCTTTTCGCGTCCCTCATGTCCCAATGTTCCTTGGACCGTCCGTGCCAATTTTTTCTACTTTTCTTACATTTTACCTTTTTGAGTCAATGTAAGGTGCATTCAATGCCCATTTATCATCTTCTCTCTCCTAAATGGCTATTTAAAGGGGCAATCTTATGCATTTGTCACATTACCTGCTCATTATTTCTTGCCCGCATTTGTGCAAATTGAGTCATTTTTCCACTTCATGTATCTCCTTACAATATTTGTCATTAGCCTATTATTTGAAAGCCATTCCTCTGCTCACTATCAAAATGAAGATCAAATTTCAAGGGCACGAGCATCTATCCCCTTTGGAGACTTTTGTGCCCGATATTGGAGATAGCGAAGTTCAACATTTGGATTTTGATGATTTCTGGGGTAGATTAGCATGTGACAACCCTGCTCCCATAGCACAAATGATAAATGATAGTGGAATCGTACATACACACTATCTTGGTTATCCTCTCTTTGTGCAATGTGCGACAAACGTGCTCACTTGTGGGGCTAGTTTCAATCCGGACACCAAAGAGGTTTCCAATGTGCATGGTGAGTTGATTACAAAATTAGATGTTGCCACTATCATTGCATCATTACCTGCGCATTCCCGAAACAGAGGACTCTAGTGTTCTCACTCTCACTCAGGCTCAGTGTTTGTTTGATCAAGACAATGAGAAATATAAAGCTTGAATAGAAAAATCATGGTTGAAGTGCCCTAAGAAAGGAGCGTCCCGACTCTCCAAGGCATTGTTCGGGTCGATTTCAAGGAAGAACTATCAGATATCATCACCTTTCTTGCTCAGATTATGGGAATTCCCTCTACTAATGACTTCCATTTTGAATGTGCCCTTTCATAAATATCATCTGTGAGGGTAAGCAAAATCTGAATTGGGTTGAGATTATCTGTGGAAACTTGACTGAACAATTGTCAAATGTTCAGAAAACTAAGAAGTTCTACATGACCTCCTATCTCATGTACACCTTGGTTGCATCTTGTGAGTGGCTCGGTTTCACTTTCATTGAAGACAAGAAGAATGAGCCCATCTATGCATATTTCCCTTAGTTTACCCTCAAGGTCAGTAATCATAATTTCATAAGGGTAAATGATGCTTTCACCATGTACATTGTGAGGCTCTTGGAGGTGACAACACTATAAGGTTCTATGATGAGGCTAAGGCATTTGATAACCAAGTATGGGGATTTCTTCACTCAGTTTCAAAAGTTATCATACATCAGGCTAGCTTGTTTTGAAAGCAAACCTCTAAAGCTTCCCATGTTCTACAACAAAAAATGGCATTGGTTGAGGTGTGTAGGCAGTTGGATAAACTTCATAGAACTTATCAAGATAAGAAAATTATTGGTCTTCATTTCCCTATCACCTTGGGAAATTATACATGAAAAATAGCTCTAGATGCCCAAAATATAGAAAGGGCTATTGCTCCTCTTACAATTCATTTCTTCAAGCCTAGGACTTGCTTTGATCTTAAGAGATACATTGATCAAAATCTCAAAATAACTTATCATCACCGTCTTGATATTGAGGATTATTGGGCTGATTGTGTTGATGATTTTGAAGCCAATAGGAGGTATTTTGGTAGATTTTCTCTAAAGCGAGATCATTGACTTCAACCTCTACCAGTGCCCTAAAAGGCTTAAGGATGATGATGAATATTTGAAGTCCTTTGAGTATGAAAGGTCGATCAAGCACACTCCTCTGGAGACCATAGATTGGTATGGGAGGGAAAAAGATGACTTGGATAATGTGATTTCCCCTATCTCATCGTTAGAACTAAGATTTGGTTTGACATAAAGGTACATGACCTTAGGATGAACAAGGGAAGATCCTCTTCAAGAGAGACTTCCACACGTAGAAAGGAAGTACATACACCTAGCACTGAGGTACTTGAGAAAAATCCTCCTTCTTATTCAATGAAAGAACCTGAGTTGTCTACTCCTTCCTCTTCCACTAAAATGCATCAGAAGAAGGATAAAGAGGTAAAGCAAGAACCGATCGAGGAAGAGACTCTTCTGGAGTAGTCAAATTGCCTGTTGGGCCAGAGAAAATTATTGTTCTAAGTGAAAATGATGATGATGAGATGAAAGATCTAGAAGAAGCTCCTAAAATCATTGCTGAGATAGAGAGGAAGGACCAAGGACCGAACCTCCAAGTTTAACAGTCTCCTCTGCAAAGGAAACTCCTGAGGTTGCATTCATTTCCCCATTGGAGACAATAGTGGCTCATACTCTGAGTGCCATGAGTTCACTTGCACTCGGGTCCCTTGATTCTTCTATTTCTTCTTCTTCCTTTGCATGGTGCAGCCCTAGTTGACAACAAGAAAGGAAATCTTCCTCCCGATTAACAATGCCTGATTTTGATGTTGTAGCTACTCTACTTTGTACTACCCTCCTCCTCCAACAAAGAAAGTAAATATCACTTCGAGGTTGGTAACTGATGCCCAAGGCCAACAGTTCTGGGTTGCAAAAGCCCAAAGTAGATAAAGAAGAGAAAGATATTTTGATCTCTAACTTGGAGCTTTCCAGAATTCCAATGGGAGAATCCACACCTGAGAGTGAAGTTCATAACCTTTGGGAAACTGTGACTAAGGTTATTAAATGAGTGGAGAAAGGAAAGAAAACCATGGAGCAGTTGGAAGAACACAACCAAGTTCTTTCCAACTTTATTAAATCATTATTGGCAAAGGATAAAGTTTTGGATCTAGCCCCATTGGCCGCTCTCCCACCTCCCATAGTTCTTAGCCAAGATGAGGTCCAAACCATCAAATAAATCAAAAGTATTCTACTTATGGGAAGGATTTTGAGGCCATGGTGGATGATATGATTGTGGTAGGTTTAAACTTTATTGAGGAAGCCTTCAAAACTCGAGAAGGTGATCAAGCTACAACAAAGACTCACTTCCTCAATCAAGACTATGAAAAAGAGTTGAAACTCTGGAGTGGATGTATCACAGATCTCTGCTGATGGGTCAAACCAATGATAGGATCTTGTTGGCCAATAATGTGTTTGATGATATCAAGAATAACTTGTCAAATACATGGATCTTTAGCATCTAATGGAAGATAAAAGTTCTAGAAGAAACTTTGGGAGAATTAAGAAATGTATGGCAAAAGGGGAGTCTTTTAAAACTTGTGTTTCATCCACCTTCAAGGATATCCACTGCCATTTTCAGGATGAAACCACGGGTGCATGCTTCTCTCTCCAAGAAATCAAAGCTCAGTTTAAAACCTTTGTCAAGGATGATTTGTTCAAAAGAGTCAATAACTAAAGAGAAAATGAAGGACATTTGTTCTCTCCATTCAGCTATAGCTGAGGCCAATAAAGAATATCTGGAGCATACTGAGTTTGATAAAGACATGGAGAAATGCCTAGACACGTGGACTCATGCTACATCCAACACAATGATTCCAAGGGGCATGGAGATAGCGGAAGCATTGAAGAGATTCAGGCACCAGATCCTCAAAACAGTGGGCCCTCCTCACCACAATTGGATGCCTCCACTTCGGCCCTTTACTTTCTTCTTCTTCTTTTTAGTTCGGACTTATTTTTAATTTAATTAAGGACTTTATATTGTATATTTTCTTAATTAAAATTTTGGTTAAAATAAACGATTACTAAATGTAACCACTTTGTAAGCTATATATTGGGCTCTCCACGCCATTCAAAAGGGCTAGAACTCGATAATTTTTTTTTGTTGAAAGTGTAAAAGAATTCAAAGCTATCAATACAAAAGGTTTCCCTTCCTATTTTCTATCTGCATCTATTTACTTTCTCTCTAATCTATCTCAAGTTTTGAATCATTAATCTATTGCATTAAGAAGCTTTGTATTCTTATGGATGTCATTTCTAGAAATTTGTGTCTATGAAATAGTATCTGGTGGTTTAATATGAATGATTTTTTTGTTCTATATATTATCCTTACTCAACATTTATAAGGAACTATTTTGCTATCTATATTTCCTGGGAATGTTGTTATGTTCTACCTTTTCCTATCTTAGTTCTTATGTTCTTTTGTATTGATAATCTACCTTTGCATTAAAACACTTTCATGATATCAGAGTTCCTCATCAAAGTTGAAAGTTGTACATTTGTAAATAGTTTTGTTGTTTACTTTCAATAAGGGCACCTCTCCCATTAAAGAGGAGGGACTTTCTGTCCCTCTAGCTTGTTGTTTTCATTAAAGTCCTAATTTGACAACCAACAGTTTTTGCGACTCTACTTGGGATTCATTTCAATAAATTCCAGTTTTAAAGAACATTTCTTGATCATTTCTAATCTGGCAACTCTGAGATTTACTCACGAAAGAAGGGCTCTTGGAATTGAAGATTCTCAGTTCTAGATCTTGGAGCAATAAGGATTTCCCCTTCCTTCAACAAGGAGAAATAGAAGAGCTCGTTCTACAAGCACACCTCCTATTGAAGACAGAGCTCTTGGGAGTGGTATCCCTCAAGAACAACTCAGCCCTAATCTTCACGCTTTAATTCTTGCTGGTGTTTCAGTTCCACTTCAAGCAATTTTTCCAAGGATGGCAGCTCCATTACCTTGGGGCCAATGAGTTGGGCCTCTTTCCCTCCCTCAACCTTTGCATGAGTTACCCAGGGGTAATAGAAAGAACTTTCCCAAGTTCAGAGGTGATGGAAAGGTACATCCTGATGAACACATTACAGCCTTCATAGTTGCATGTGGAGTCCTTAGAGTTGAACATGAGGATGTCTTTGTGAGGATTTTGGTGGAGACTCTATAGAAAATGCGGTAGATTGGTTTTACCATCTCCCCACTTTGGGACCATTACCAATTGGAACACCATGACAACCCAATTTGAGCACCGTTTCAAACCTACGAGAAGATGTGCATGCTTTGCTAGCCCATATTTCTCAAATCAAGAAAGAACCACAAGAGCCCATGAGAGAATTTGTGGCCAAGTTCAACAAGCTGATTAACAAGATCCCACAAGACACCCAGCCTGTGGATCAAATTCAAAAATGTTTCTTCCTAAATGCTCAATTTCTGAAGTAAGCTATGCACTGAGAAGAGCCAATCTTGCAACTTTGGATGTTGATCAGAGATTAGCCGTCAGTGTTGAAGATGACCTGATCATGTCTGGAAAATTGAAAAGAGACTCTTCCAAATCCAAAACTTCTTCTTCCTCTTCTCTCTAGAGCTAATGCAAATCAGTTAGTACATAAAGCTTTGCTAATGACCTCATTGCCATCAAGAAATAATTGGCTCAACATGCTCCTTATCAAGACATTCCAAGGAAGAACTTTCAGCCTAGAAATCATTTTCCTTCTTCTCAGACAAGGTTGGCAATCGAAGGACCACCCATCAAGGTCCCTGTTAATGCAACTTGTGAAGTTGAAGAACTTGATGATGAAGAGGTTAATGAAGACTTTGAAGAACTTGGAGAAGAGGCTAAGGAAGAACTTGATGGATCTCAAGTTAATTTCCTCACTACTGAGGGCATTGATGAAGAAGATGATTATGATGAAGTAGTGGCAGAGATGAACAGTGAGTCATATGTTGTTATGACTCGGGAGTAGACAAACAAGAAAGAAAAAGTGATGCAGCCCGCTAAAAATCTAAGGAGTATCCCACAACTATTCTAGTGATTGCAAGAAGAGGATCTCCTATTCCCACTACATCCACACAAAAGGTGAGTTTTGCTAATTCTTCTTCTTCTACTCCTACTTCTAAAACTTCTTTCTACTCTCAGCTTCCAAACCTAATAAGCCTAGGATTCCTAGTGATGATACCCCATCCACCTCTAGATCTTTTGATATCATTGATCACCTCAAGAAGACAAAAATCTAGATTTCAAAGGCTAAGTTTTATCAAACCCATCCAAAAGCCTTTGCCAAAATGGTCCACTTTGTCAATTCCCATTCCAAAATTTCATCCAACACTTCTAAAGGTCTTTTTCCCACTCCCTCTTCCACATCCCAACCAAATCTTGTAGTTGCAATCACCTCACCTAATGAGAAAATCAAACCATTCTATGTGACCCTCCTCATAGTTGGCCATAGACTCAACAATTGTGTCATAGACTCAGGAGCATCGGACAATGTGATGCCTGCCAAAGTGGCTCATGCTTTGGGTCTTACCCTCACACATGCACTATTGGTTCTTGTTATTCCATGGAGAGTAGGGAGGTGCCTTTGGTCGAAAGAATTAAGGATGCACAAGTAGCTTTTGCTGCTTTGCCAGAGAAAAAGGTTTTAGCTACTATTTTGGTAGCTGATATTCCTCCTTCATATGGCATGTTGTTGAGTAGAAATTTCTGTAAGGATGTAGGAGGAGAAATTCAAATGGATTGGTCACATGCCCTTATACCAATCAATGGAAAGATGAAGAATTTGCTTTGCCCGAGAAGCAAACTGAATATATTGTGTAAAAGATAGATGATCCCAAGGCACAAATACTTTATGAAGATATTGGGCATGGAAACTACATGATCATGTCTCATCCCCAAAGAAGTTCTCCATGATCCTAATAGTGTTTGGAATTTGGAATTTGATGGAAGTTTCTCTTCAACTGGTGTTGGGGCTGGTGTGGTATTGATATCTCCAGAAGGAAAGATTCATCCTTTCTCCTTCAAGCTACAGTTTGAAAATACAAATAACATAGCAGAATATGAAGCTCTCATCCTTGGACTAAATGTGGCAAAAGAAAGAGGTGTGAAGAACCTCCTAGCTCATGGAGATGTGGAACTAGTTGTCAAACAAGTTAGAGACCTTTTCCAAGTAAAGAATAGAAGGTTGAAGCACTATAGGAATTTGGTCTGGGATTCTATTGAATTCTTTGATGCCTTCTCCATCAAATCGTGCCAAGGGAGAAGAACACTAGAGTTGATTCCCTAGCTGTTTCAGGGTCTTTGTTGATACCTCATCCTAATTTCTCTCAGGAAAAATTCACCATTGAAATGATCCATAGACCAAGCGTACCGGATAATGCAAACAACTGGAAAGTTTTCAATGACGACCAACATTTTCTCTCTTTCCTAGAGCTTAGGGATAACTTTGATCAATTGTATTTTGAGGGAAGTGACAATCTGCCTCGAGAGAGTGTCTCTTCTAATGAGGAAGGTGTCAAGGAGGAGATGGATCAAGATGGTGCATATCAAACTAAAAGGTAATAAGATCCCTAAAGGGCTGGTAAGTCTAGAGGAATTGTTTGATAAACATGACAGATATGTCAAGTCCAAGGCTTCCAAAGGAGCTCAACAATCTGCTGAATATGAAAAGATTAACATTGGGAGCCCTACCAAACCCAAAATGGTGAACATTGGAAAGTGCTGCACTCAAGAGGAGAAGAAGAAGGTGGTAAATCTTTTGAAGAGGTACGTTGATGTCCTTGCTTATTCTTATGATGATCTAAAGCTTTCCAGCCAAAAGAAATGCAACACTTCATTCCCCTCAAACCTGGGATTAAACCTTTCAAGCAGAAGCAAAGGCAGTACAATCCAAAGATTTTCGACACCATTTTCCAAGAGATACAGAAGTTGTTGAAAGCCAAGATCATCTTCCCCATTCATCATTCAACATGGATTGCTAATATTGTACCTATCAGGAAGAAAAATGGTGAGATTTAGATCTGTGTTGACTTTAGGAATCTAAATCAGGCTTCTTTGAAGGACAACTATCCCCTACCCATGATGGACCAGGTGTTACAAGTTGTCACAGTTCGAAAATGTTGTCCATGCTTGACGGTTTCTCAGGATATAACCAAGTGGAAGTCAATACTACAGATCAGCACAAGACTACCTTTACCACTCCTTGGGGTAATTTTTCCTACAAGAGGATGCCCTTTGGCCTCATTAATGTTGGTGCCACCTTTTAGAGAGCAATGGATTTGGCTTTCGGGAGTTTGAAAGGAAAATGTATTGTTGTGTATCTAGATGATTTAACTGTGTTTTCCAAAACTAGAGCAGATCACTTTCAACATCTTGAAACAGTCCTCTTGAAATGCAGAGAACATGGAGTCTCTTTGAATCCCAAGAAATTTGTATTTTGTGTCATAGAGGGCAAGTTTTTGGGACATGTTGTCTCCAAATAAGGAATCAAGATTGAATGAGTTCAAGCCATCCAACAGATTCCTCTTCCCACAAGAAAAAAGGGAGTGCACTCTTTCTTTGGTAAGATCAACTTCCTGAGAAGATTCATCCCCGATTTTGTAGAGCTGACTTTGAATATTTCCCAAATGATGAAAGGAAAGAAGACATTTGGTTGGTCCTCTGAAGGAAAGGAAGCATTTGAAGGCATTAAGAAAGCTATTGCTAAGACTCCTATCTTAGCATGTCCAGATTTTAGCAAAGATTTTATTATCTATTGCTATGCCATAGAGAGTACCTTGGCTGCTATGTTGACTCAAAAAGATTCTGAAGACCATGAGCTCCCAATTTCATTCATGAGTTATATTCTGAAAAATCATGAGTTGAAGTACACTATGATGGAGAAACATGCTTTTGCAGTAGTTAAAGCTGTTAAGTAGTTTCAATTTTACATTCTTAACTCTCACTCTATTGTGCTTGTGCCCGATACGACTATCAAGTCTATTCTTACACAACAGGAGTTTGGAACCAAGAGAGGAAATTGGGTAGCGAAGGTTCAGGAGTATGATCTCGACATCAGACCAATGAAGCTAGTTCGGGGTAAAGGCTTGTGTGAACTCATTGCCAAAGGAGCTGGTCATGAGTTGCCTAAGGATGAAGTTGATGTCCCTATTGTTTTGTTCCTCAGCTCGATAGATGAATGGTACACTGACATTTCTCACTTCCTCACCTATGGTGAGTGTTCATCTCACTTAACTACCAAGGAGAAGAGAGCTATCAAGTTAAGGTCAGCATAATACGTGTTGTGGGAGAATGCTTTGTTCAAGCGAGGAGTGGATGGAAGATTCTTGAAGTGTGTTGACAAAGAGCAACAAAAGAAGCTGTTCTCAGCCTTTCATGATCAAGCTTGTGGGGGTCATTTCTCATCTCATTGTCACTACTCACAAAATTCTTCATGCGGGGTACTATTGGCCTACTTTTTTAGAGATGCATCAAAGTGGGTTGACAAGTGTGAAGCTTTTCAAACCTTTGTGGGAAGACCTAAGTTGGTTGCTTTACCACTTAAGCCAGTTGTGATCGAAGAACCCTTTCAACAATGGGGTTTGGATTTCATCGGAACACTCAACCCACCTTCAAGTGCAGGACATACTCATGTGTTGACTACCATAGATTATTTCACCAAGTGGGTGGAAGCCATCCCAGTTAAAAGTACTACTTCTAAGGTAGTATGCAATTTCATCAAAGAAAACATCTTGGTAAGGTTTGGAGTACCAAACAAGATCGTGACCGATAATGCTTCCAATTTTTCTTCTGTTGAGATGATGGACTTCTATATGGGTATGGAATTTATCTCTCTCATTCTTTAGATTACTACCCTCAAGGCAATGGATAGGCAGAATCGACAAACAAAATTTGGTGACTATTGTAAGAAAGCTTGTCAATGAATCTCAGAGAAACTGGCACAAGAAGCTTTATGATGCTCTCTAGGTAGATAGGATTACACCCAAAAGAGTAATTGGGATGTCCCCTTTTCAAGTGGTGTATGGTGTGGAAGCTCAACTACCAGTGACAGTGGAACTACCAACTTTGCATTTGATGAAATCTATTAAGGACCCCAGTTTCAATGATTCTTTAGATAAGAGGATCATGTATCTCCATAAGCTAGATGAAGATAGGCTGCAAGTTTTTGATAGGATCTCTACCCATCAGCAAAAGGTGAAATCTTTATTTGACAAGAAAACCAGATCCAAAGATTTCAAAGTTGGAGATATTGTTTTACTATGGGACAAAAGGCATGAGCCTCGAGGAAGCCATGGTAAGTTTGATTATCTTTGGCTTGGTCCTTTCATAATCAGACACTTTGCTAGTGAAAATAGTTTCTATCTTGATTACATGGATGGATCTTCTCTCCCACTTCCTTATAGTGGGTAGTACTTGAAATTGTTCAAATCTTAGGTGAATAGGAAGTCCTTTGTATATTATGTACAGTGTGTGTTTTCCTTTCCTTTCCTTTGTTTTGTTGTTTTTTTTCTTGCTTTTGTGTGTGTTGCCTTCTATATTGATTTGCCTTTGACTCTATTGCCCAATGGATAAGGCACTAGTCTTCTTCCCCAGAGTTTTTCTTGAATTCTTATCTTGCCTCGTTCTTGTGATCTAGTCAAGTCATCCCCAGAAAGAGCTAGTTGTTGTTCCCCTCAAAATTCCCCTCTTTTGAAAGTCAAAAATTTGAAAATTTTGAGTTGGCACCCTTCAGTAGTGTTTTAGTGAAGTAAGAAATTCAAAGAGATGGTGAAAATTCCATTTCTTGGGGTCATTTTAGTGACTTGCGGGTCATCGGACATTTTTGTCCCTCATGTCCCAATCTTGGCGGGCTCCTATTTTCCGATTAGTCGAGTCGACATTTTGTCCCCCATCTGTCTCAAGTACCGGCGGGCCTCCTGTTCATTGATCGGCCAATTTCCCCGCAAGTCCTTGTCTGTCGGATTTTTCAGACTTTTTCAGCCCATCTGTCCCAAGTACCGGTGGGCCTCCTATTCATTGATCAAACAATTTCCCCACAGTGTCTTTCTCCGTTGGCTTTTTTAGACTTTTTCGGCCCATATGTCCCAAGTACGCGCAGAGCCTCCTATTCATCGATCACCCGCATTTCCTGCATCGACCGAATCAGCTCTTCATGTCCCTCACATTTCTGTGTCCCTTGGATTACACGTGCTCTTTTGGCCCACATCAGCCACATCACCGCATCGTCGTATCAACTTTTCACGTCCCTCATGTCCCAATGTTCCTTGGACCGTCCGAGCTATTTTTTTCCACTTTTTTCACATTTCACCTTTTTGAGTCGGTGCAAGGTGCATTCAATGCACATTTATGATCTTATCTCTCCTGAACGATTATTTAAAGGGGAAACTATATGTCGGAAAAGTGACAAGTGAGCGTGGGAATCTACGAGTAACTCTTCCGCGTGCACTCCGACCTCCCGAGGTCATGCTTGAGACAATCGGTGGGGATGGAATATGCGTGGGATGCGAGACAAACTAGTTTAGGTAATCTTATGTCTTCAACATGCACTAATGGAGTTTGTAAATCTAAGGCGAAGAAAGCCCTTCTAACTTGGTGGTGTGATAGATCGGTCGTGAGGATGACTGCTCAAGGCTCCAATCAATATCGAGCTCTGTCGTGATTCGATCTATGGGTTGTGGAACTAAAGGGTCACATCCGAATGTTTGTTCTCTTTCAAACCCTTCTACAGTCATGTAGATTTTTTTCTAGGGTAGTCTGTAGTTTGGCTGATTTGACCAAAACGTATGTGCTTGGTCGTCTTCTATGTTTAATCCTTCTAACTGAGATCTGATCTGCTGGAAGTCTTTGTTGTTTGGAAGACTTGGATTCTAAGATTCTGGTCAATATCAGTTATTGCTGTTATGAGATTGGGCTGAGGCACGATTGGCTCGAAAACGTATTCTCTGGGCTCCCTAGGTCCCGTAATTGTCATACAAACGCAATAATATAAACAAACTGTGATAAAGTGAACTCTAAGTATACGAAATATATTTAAGCATATATGACTTCTTTTTGTATTTTTTTGATGATTTATAAGAATTTAAGAAGGCAGCTATTTAAAATATTTAGAATTGACAACTAAACTAATAATTTAAAACAAACAAAATAGCCGAGTGTAGCTATTTGTCTATGCAGTTTGTATATCTATTCTAAACAATGAAATAACTAATCTATTTGCAAGATTCTCAATCCTACCTCAGAAGTGAGGAGTGAATCATAGTTTCTCAGAAACTATCAATCCCCACAGCTTCCCTGGCAATATCGAGAATAGAATTTACTGAAATAAAGCGATTAACTACTCTATTTGATATGATTCTAACTAGAACTTTGAAAGCTAGAACCTGGATTCCACAGAACAGTGGCGAATCTGATGGTGTGTGTGTGTGATCTTGTCCCCTCAGTATGATCTCTTCGTTCTTTGTGCACACGTAGATCCATAAAAGCATGTAATGCTTGCATCAACAGGAGTAGGTGTTGGAACAAGGGACAACCTTTAGAATACGGGATCATAGAGACGTGAATAGGAGAGGGATAGTGCAAGAGTACAGAGCTTGGCTTATGCAGTTCCTAGCGGGATCTATTGTGAATCATGCAACATAATGCGTCCAGAACCTGAAACTATCCTATTTGAGGAGCAAAACCTGTAACTTTAATGGCTTCCTAAGCTATTCTACTTCTAATGGATTAGATAGAACAACAACACTGTTTGCACAAGCTGGATATGTGGCTTACCAATAGCTGGACAATGCTAACTAAGCATGCAAAGAATTAAAACTATGGCTTCTAAACAGAATAATAGACTAAGCTATGAAAAAGAGAGCATGAAAGTGAAATCAGGGGCAGACCTGGTTGGATAAAACAACAACACTGCTTGCACAAGCTGGATATGTGGCTTACCAACAGCTGAATAAGGCTAACCAAGCATGCAAATGAACTAAAACAAGTACTCTAAGAAAAATTATAGCTAAATCTAATGCAAAGAGAAATTCAGAGACAAAACTTCAGACCATTTGTTTGTGCACAAACCATTTATTTATAGCTTTCATTCACCCAAAGATCAAAACCAAACTGAACTCTAAAAACCATAAACAATGGCCAAACACTATTCCAGGGGACCAAAAACATAAATGCATGCCCAAGTCGGCAAAGAAAAGCTGGTGAAACGTTGATATTTCACGCGAGTCACGTCAAAATGTCAAAAGAATGCGTAAGGAAAACGCGTAAAGGACCCGCCGCCTGTTCGGGCGGTGGTTCTGAGACCGCCGCCCAGTCAGGGCGGCGGTTTCATTACTAAAGAGAAAAGGGGCAAGAAAAGAGGGGAAAAGGGGAAAACAAAGCACGCGAGGGGCTAAGCGGGATATGCGGGATGTTAACGCATATTCGGAGAGCTTTTCTGGATCCCGAACACCTTGCGAAGAGACCTGTATCATCATTGGGGCACTTATTACATTGTTCCACAGTACAGTACCTTACAATTTTGGGTACGTACATATTGCCCCCTCGGAGAAGCGTTTTAGCCATGAAGAGGCATAAAACGGTGGGTCCGAGTATGGCAGTCCCGAAATGGGAAGTTAGAAGTTATACCTTACACGTCCGTGTGTTGAAATTACGCCATCCAAAATTCCCACTATCTGCAAAACGAAAGGAGAACTCAAGTGCAGATAGATACAATAATTTGGAAAATAAACGCTAAAATAATAGGGAATGAGAACGTACCATTCACGCGGGATAGGGACTTACCTCCATCAGCGCTCCAAACCTGCGAAAAGTCTTTTAAAACGAATCAGGGTGCTATATATATGAAAGTGGGCCCATTTTCCTATTCATTTGCACGAGTTGAATTGGTTGTTTTTGAGCTCTGGGACCCACGGCGACGGTTTCTTGCGTGAGTATAGTCAAAATGTCCGCAGCGAGATCGTGATCATGCCTCCATGCGTGGAACACCGCCCTACTAGATCACAGGTTGGTTTTCTTCAATTTTGTGTTTTTCCCCCTTTAAATTTGAAATGCTAAATTTGTTGTAATGGGGGGGTTATTTTTGAAAATATTAGGTTCAAAAGGTCCACCTAGGGGGGGCGCCTACTGGGTAGGCTCCATTTTTAGGTCAAATGGTCATTTTTTGCTTATTTTAGGCTTTTTAAGATTAAAAACCCGCGTGGGTTTTCGGACCATGACCGCCGCCTTTAAGGCCGCCGCCTGTTCGGCGGTTTACAAAACCGCCCCCCCTTAAGGCGGCGTTACAAAACCGCCTCCCGGTGGTTTTGCCTGAAATGCAAAAGAACTTATATTTGAGATTGTGTTTGTATTTTTTTACACTTCTACACATTTTTATGACCTTCTTGGTATTGTTTAGATATTAACTTGCTCTGTTTTGTGTGTTTTTGGGTGTATGCAGGTGAGAGAGGAGTATATTAGATGGAGTAGAGAGAGAGTGTGTGATTGGCTCTCAGGAGTACTGGATGCCCTCTCGCAGGACGAGGAGGACACACTTCAGAGGGCTGGTATACTACGTATATCGCGTGTGCCTCATGTTGCACCATCTAGTCACATCCTTTGTGACTTATTCTCTTATTGGGATGCAGATCGGAACACCTTCCGACTGCCAGGGGTCCGTGGTGAGTGGACCATCACACTCGAGGATGTCTACCATATTTTGGGGGTCCCGATCATCGGGAGGAGACTTACATTAGAGACAGCAGGCTCACAGGCACAGATTGCACAGTGGGCAGCATATATGGGAGATGCAGTTATCTCCACGGGGTCGAAGAAGGGAGTGAGAGTTCGATCCATTCCTTCTTTGCCTATCCCCGTACTTCGACAGGCCATCATGGGGATCCTTGCCTCGAGACTGATCGGGGACAAGGGAGGGGATACATTGTTATACTGCTGGGCCCCCATCATTGCACAGATAGAGGGGCATGGCCGGATATACGCCTGGGGTGCAGATATTCTGGGGACCACCTACCATGATTTATACAGGGTGGTCCATTTATAGGGACAGTCATTGAGCCACCCGACTTTAGTCATGAGTTGGGTGTATGAGTGTTTTATCCCTTATGGCAGAGGCGTGGAGGTGGCAGATCCTGGGGCTGTGAGGGCAGCCAGATGGACAGATATGTCGGTGCTTAGAGCACCTCACCAGCCAGTTTCCTCCCTTACTACTACAGACATGGAGGCGACACCGTACCGGCTTATGGCCGGCATATGGGGAGAGGAGACTCTTACCTTGATCTCTTGCTCCACCACAGGGCAGCTCATTGATCGAGTGGGATGAGTGGAGGTGCATCCTTTTGGCAGAGTTCCTCAGCAGTTTGGCCTACCGTATATGGGCATGCTTCCCCCAGTGGCGCCAGTTTACAGATCAATTCGCGAGGCCAGAGGGGGGCCTAGAGGCCGTGGTTGGACAATGATCACTCCTGGCATTCCCATTGCAGCCAGGAGGATAGTTCGTGCTAGAGGGAGAGTTGGTGCACCTCGGGCACCTTTACTTCAGATTGCCGCGGGTCCTACTCATAATAGCGATGACCCCATAGATATTGACTCCGACTCTGAGGAGCTTACAGAGGGGGGTCGGAGGAGCGAGGCGATGACGAGTGATCCTGAGTGGCATGACACTCAGGACATTATGCAGGCAGAGAGGGCTGAGCAGAGCGCAGAGAAGGACACTCTAGTTTCAGAGGAGCCACTCTCTCAGGGCCATGGTGGAGAGGATGAGTCAGTTGCAGGGCGACATGTTGCCCCTACCACAAGAGCAGCCCCCCTCGGTCGCGGTGGCATCCGCGCATCCGCGGTGCCGGTCCCCCAACGACCCATCTTGGAGGCCCGGTGATCCGAGTAAGTTATCCTTTCTTCCTTCTTTAACGTTTGTTTAATTTAGGATTTGTTTTAATTGCTATCTCTCCTTGTGTTTTTATCTTGTATCTTTTAGCCTCTTGCTTGGTTTCTGATTCGTTTTTCTTCTTTGTTTGCAGAGACTGTTGACGAGTGGCGGGATCTGATCCGTAGGGTATGTACCGATTCCCTGATGATCCCCATGGATAGGACTCGCGCGGAGTTGTCCGTAGATGCTTTGGGAGCCCTCAGCGGTGGAGACATACCGATGTCTTCGCTCCCGTTTGGCACGTGGCCAAGATGGTGTCGACCCTGCGCACAGAGTTAGCGGGCTACAGGATGGCTGAGCACCTTATGAGGAGCCATTCTCGTGGTGAGACCACGGCTGCCCCTCGGGACCCTGAGCCCTCCGTACATTCGAGAGCGCCGGCGTGGCCGAGTCCTAGCGAGGCGTGCACCTTCTGAGGGTCACATAGGGGTTGAGAGGCCATTTGGCCCTTGTGTATTTTGTACTATTGTGTATCACGGGCTCTTTGAGCATTTTGACCATGCCTAGTGCATGATGGCATTGTATATAAACATTGATTATTTATATATATGCATTTGTCTTTGGATCAAAAGCTTGTCACTCATGGTTTTCCTTTCTATTTCTAGTTTCTTTGTGTATACTACGATGTATGTTTGTATGCTTTTAGAATGTATGCAATGGTGAACAAATGATGTAAATGCTTGTTTTCTTTTTGTGTTTCATGATGCTGATACATGATAATGTAGATATATTGTGATTTTGAATCTTAGCTTCTGTGAGCAATATGGATACCTCATGTTTGTTTTGGCAAAGTGATGAAAATAACCAGTATGATGAACAGATTAACTTGCCCCACTCCTAACTCCACGCAACTAGTAAGATGCGAGGGCTCATCACCAAGAGCCAAGAAGGGCGCAAGTTATGAAATGTGGTGAAATGATAGTGATGAAAGACAGACAAAGCTTTGGCGGAACCAAATTGGAAGCTACAAGCCAACTCCACTCGAGTGACTTCATAGTTTTGGATGCAACTTGCTTTGCGGTTTATCCAGACTTAGACCCGTAGATGGCCACATAGTAGACAAAATCTGGGTTTTTAGGATTTTAACTCTTTTGGGATTTTGAACATCTGTTTCATTTGTTTTTGACTCAAAGTTTGAAAATTTGCATTGTTTGCGTATGACCATTTGTACTTATTTGTCAAGAAGACCCCCTACACTTTGCCCCATGCTACTAGTAAGAAGCGTGGGTTTATCACCATGTGGGCAAGGTATAGGTGAGTAAGGGCATTTCCATCCTTTCCCAACCCTACGTCACTAGTAAGAGACGCAAGCTCATCACCAAAGGTTGGTGGGGCAAGGAAATGTGTAAAATTAAAATTTTCTGTTTAATTACTTGTTGACTTGTTTTCTTGAGTAAAATGTCAGTATGTGCTTATTCCCAAAGAGATATGCATATGGGATAGATGTGACACCATGAAGCTTCTAGAATAGACCATAGGCAAGACACCTATCCTAAGAAGAAATCAAAGTGAGAATAAACTTGCAGATCTTGGTATGGTTACCATTAAGACTTTGTCATGTCTATCTTTATTTGATAAAAGATTCCGAGATGATTTGATGATATATGAAGATGGAGAGGTATGATTAAAGAGCTTTATGCCAACAACATCATGAGTTTGTAGTGAATTGCTTTGAGAATAGATTCCTTGATCACAATTTATGTAAGAAACAAGTGGACAAAATGATCTTAATCTATATGAAGATGCAATGTAGATAATTATACAAGTAGTGCTAGTTGCTTATGCGTAGAATCGCTTGAGGTGCAGGGAATTGACTGTTTCACCAAATTCCTCACCTTCTAGCGTACATAAGAGGTAAGCACCATTTCCATAGTCCTTCATGACTTGGTATGGGCCCAACCATTTGGGCCGGAATTTCCTTCCTTCGCCGGTCTTCTTGTCGATCCAGCTGTCTAGCCTTAGAACTAGATCACCTTCGTATATGTTGCGTTCATAGACCTTCTTGTTATCTTCCGCCGCACATTCGGTCAAAGATAGCTCTATGTCATTGTTCGGCATCTAACCTAGTTTCATCTAGGATTTCTAGTTGGGAAAGACGTGCTTCTCTATAAGCGTCTTCATCTAGAATCCCTTGTAGTGAAATGTGGAGACTGGGTATTTTGACCTCAAGTGGGAGAACTACTTCGCCCCAAATACCAACGAGAAAGGAGTTTCTCCCATTGGTGTTCTTATTGAGGTTCGGTGGGCCCACAAGGCCGGATATAACTTCAAATGCCAATCTCGTTTGTTTTCTTTCACCGTTTTAAGGAGAATGGCATTTCGTGTCTTGTTTGTCGCTTCAAAGTTTAACTTAAAGGTGAATGGGAGGACTTTGTCCTCGGGTGAAGTAAGAATTATACCTGGCCCCATCCATAAATTTAGCTCCATCGAAATGGAGAGTCCAACACTTAGTCGGGAGTATAGATGTTCATTTTTTGCTGCGTTCCACTCTATCTACCATGATGAGGTCCTTCACTGGAAGGGAACCAACACCTAGGGAATATCCTATGCCTTGGAATCAAATGGTAAGAACATTGGTGAATCTTGTTCTATCAACTCAATGATTTTCACAGTAGTCCCTAATGATATTGCATTCTTTAGTTTTATCTTTGGGGTTGGGGTTGTTTTGGCTATCTTGATAGTTTGAAGATCCGTTGTAGGTATCAACTTCTCCTCTGATTTTGGGTCGAGGGTTTGTTAAGTTGGTTTGTTGGAAGTTCAAATTCGTAGTACCCCTTTAAATATAGAAAAGGGGTTTTGGATAGTTTTGGATACCTTTCCTAGATGCAAGAATCTTACTTCTTGAAATAACGTGAAGGGATTGCCTTCATTCGTGTATCCATGGTCGAGATCATTATTATAATTAGTTTCCCGATCTATAATATAAAACTCTAGTTAGGATTGTTTTGGGTCCTAAGGTTACTCGGGTATTATGGTTCCTATCGAAGTGGCTTTAAGGCTATCATAGCCTCTTAATGTATTTTTCGAGTAGTGGAACAATTTGTTTCCCCATATCCAAGTTTTTGGAGAAAGAGAAAGGGACTATGTTAACTGTGGCCCCATCGTCAACCATTTCCCATTTTACATAGTTATTATAAACCCATACTTGTAAGTGTAAGGCTGGATCACCTCGGCGTGTGATCTCAGCATCTGTGGGCATTTTACTTATTTTGAATATGAATTCGACATCCTTGTCCGGCTGCCCGGAGGGTGGATATCAAAATCTACATGATTTACTTGTGTTTCAGGAGGTGGAGTGATGTTAATTAGATGACCTAGACCTAATGCTTCTAAAAGAGCAGCTCTGTGAGGAGGAGAGTTCTTTAGTAAATCTAAAAATGAGATGTGCGAGAAGGTCTTTGTTAGATCATTAATTAAATCGTAAGCACCCACAGGTTTTTCTACTATTTGCTGACTCTTATCTGTTTCTGGCAGATGACTTGGGCTCGGTTGAGAGAAATATTCTCGTGTTCTTGTTATAGCTTTGATAGGTAGTTCAACGTCTAATTCTACCAAACTGACTATCTTGGGTCTCGGTTGACTTCCTAACTGTGGCGCAACTGATGGATTTAGTGAAGTCGAGGCTTCGTGATCATTGTTTCCTGTCATTGCACTTTTGTTTGTTCCAGTTGGATTCAGCCTATTGCTATCATGATTTGGGAGTTGATCGTTAAAGATCTTGAGAGGAGCATTTTGAGGGGAAACTGCTCCTGCGAGTGTATTTGGTGGTGATGACACGGGATCTGCCAAAAACAAATCTGTGAAGAACTGTCTTTGTTCTTCTAGCAAATGTTGCATGAATTTATTATAGTCACGGCACGTTCTAGTATCATGACCCCGAATTTTGTGGAAACCACAATAAGAATTGGGATTGTAATTCCTGTTTTGTTGGTTTGGTGTGTATTGTGGCCTAAAATTCTGATCAAACTGTTGCCTATTAGGATTAAAATTTTGCATTTGTTGTTTCTGGCTTTGGTTTTGATAACCAAATGAGTTTTGACTTGGCCCTTGTATGGGATTTCACCGTATTGTTGTTGTTGTTGTGGATGGTTAAAATCCACTGTATTGATTGTCGGGGTAAAGTTGTTGTTTCGTTGGTTGTTTGTTTGTGATGGAGTATTAACAACATTTACCCTTTTGGGCTGGTCGGTTACTCCATCCGTTGTTACCCCACGATTTTTGTTAAGGATTTTGGGTCCTTGATTGACATTTGTGATAGTAATTTGTAGTGTTCTAATGGAGGGAGGTGATTAACCTCCCGTTTGTTCCATATGTCTTACGACCACTATCTATCGCTGCTTGATCTATTCGAAGAGCACTCTCAAGTACTTCATCGTAAGTTCTTAATGGGAACTTCTAGACTTCTTCCTTCACCTCTTTGCTGAGAGAATGAAGGAATAAATCACATAGTTCCATTTGATCCATGTTTGGAGCACTTGCCGAGGAATAAAGGACTGTACGCCACCTTTGGATGAAATGGGCGATAGATTCGTTGTGTTCTTGTTTGATGTGTAAGAATTCCCTGATTCCTGTTCTCAATAGTTTGTTCATGTCGAATGCCTTAATGAACTCTGATACGAGTTGTTTAAATGAATGGATGGAGGCCTCAGGTATTCTATAATACCAATCGAGAGCAATGCCTTCCAAGGTTTTGGGAATATTTTAGCAACAACCCCATCCCAAGGGAGTAATTCTCGTATGGCTGTAGCGTAAGCTTTGATATGTGCGTTTGGATCTCCCTCACCTTTGTACTTGGGTAAATCGGGAAGGGGTCTTGGAAGCATGACGCTTCGTATGGCGAAATCTAAGGGCTCTTTTAAATATTCTGAATAAGTCCCTATCGCATAGTTTTCGACCATTGATGGTGGTTGCTGAGGGAGTGGTGGTGGGATGGGTTGTTGATATGGCGCAGCGTATGCATTGGCAGGGGCATAGGGAAGTCCCTGCGTTTGAGAAAAAGGTCGGGAGAGGAGAACATATCTCCTTGTGGTGATTTGGAGTACATGTTTAAGTATGACGGGGTATTGTCTAGTAATGGGTTATTGTTTGATACTAGACCGGGAGGAATAGTGTTAGAGATGATGGGCCTTGTTGGCGTTTGTTGTGGATAGTGAGGCGGCATGCCTAACGTGCCTACTCCTGTGAGGAGATCTACTTGGCCAGGTGGTATGGAGGATTGGAACTTCCTGCTTGTATGAACGGAGAATTTTGACTTGCTTGAGCAAGTTCTAACCCTCTCACTTTTTCTACTAACGTTGAAATGACTTCATTTGGTGAAGTCATGGTGCTTTGCCTGAGTGGCATTTGTTGTATACCCTGGTGTTGTATAGGCATGTGATATCCTGTCATGAACTGATCGCTATCTTGCCAAGTTTCTCCGAGAGTATTTCCTATATGCAGTGGCATAGAGGTATTTTCTTGAAAAGAGACCTCGGGTTGTATTTGTAAACCTCCTATAGGTGGGTACATACCCCGAGAATGTTGTTCACTCCTAGGATAACGTATTGACCATTCATCATCTAAGACCAGGTATGGGTCTGATTGTCTACTAATTTGTGGTCTAAGTAGCATCTGAGGAGACGAACCAGATTCTCCGGTAAACGTCATATTGTTCGAGCCTGAAGGCTCTGTTTGTTGCGTTCGAGGAGGTTGATCTAACTCCCCGTTTGAAAAGATGAGTTATATCTGATTCTTGGGGTTTGTGTTGACAACTGATTAGTTGAATAGTTGTCACCCCATACTGAGAGCGAGGGTGATGATTGCCTATTCTATTGGGCGTAGTATGCCTCGAGACCCAAGAGGGGTCTGCCATATTCATCGAATCCCGACATATTCGGGGGGTATATGAATACCCAGAAATAATGGGAAGGAACGAAGGTGATTTGTGAAAGAACACGTGATACTATAACTCTGAACGAGAAAGTAGGAAGTTTACGTTAGCTTCACTAATTTTGTTTGTTTCACGTTAGGTTCACCAATTTTGTACGCCGAAAAGTGACAAGCGAGCGTGGGAATCTACAGGTAACTCTTCCGCGTACCCGACCTCCCGAGGTCATGCCGAGACAGCCGGTGGGGATGGAATATGTGTGGTATATAGAAAGACTAGTTAGGCAATCTGATGTCTTTGACACGCACTAATGGAATTTGTGAATCTAAGGCAAAGAAGGCCCTTCTAACCTGGACTGGTGTGATAGATCGATCGGCAAGGATGACTACTCGAAGGCTCCAATCAATATCGAGCTCTGGTGTGATTCGATCTATGGGTTGTGGAATACGTGGGAAATGACCTGGGATAGTTTCATGTATGTCTCCAGATAAGGTCATATGGTGGATGGTGGAAACAATTGACTCTATGGACGATTCTCTGGCCTAGTCCAGAATTCTCTAGCTTCGTTAGCTGCTATATCTAGTAAGGACAATTGTTCGATGATAATAGGTGGAAGTGGAGTGGATTGAAATACTAGTGTGCGTAGGCCAGTGTTTATATCTGATTGACTTATGGATTCGTTGGGTTGCGGGATCTGTGGGTCACAACCATAGGTTCGTGGTTGTTGTGGACCAGCTATGGTCATGCGTGGAGTCAAGTCCTGATCCCTAGTATCCAATAATCATACGCTTTCTCAGCTTCTATGTTTAGAATCAATAGTTGTGCGATCTTCTCAGAATACCTCACAGTGTTCTTGCAACCTGGATTCTTAGGCCGGTATCTATATCTGTGAGGGTGTCTCCTGCGTCTAGTTGTGGAACTAAAGGGTCACACCCAAATGTTTGTTCTCTTTCAAACCCTTCTACAGTCATGTAGATGTTTTTCTAGGGTAATCTGTAGTTTGGCTGATTTGACCAAAACGTATGTGCTTGGTCGTCTTCTATGTTTAATCCTTCTAACTGAGATCTGATCTGCTTGGAAGTCTGCTGTTGTTTGGAAGACTTGGATTCTAAGATTCTGGTCAATATCAGTTATTGCTGTTATGAGATTGGGTTGAGGCACGATTGGCTCGAAAATGTATTCTCTGGGCTCCCTAGGTCCCGTAATTGTCATACAAACGCAATAATATAAACAAACTGTAATAAAGTGAACTCTAAGTATACGAAATATATTTAAGCATATATGACTTCTTTTTGTATTTTTGATGATTTTAAAAGAATTTAAGAAAGCAGCTATTTAAAATATTTAGAATTGACAACTAAACTAATAATTTAAAACAAACAAAATAGCCGAGTGTAGCTATTTGTCTGTGTAATTTGTATATCTATTCTAAACAATGAAATAACTAATCTATTTGCAAGATTCTCGATCCTACCTCAGAAGTGAGGAGTGAATCATAGTTTCTCAGAAACTATCAATCCCCACAGCTTCCCTGGCAATATCGAGAATAGAATTTACTGAAATAAAGCGATTAACTACTCTATTTGATATGATTCTAACTAGAACTTTGAAAGCTAGAACCTGGATTCCGCAGAACAGTGGCGAATCCGATGGTGTGTGTGATCTTGTCCCCTCAGTATGATCTCTTCATTCTTTGTGCTCACGTAGATCTAGAAAAGCGTGTAATGCTTGCATCAACAGGAGTAGGTGTTGGAACAAGGGACAACCTTTAGAATACAGACTGAATAGAATGTGAATAGGAGAGGGATAGTGCAAGAGTACAGAGCTTGGCTTATGCAATTCCTAGCGGGATCTATTGTGAATCATGCAACATAATGCGTCCAGAACCTAAAACTATCCTATTTGAGGAGCAAAACCTACAACTTTAATGGCTTCCTAAGCTATTCTACTTCTAATGGATTAGATAGAACAGCAACACTATTTGCACAAGTTGGATATGTGGCTTACCAATAGCTGGACAATGCTAACTAAGCATGCAAAGAATTAAAACTATGGCTTCTAAACAAAATAATGGACTAAGCTATGAAAAGGAGCATGAAAGTGAAATCGGATCAACTTGGATAAAACAACAACATTGCTTGCACAAGATGGATATGTGGCTTACCAACAAAAGCAATAAGCTAACCAAGCATGCAAATGAACTAAAACAAGTACTCTAAGCAAATTATAGCTAAATCTAATGCAAAGAGAAATTCGAGAGGCAAAACTTCAGACCATTTGTTTGAGCACAAACCATTTATTTATAGCTTTCATTCACCCAAAGATCAAAACCAAACTGAACTCTAAAAACCATAAACAATGGCCAAACACTATTCCAGGGGACCAAAAACATAAATGCATGCCCAAGTCGGCAAAGAAAAGCTGGTGAAACGTTGATATTTCACGCGAGTCACGTCAAAAGAACATTCTGGAAAATGCGTAAAGGACCGCCGCCCTACTCAGGGTGGTGGTTCTGAGACCGCCGCCTGCTCAGGGCGGGCGGTTCAGACCGCCGCCTTGATCGGGCGGGTTTCATTACTAAAGAGAAAAGGGGCAAGAAAAGAGGGGAAAAGGGGAAAACAAAGCACGCGGGGCTAAGCGGGGTATGCGGGATGTTAACGCATATTCGGAGAGCTTTTCCGGATCCCGAACACCTTGCGAAGAGACCTGTATCATCATTGGGGCACTTATTACGCTGTTCCGCAGTACAGTACCTTGCAATTTTGGGTACGAAGACTTCTATGCCCAATATTAGAGATAGCGAAGTTCGGCATTTAGATTTCAATGATTTATGGGGTAGATTAGCATGTGACAACCCTACTCCCATGGCACAAATAATAAATGATAGTGGAATCATGTACGATGTTGGTTTTCCTCTCTCTTTCCAATGTGTTGACATCATGCTTTCTGTGAAGCTAGTTTCAATCCAGACACCAAGGAGGTTGCCAATGTGCATGGCGAGTTGATTGCAAAATTGGACACTATCACCATCGTTGCTAATCTACGCATTCCCAAAACAGAGAGGAATCTAGTATTCTCACTCTCACTCAGGCTCGATGTCGATTCGATCAAGAGGTAGAAATATAAAGCTTGAATAGAAAATCATGGCTAAAGTGCCCTAAGAAAGGAGTGTCTTGACTCTCCAAGGAATTGTTCAGGGTCAATTTCAAGGAGGAACTATCAGATATCATCACCTTGCTCACCTAGATTATGGGAATGCCCTCTACCAATGAATTCCATTTTTGGATGTGCCCTTTCATAAATATCATCTGCATGAGGGTAAGAAAAATCTGAATTGGGCTAAGATTATTTGTGAAAACTTGATGAATAATTGTTAAATGATCAAAGAAACTAATAAGTTCTACATGACCTCCTATCTCATGTACACCTTGGCAGCATCTCGTGAGTGGCTCGGCTTCACTTTCATTGAAGACAAGAAGAATGAGCCCATCTATGCATATTGCCCTTAGTTTACCCTCAAGGTTAGTAATCATAATTTCAGAAGGGTAAATGATTCCTTCACCATGTACATTGTGAGGCTCTTGGAGGGTGACATTGCCAGAAGGTTCTCTGATGAGGCTAAGGCCTTGATAACCAAGTATGGGGCTTTCTTCACTCAGTTCCTGAAAGTTCTCATACATCAAGTTGGCTTGTTTTGAAAGCACACCTCTCAAGCTTCCCATGTTCTGCAATGAAAAAATGGCTTTGGTTGAGGTGTGCAGGCAGCTGGATAAACTTCATAGAACCTCTCTGAGATAACAAGATTTTTGTCTTCATTTCCCTATCACCTTGGGAAATTATACATGAAAAACAACTTTGGATTCCCAAAATATAGAAAGGGCTATTTCTCCTCTTACGCTCACTTCTTCAAGCCTAGGACTTGCTTTGATCTTAAGAGATACATTGATCAAAATCTCGAGAATAACTCATCATCATCGTCCGACACACGATGATTACTAGGTTGATTGTGATGATGATTTTGAAGCTAGCAGGAGGTATTTTGGTAGATTTTCTCTACAGTAGATCATTGACTTCAACCTCTACCAGGTGCTTGAAGGGCTTAAGGACAATGATGAAGATTTGCAGTCCTTTGAGTAGGAAAGGTCGATAATTCACACTCCTCTGGAGACCATAGATTGGTATGTGAGGGAGAAAGATGACCTCAATGAGGTGATCAACCCTATCTTCGTAAGAACTAAGATTTGGTTTGACAGAAAGGTACGTGACCTTAGGATGAATAAGGGCAGATCCTCTTCAAGAGATACTTCCACACCTATGAAGGAAGTACATACACCTAGCACTGAGGTACTTGAGAAAACTCGTTCTTCTTCAATGAAAGAACATAAGTTGTCTACTCCTTCCTCTTCCACTAAAATGCATCGAAGAAGGATAAAGAGGTCAAACAAGAACCGCTTTGAGGAAAAGACTCTTTTGGAGCAGTCAAAATTGCATGTTGGGCTAGAGAACATTATTTTTCTAAGTGAAAATGATGATGATGAGATGAAATATCTAGAAGAATATCCACTGAAATCACTTCTGCTTTGAGATAAAGAGGGAAGGACCTAGGATTGAATCTCCAAGTTTAACAAAGATCTTCTCGCAAGGGAAACCCCGAGGTTACATTTACTTCCCCATTGGAGACAATAGTGGCTCACACTGAGAGTGCTATGAGTCAATCTGATGATAGGATCTTGTTGGCCAATAATGTGTTTGATGATATGAATAATAACTTGTCAAAGACATGGATCTTTAGCATCGAATGGAAGATAAAAGTTTTAGAAGAAGCTCTAGGAGAATTAAGAAATGTATGGAAAAAGGGGAGTCTTTTAAAACTTGTGTTTCATCCGCCTTCAAGGATATTCACTGCCATTTTTAGGATGAAACCATAGGTGTATGCTTCTCTCTCCAAGAAATCAAAGCTCAATTTAAAACCTTTGTCAAGGATGATTTGTTCAAAGAGGAGTCTATAACTAAAGAGAAAATGAAGGACATTTTTTCTCTCCATTCAGCTATAGCCGAGGCCAATAAAGAATATCTAGAGCATAGTGAGTTTGATAAAGACATGAAGAAATGCCTAAACATGTGGACTCGTGCTACGTCCAACACAACAATTCTAAGGGGAATGGAGATCTGGAAGCATTGAAAAGATTCAGGAATCGGATCCCCCAAAAAGTGGTCCCTCCTCAGTCACAACCGGATGCCTCCACTTATGTCCCTTGACTTTCTTCTTCTTCTTTTAGTTAAGACTTCTTTGTAATTTAATTAAGGACTATATATTGTATATTTCCTTAATTAAACTTTTGGTTAAAAGAAACGGTTACTAAATGTAACCACTTTGTAAGCTATATATTGGGCTCTCCACACCATTCAAAAGGGCTAGAACTCGATAATTGTTGAAAGTGTAAAAGAATTAAAATCTATCACTACAAAAGGTTTCCCTTCCTGTTTCCTATCTACATCTACTTACTTTCTCTCTAATCTATCTAAATTTTTTGAATCATTAATCTAATGCGTTAATCTAAGCTTTGTATTCTTATGGATGTCATTTACGGAACTTTGTGTCTATGAAATAGTATCGATAGTTTAATATGAATTATTTTGTTCTATATATTATCCTTACTCGGCATTTATTAGGAACTATTTTGCTATCTATATTTCCTCGGAATGTTGTTATGTTCCACCTTTTCCCTATCTTAGTTCTTATGTTCTTTTGTATTGATAATCAACCTTTACATTAAAACACTTTCATGATATCAAAGTTCCTCATCAAAGTTAAAAGTTTTACATTTGTAAATAGTTTTGTTGTTTACTTTCAATAAAGGCACCTCTCCCATTAAAGAGGAGGGACTTTCTGTCCCCTGACTGTTGTTTTCATTAAAGTCCTAATTTGACAACCAATAGGTACATAGCCATGCAATTACAATTAATAAATATATTTTAATGCTAAAAATAGATTGAATTCCCACGAGTTAATTAAAAACTCGACGCATAGGTAACCAACGTCGGTTCTAGCTAATCGTCACCAGTTCCTACTTGCCTTGACCGATGCTAGTCTTCCCTTAACCAATGCTTGGTTTCGTGTTTTCTAGCAAGTTCAAATTACACACTAAAATGAAGTAATTGAGCTCCACAACTCAACAGATGGGTCTAACTCGAGGGGAAGGGGAAGTGTAATAAGGTTTCTTTCAAGAATTTGTATCAATATAATATGTGGAACCATGGGAAGGGTGCTAAATGTGTGCTGAGGTTCTTAGTTGGACCTCCTTAGAAGAAGCGATAGTGTTAACAATAACTAAAGTATTGGTTGGTTTTGTTGTAGATGGTTTAAATGGCGTCTTGTTAGGAAAACGAGTGGAATATGAAGTCTGCTCTTGATACTTAAGCTTTCGATGGATAGGAGTTTAGTCTCACGAAGCTTGAGAGTGTGACAAAGTTGATCAAACGAAGGAGAGGATTTGAAAATAACACTCTCTTGTAGAGGTGGTAATAGACTTTGAATAAATAAATCATGAAGCTCAGAGTCAACAAGCACGTTTGTCATCTTAGCTAAATTATTCTTATATCTTAAAACATAGTTAGCGAGGTGTTCATTTGAGCCTTGTTTAAGTTGTGCTAGTTGAGCATAAGAAATATTAGAGCCAATGTTGATAGAAAAATGAGTAAGAAATGCATCAGCTAAATGTGTAAAGGAGGTTACTTGAGTGAATAGGTAAGTTGTAAAACCAACGCATCACATAATCATGGAGACTACGAGGAAAAAGCTTAGCTAAAAGGAGATGATCATCAGCGAAGTCAAGGAAAGCAACATGAAATTCTCTAAGATGTTCTTGTGGGTCCCCATGCCCATTGAAGATGGGAAGCTTAGGAGTGACAAATTTAGGAGGAAGTGGATAAGAAGAAATGGAAGGAGCGAATGGATTATGCAAAAACAAAGTAGAATCCAAGGATGGCAATGCATTGAAGTGTCCTATTGTAATTTACAAATTTGAGCGTTAAGGTCATGATAAAGAGAAGTTAAGTCTTGGTTGCCAACAGATGAGACATGGTGTACATGAGAAACTAGAGGTGGTGTAAAGTGGTTGGTAGGAGTAGGGACGAAACATGAATTGTAGAAATGGGAGGAAGAGTAATAATGGGTGTTTGAGTGGAAACATAAGTGGGTACATGGCAGTAGAAGTGGTGAGTTCATCCAAGTTAGTATCTTCCTCGCAAACAACATGTAAAAGTAAATCTAGATCTTGGGGATGCTCTCAAGAAGGTGAACATTGATATCCTTGAGGTGAGCATCGAGTAAACTCCTCATGAGAGTGAGCCATGAAAAGAGAAGAATAAATCCTAGAATGAAATATGGAAGAAAGGAAAGTCCTAGAAGCATGAATGGTCGATTCGGGTTCACCAAAATGATTAACTAAATTGGACTAACTATGTAGTGTTAAGGTATTTAATCTAAGCTATGCACAATTGTACTAAAGTAAATAAATGTAGTAAGGAAGTATGCTAATGATCTAAGCAAATATATAAAATGAAATACTAAACCCTAATGTGCAAGAGGGAAGAAGAAAGAACTCATCCGATTAACTTAAGCATGTCGAGACTATTTTGCGGTGATGAACAGATAATTAGAAAGTAGGAATGACTGCTTTGAGGTCCTACAAAGGATGGATATGGGTGATGTGGTGGGTGGGGCACCCACGGGCACTCTGGTAAGTAAAAAACAAGCACCTTGGACTAGGAAAAAGGTCTAAAATTGGTGATGGGTGTCATTATTCCCTTCATTTGATCAACTTGTAGTTGATGTCATATTAAAACCAGGGTGTGTCTGAAGCTATATGCAACAAGTGAAGTCTCAGGTGAACTAGTAATTAATTGTAGTTATTATAATTATTTTTATTTTTTTTTTTTGGGGGTTTTGTAGTATCTTAATATCTTCTTGGCCAGCCTTATTGAGGTTAAACTGTAAGAAACTTACTAAAATAAACACACATTTCTGAAATAAACAAACTTTATAGAATTAAACACACTACTTGAAATAAACAAACTTTGTAGAATTGAACACACTGCTGGAAATAAACACACTTTACAAAATTGAACACACTTTGAAAATGTTGTTTAAAATGCCTTTAAGGAAATAAGAATGTAAACTATAACACCTGCAGGGACAATAGATAACTCCACGTAACAGAATTTAATTGATGAATCAAAAGTACTACAAAATTGCCAAATAACATAATTATACAAATTACTTGAAAATATAAATACCAATGAAAGAGAAGATCCTTTTTCTTGGAGGAGTGGGCCCTTGCTCCACCTTGAATCAGGAGTTAACACAATATGTTGCTCTCAAAATTAAATGGTTATTCTTATTATTGAATTATTCAGTCTTACAAAACTAACTGGAGGATCCCTCACATCTATCTTCAATTCTCTATATATATTTTTCCATCTGAAGATGCCTTTTCAATCATGAGTGTTCAATAGCTATCCTTCCACCTACATATTCTAGTTAAACTAAATAGTTCCCAGAGTAGATATGAAATTTAGAAAACTAGTTGGATATACAGTTGTTGGTCTTACATATATATATTTGGAGTGTGAAGAACCGGAAAATTGTTGGTCTATTTTTTATTGGAAGGCCCATTCTTTTCTCCATAACCAAATTTTGATAGAGTAAGAAGATTCCCATTGATTCCAGAACTTTGGAGAAGTTCCGAACCAAAGGGAAACCTTCCAAAACTAACTGCTAAAGTTCTAGAGCTAAGTGTTGGAGTTAGGAGCTAAGCCGCATTTTAGCCAACTTCCTCAAAAAGATGTTGGTTACTTCACAATTCGCTTATCCTGACCAAATATGACCTGTTTATTCCAAAAATTGAATTTCCACACAATTTGTTAGGAATTATAGAGTTTTTAGACATTTGAACTAAATCAAACAAAATATGGACAATTACATCCTAAACTTATATTTAGATCAAACAAAAGTTATGAAATGTAGACAACTTGATTAAAAGGGTAGTAAAATGAGAGTATTCATTGCACATTGATGAGGCATATTTTAGCCTCATCAACTGGTCTTAATAGGTCTAGGAGATGACTTTTATTCTTTGCTTCTTATCGCATTAATTTCTCTGTTATGCGTTGAATGCTCAAAATATTCCAAGAGGAAGAATAACCTACAAAATACCCAAAAGGAAGTATCAAAACCCTAAAAAAATAAAAATGCAACCGAATGAGGTTAACTCGACCTCATTTACCAAAATATTGGGATTACTAAATGGAGTGTTGCACTATATCTCAAACCCAAATGTAGTTCTAGTGAGTGTGTGTGAATATCGTGCCCTAGGTGTTCTTGTGTCAGTTGCACTTTGTGAAATAACAAGCAATAACTAAATGTAGAAAATGTAATAGAATGTGTGCATGGAATAGAATAGAATCCCTCCCCCTATGAAGTGTGATGCATATGTCCTAGCTTGTGCCTTGATGATGGAGCTATGTGGATGTTAATGCAATAGATGGATGCAACTCTAGATGGAGTGATAGTAGTAAATGATGCTAGGTCCCTCATTATGGTCTCATAACTTTATATTTATAGGGTTTTCTTGATATAATTTCGTAACTAAACCCAAAAGGCCGACCACAAGAAAGATAAAGATGTAAAATGGCTAGAAAGAGCCCAAAATGTGGAGGAAGATTTGAAAAGGATCGGGGCACCCCAGGTGGGACTAGGGTGCCCATGAGCACTCCGACCAAGGCTAAAATGATGGGAAATTACCAAATCATTGGGCATGTGGATTGAAAGTGGTGAGAGTGACGAAGTAAAATAAAATAAAATAATATGGCCAAAAGACGAGGGTTAATTGATACTTTCTTTACTCAAGAACCTTCTAAATAGTAGTATGAGACCGGGATAAATAATGTCTAAAGTGCATGATTTTGTGACTATAATTTGTAATAACACTTTAAAGAGGGGAAAATTCAGTCACCATAAAAATACCCATTACACATTATAACGTCCAAAAATAATATTAAATCTATTATTCACCCATATCCCACTTCTAGAATTAATTTAATTAATTCTATTACACTCACTATACACTATACACCCCTTTGGCTAATTTAATTAGCTATTTAAATAAATAAAAATCAATTATCTACTCACCTTCCACTCATCTCCACTTCACTAGCCAACTCACTCAAGTTGACTAGTCACCCCACTCAAGTTATAGAATCCTAAAAACATGGAAGCAAATATGCACATACAATTTGGAATAATTCAAGAGCCAACTAATTTGAAATAAAGCCTCTTTATTTCTCATTCAAAGAGCCAACTGCACAAAATAAATCAACCATGTTAAATAAGGAAAATGAAATCAATAGCCTATAACTCAGTCAATTCCACCTTCCTCAATCCATGGCTTCTTCTGCATCTATAAATAAGAATCTCCATTCCTCTCAAATCATCATTAGAAGCTTGAAGAATTTGTAGTGTTACTCTGTCAAATTGTTATTTGAAATCACTCTTGCACACCATTATGTTGTCCAATTGATCACCAAATCATACAACCACTCATCATTGCTCGTAGCTTGGCTTCACTTCCATTCATAATATCTTAGAGCAACCACAAATAAAAAGGAATCAATCTCTCATCCGGATCCAACAAGAGTGTCACTCGACCCCACTCTTTAACTGGTCCAATCTAAGGTTGCAAGGAGCTTGTTTGAGAAAGGTTTGCACTTCCTTATTATTTCCTAAATAAATAATAACCTTACCTAAATAAATAATACTTATTATTTCCTGCAGATGTATGGTGTCAAAAGTCACAATTATAACACTATCATCAATGCTTTAAAAAGAATAATCCCTCATAATCCCACTTCCACCTTTAAATCCACGAAACAAAAACCCACATGCAATAAACACATTTGAATCAATATCGGGATCCATTGTTTATTGAAAAATATAACATCATAGCCATATATTCAATGTATGGAACAATAATCCTAGTGTATATTCAACAAATCAATATAATATTCACCATGTAAACTCGGATATTAACTTCCTAATAAACACCACTTATGTAAATTTGGGTTATTCTTTAATCATTATGTGAACTGATACTTAATGTATATATAAATATTCAAATAGTTTCTAGTTGTTATGGTAAATAAATTATAGTTGTATTTTCAATAATTTCATTGTATACTAATATAATAGAGGGAATGCATTTTGTATGCAATAGTTCATCTTGCACATGCTTGAAAAGACCCTATTTTTGCAATTAAATAGATTGTTTTTGTTTAATTTGTGGTGAATGGAACATTAAATATAAAACATTTAAATTACTCAATATAAGTTAAAATATGGCTGTAATATTGGTATTACTTGTGAATGTGCTTGTTGTAAGAGAAAAGTAGACAAAACATCAAAAAGCCACTCAAATCTAGGCTAACCTAATGACCCACTTGGAGATTCAAAATAGAGATAAATATAGCTTAGGAAAAAAATTTGAGGATGGACAAATAATGTGGAGAGTTGAGGACAGAGGCGAAGACAAAATTAATAACAACATTGAATAGAGTAATGGTGCGCATCTAGATTTTATGGATCATATAGGTGTGGTGATGTTTAGATGTATTTACAAACTATCAACATACACTTAAATTGTTGAATGTACACTTAAAAAAGCTTATATTTTTTCCTTTGAAAACATTGTATTCCTCGAGAAAAGTTCTATCATATATTCATTCATTTAAGTGTTTAGGGGAGAGGAAATCGTTCTTTGAGCATGTCAAAATTATTGAACATCTTTTGTCAAGATAGGTTGTATTTAGTTAACATATTCAATGTATATTCAATAACTTTAGTGCATATTAAAATTTTGAATGTATAGTAAAAATGGAAAAATTGCAGGTACATTCAATATATGTTTAGTAAATATTGTAGTGTATACACAACCAGCTATTATAATATTAAACGTTTATAAAATCATGAAACGAAATTACCACAAACTCTACACTTCTTTGGAGAACATAAGTCGTGTTGAAGACTACACTCCTTAATTAAAAAAATAGGGCTAAAGCCATTAAACATGCTACAAAGCAGAAGTTGTATACGAACCGATAAAGGGCTAGAAAAACATCTCATGTGTCTTGAGCAAAACATAATAATAGATATCCTTTTCACCAAGGAAAATTTTAGTGGCAAATATTCGTTGATTCACAAATATTCTGGTTTTTGAAATTTGAAATTGGTGAATTTTTAGGGTGGGAATTAGGACTGGGTCGCCAATTTTTTTGGGTAAAGTTAATTGTAGAGGTCAATTCACCATTCCCGTGAAACAAAATTTCGTGATATTCGTCTTTATGTTGTCGGCTAGAAGCATTTTTTATACTACCGAATCAAGACATAATATACAATGTCGGCCGGTAGCATAAATTATGCTACCGATCTTAAGCAATTGTTTATGCTACCAACCGACAACATACATTATGTTGTGTCGAAAGAGCATAAAAATGCTAACGGCTAGTAGCATATTTTATGCTACCACAGTGATAGCTTACGAAAAAAGCTACTTTGTCTGGTAGCATTTTATAGTGATGTTAGACTAAAAAAAGAGTACATGATTTTTTTGCTTACGCCATATTTTGGGAGGACATATTTCTCATTGAGACGATCATTTTAACTGCTAACATCAAAAAAAAAAAAAAAAAAATCCCATACAAAATTAGCAAAATTTGTATATTTTTTTCACAAAAAAACACTTTTATTTTTATTTAATTTTTTTGCGCCATATTTTGTGAGGACAAATTTCTTGTCGAGCCGGTCATTTTAATTGTTATTGTCAAAAATTACATATATTTTTGGCCAACATCATATACTATCACCGACAACATAATATATGTTTGTCCCAAGATGCTATAAAAATGCTATTGACCTACAACATATTTGTATTTTCTTCATATTCGCCATTAGCACGGAAGTCAATTTTCACAGATTTGTGAACGAATTTCTACGATTTTTTTTTTTTTGGGGTGGGGGTCTTAAAATTTTCCCTACTTTTCACCTACATTTGTTTGTATAGGAATGGAAGTTCCTTTTCAATATCGATGGCATATGATATTTATTGTATTCTTGTGTGAATGCTCAAATAAATGTTAGTTTTTTTCCCTCTCTTCACATATGCAATTTCTGAGATGTATGGTGTCAAAAGACACAATTAGAACGCTATTGGCAATGTTTCAAGAAGAATACTCCCTCATAATCCCACTTCCATCTTTAAATCAGTAGAGAAAAAAAACCCATATGCAATCAACACATTTGCAAGCAATAAGTAGATGGGGTCCAATGTTTGTTGAATAATACAAAATCACAAACCATAGATTCATTGTATGTTCAATAATTTCAAGTGTATACTCAACCAATCAATATATTATTCTCCATGTAAACTCAAATAGTAACTTCCTCAAAAACATGTCACATATGTATATTCGAGTTATTCTTAAATCATTAAATGTGAATTGGTACTTAATGTATATACAAATATATTCAATGTATATTCAAACATTCATTACATATTTAAATAGTTTCTAGTGGTTATGGTAAATAAATTATAGTTTTATATTCAATGATTTCATTGTATATTAATATAACATATGGAATGCATTTTGTATGCAATAGTTGAATTTGCATCATTGAAAAGACTTTGTTTTTGCAATTGAATACATTGTATTCATTCAATTTGTAGTGAATGGAACACTAAATATCTACACACTGAAATCACTCAATATACATTAAAAATATGGTTCTAATCTTGGAATTACCTATGAATGTGCTCATTGTAAGAGAAAAGTTGACAAAACATCAAAAACCACTCGAGATCTAGGGTAACCTAATCACCCACTTGAGATTCAAAATAGAGATAAATATAGAACGCAGAGATACAAAGTTAAGGATGGACAAACAATGTTGAGGATTGAGAACAGACAAAGACAATTAATAACAACATTGAATAGAGTAATGGTGCGCATTTGCCTTTCATGGAGTAGATAGGCGTAGTGATAGGGAAGACATTAATAATGATTATATTGTTTAGGTGTATTTACAAACTATCCACATATACTTAAATTGTTGAATGTACACTAAAAAGGTTGTAATTTTCCCTTTCAAAATATTGTATTCCACAAGTAAAAGTTCTATCATATATTCAATTATTTCGGTGTTTAAGGGAGTGTGGTGATAGTTGTTGAGCACATCACATTTATTGAACAATTTTTTGTTAGGGTGGGTTGTATTCAATTAACATATTCAATGTATATTAAAAAAATTAGTACATATTAAAATTTTTAATGTATAGTAGAAAATGAAAAATTACATCCGCATATTCGATGTATGTTTAGTAATTCTAGTGTATATTCAACCAGATTAATATAATATTAACCGTATATATTCATATACCAATTGCCTAAAAACACAACATTAAGCATATTCGATTATTCTCTTACTATTACTTTAATTGATATTCATTGTATATAAAAACATTCTTTACATATTGAGACATTTTTAGGTGTTAAGGTTACTAAGATTCAACATATATTCAATAATATCATTGTATATTCATATATTAGAGGCCACATATTATGTATGCAATAGTTCAACATGCATGAATGAAAAAATCCTGTTTTTGACATTGAATACACTTGTATTAGTTGAGTCTGTGGAGAGTGAAAAGAAAAAATAAGAACATGCACTTTGAAAAATAAATATATATATACTTGAAAATATATTTGCAATCTTGGTATTTCTTGAAAATGTTCTCATTGTATGAAACCCATAGAAAAAATATTTAAAAGTCACTAACACTTGGGCTTACACGATGACCTACTTGGCATTTGGAAACAAAGAGCGATATAAAATAACAAATAGTGTTGAAACCCTTAGAGGCGAGTTTTTGAGATGTGGATGGACGCTATTCATACAAATATTGTAGTGTAATGTACATTGCATATAATAAATAATGATTTTTTTGGGTAGTTCGGAGGGATCGACGAATACTCACAACCTTAGAGCTTATATGAAGCTATTATCTCCTTTTTAAGGTGATTGTCATTGATCAACATCTAGAGTGGCGAGTTAATGCCCCACTCCAAATGATGTGAGTAAATTATATGACAACTATTTTATTTATAACAAGCATCTCAACATATGTTCAAAATCCCATGATTATTATGTGAGTGAGAGGCGAAGTTGTGGTGCCACAATGGTGATAATGATAGGAATGGAAAGCTAGGCGAGTAAAGGTGGTGGGGATGACGACAACGCTAGGGTGGAATTATTAATCATAAATTATTAATTAAAACTAATTAAATAACATAATATAAAATTATTAAATGAAAACCATATGTAAATCAAAAGTACAATATAATTAATAAAAAATAATTAAAATATATTATTAATCCAAAAATTATAATACAATTCAATAAAAAAGTATAGTATCAACCAATATATTAATTAATTAACAAAATTTAAAATTTAATATAATTTTCAATAATAAAAATCAAATTATAGTTGAACCTAGTGAGAGATTCTATAGCCGATTTAGTGATAGGGCAAATGTCCATAATTGATATATGTGATGGATTTATTTAATGATAAGATAACGTTAAGATCCAACTATTGAGCGAGCTTATAAGGCCCAATTGTTAAGGGCCAAATGTTTTAAATATATTTTCTTGTAACAATCTAAGTTCTTATAAACTATCATTTACTTACAAATTTAGTGCTTTGGCCTAAAGATGCATACCCATCACTATATTTGATTATAGATATGATATTTATATTTATATTTCGAGAATGTCTTTGTTTTCTAATCATAAACCATTACAATAATAATTTTAAGTTATCCTTAAATTTGTCACTATTCATACAAATATTGTAGTGTAATGTATATGGTCTAATAAATAGCGACTTTTCTTTGGTAGTTATGAGGGATTAACTACCTAGTAATCCTACTTTACTGAAGCTATTATCTAACACATAGCAAGTGTCACCAATTGACCTCCACAACAACGTGCAAACACCACATTTCACATGTCATGAATAAATTAGTAATCGAACTCATGGTCTATCGATCACAAATACAACAAACTTACCATTGTAGCGCAACCCTAAAGACAATAATATTTTAATAAAATACTCACCAAAAATAATATAATTTAGAAAAAAATTAACAATTATATTTATTAATACAACTATTCAACCCCCCCAAAAAAGGAGAAAGAAAGAAAGATAAAGGCATAGAAACACATCACAAAAATACCAAACTCAACACTTCTTTAAAGAACGTAACTTACGCTTAAGACTACAATCCTCTCTTTAAAAAAGTACAGGGCTAAAGACCATAAACATGCTACAGACGTGAGCCTTCTCTGAACCGATAAAACATCTCACGCGTCCAGAGCGAAAAAATAAACAATAAGTATCCTTTTCACCTACATTTGTTTGTGTAGGTATGGAAGTTCCTTTTCCATAGCGGTGGCATATGATATTTACTGTATTCCCGTGGCAATGCTCAAACAAAAGTAACTTTTTTCCCCTATTCACATAAAGTTTTGTTTGCATTTATGGAGACGATGAGGTTAGTTGATCTGCAAGCAGAAGAAATCCGCTTATAAACCCCACTCACATTGGTTTTTCTTAGATTTCATTGTGGTTTTTTACATTTCTTTTTGCATTCTAAATTGCAGAAACTGAGTTCCATAAAATCTGTTTACAAAACAATACAGCATTTGATTGTTTACATAGGTATATCACCTTGTAGGTTTCTTTCCCTGGAGAAAAACTGTGAAAACTCTCTTTCAGACTCTTTAAGGAGGGAAAATATGGCAAAAGGAATTGCAAATGCAATTGGTGAAAGAATTCGTTGGATTGGACAAAATCGTTTGTTATGCTCGTTGTATTTATCAGTGTGCTTCCTGCTTTTTATTCCACTTGTTAACATTTTCATCTTCTTTTTTCCCTTGTTGGTATCTACCACCCTCCTTGTTGCAGTACTTCATAACTGTGGTTTTCCTGGTTCTTGTTCTTCTCATTGTACATGTGATAAGAGATGTGGTGATTATGGGTTTATAAATGAGTCACAAATAGTGGAGGGAAATTACGCTGTGTCTAAACATCACATATGTTCAACAATTGATTATACTATGATTGATGCATTCAAGGAAATGATATTTGAAGATTTGGTATGCATGGACATTAACAAATCTAATGGTGTGGAGGAGGCAGAAGGAAGATTAGGGTTAGTGGGCAGTCATGTAAGTTTGTGAAGGAAAGAGAAAATTGTAGGGGAAGCTTCACAAGGAGGATCAGAATTAGGTGACAGTGTTATAAATTTGGGATGTGGTAAGAAAATTGTTAGAGCAGTCATGAATCTTGATGAGGAAGTGGTAGCTTTACCTCAGTCATATATATATGAATCATAATGAAGTTGGAGATTCACAAGGGCTTTGCCTCACGTAAACAGCTCATGTGTTAACAGCTTATCATGAGAATTGAGAGTGATAAATAAAAAGGCAAATAAGTCCGCAAGGTGGAGGACGAGTCAATTAATGTATTTGTCTAAGGTTTTAATTTTCTTCATATTTGCAATGCTGTTACAAGAGGAAGGATGACAGAAGTCGTCGACCACTTAAAATTAATTTTTTTGTCTTTGCTGTTATTTGAATGTTTTCTTTTTCCTTTCCCCCAATTTTGGTCATAACTAAGGCAGATTACGAGGTTTACAATGTTTAGCTGGCTAAAGCTTCTCTTACATTTTTGGGATAATGAAAATAGAAATGAATTCCAAACACACTATAGTAAAAACATCCGTAAGTTTGCTATATCACTCTTGTGGGACTTTCAAAGTCCGTATGCATTTATTTCAGTTATTACTCCACCCTCAAGGTAGTTTAAACCTTATAAATGATGTTTGGCTAACTAGTTGCAACAATTGTTACAAAAAAATAGTAAAAATGGCTTTCAAATGTACGAGGCAGCTTTGTCCCCAAGGTTTACGAAGAGTTAATGAATCTTACTCTACTCCAAATATTTTGATTATTGATGTTTCTATTGAGTCTATTATTGAGTTGTATGACAACAATTATTTGATAACCTACTATGTTGTCCATATACCCTTGTAAGATTCCCTTTAAACATGGATTAAGCACCTCTAGGAAACAATGCTATCCATGTCATTGCCTTTAGGAACCTTACCAAAGATTTCTTCCTTTTCTCTTTCAATGAGTCCTCGCAAGTCCAAGCTCTTCTTGTCAAGTCAAGATATTGATCTTGGGGAATACCCTTGTTGTTCTTTCACCTTGGACTCGAGACCGTAAGGTCTCTCGCAGGTCTCTCTCAAATTCCCCATTTGGGTTGAGCTTCGTGGCCTTCTAGTTCCTCTCTAGTAATTTATCCTAGAGAATGTCAAGCTCATTGTGCATGAAATATGTCATGAACCCGATCATTTCTATTTTGATTGTCCCATCAAATGGGTTTGTGTTGAGTTGACCTAACAAAAGACTTGAAAAAGTCTTTAGATATTCAAGTTGGCTCTGAGTGATCCTTGTAAAAGGTCACCTAAATTAACTTTCCTAACACTTGTTTCGGTGTTAAGCCCTAGACCACATAATCAAGGACTATTCTTCCATGGCTAGACCCAAGCCTTTAGTGGAGAAACAATTAGTCAAAAAGCCCAAAATGATTGGCAAAAATGATGGCTTGATTACAGTAGGCAACAAAAATACCTCCATAGGAATCAAAATTCCTTGCTTATAGTATTAACAAACCCCAGTCCTTATGCTCACAAACCATAAAACTCTCCCACCTTACCAACACTTTTTCCCCTTATCTAAGACCAACTAAAACCATTATGAGATAGTTCTAAGAAGGTAGGAGTCATTAATGCTAGGAATCAATTGAGTTCATCTTAACCTTCTCAACATTTGTGTAGTCCTTTGCAAGGCGGTAACTTCATGGTAACGTTTTGTTGAGAGGATCAAATGGGGCTAAGAACTAAACTATTTCGCTTGAGGATTTTATCAAGCCATTGAACCAATGTCTTCTTTTATCTAACAACTTTTCTAATTTAGATTATATTTCTATTTTTTAGGATGGATAAGAGGAGCTTCACTTGGAAATTTTTCCTACATGAATTTTATATCTTGGAATACAAGAGACCTCACAAAGTTCTAAAAAAAAAGTGTTTTAACTATTAGTAAATTGGAAAATAAGATAGTGTCTATTTGTAGGAGGTTAAAAACACATGTTTCATTCTCCAAACTACGTTAAATTGCATTTCATCTAACTTCACTCATTTTCATGCTTTGTATGATGACAGCCATGATGGTGCTAACATATCAATATCTCTATGATTTACACCTTCAATGGCTACCTCGGGAAGATCTCACACTTAAGGCATTATGGGTCCTTTTGAACATTAATGGATGCTCTATTGGAATAATTTATACTTATACTTTCAATTATGACCTAACAAGAATGATGTTACATTAATATTGAGATGGCTTGCAAAAAACTTCTCATATGCTTTTACTCATATGCATCATTTTTAATATGATCAAACATCTTGAGGATAAAGAACGGGCCCTTCGATGTATGAGTGTATTACGAAACATGAAGTGTGGTTTTATTTTAAAAACTAGTGGAGCTTGAAAGACCCTCTCCTGCGATAGCATTCATTTACTCCCAACCTTAGTTTACTTGGTTCAAATTGGTTTACTTATATCATGTTATTCTTACTCGAAACACATTTTTCTCGTTAATAATTCTAGCACATCGCTTATTATCATTCAACAATAATTTTTTCTTTCCAATCATATTCCTACCACCTTCTAGCTCATCTAGGATAATGTCAAACTTGGATTTTCATGCAATCAATTATACCTCAACAGCTCATGTCTTCAACATAAAGGTATCATCTAGCTCATTTCTTAGGTTTGGAATTTAGTTCCACATGCTTCTTACATTACCAATTGGATTTGGTAGTGGAATGAAAGCATTGATTACGATCAAAGCAAACTTTCCTCCACCATTTTTCCAAACAATTTTCTTAGGTTTGTAAGAAATATAATTATGCACTTCATAATGAATTAAAATGATATTATACTACTTGGAATGCAACCTGTTTAATCTTAGGCTACAATCTTTAGTTTTGGGATTCGGCACAAGGCAAATGTAACTAGAGGAGTTTAGATACATCCCTATTTATATTTTCTTAGGTTGGTGGTTGTGGCTCCAAACATTTCTTCAAATCCATTCATGAAAAACATGATAGAGAGAATATTAAAGCTTTGCAAACTACACGGACATGGATCACTAGCTTGCCCAATATTTATATTTCTATTATGGAACACTACAAATTAGGTTTTTAGGCTCAAGCTTTCACCAAGGAATGATATTCTTCTCTTCAAAAATGTTTTTATGTCATTCCTTCCGAGCTTTCACCCTCATCTCATATGCAATGTGATTCTCCACTCACTTTATAAGAGCTTCATGTGGTGCTACAATTCATGGTCAATGATAAAGCCCCGAGCATTGATGGTTTTCCCCATGAGTTCTATAAAGCTACTTGGAGGTTTCTTGGTCCTAACCTACTTCAAGTCTATAAGGAGGAAATAACTACACAATTCTAAGGGAAAAATATTAGTAAAATAAATATCAAATTCATAACTAGTTTTGGTGATCTAATGTTCATTACCGCTAGCATTCTTTCATTCCACTTAATGTCTTGTATAAAATCATTGCTAAAGCTATAGCACTACACATTCACCACATTCTCCCTTCTATTATCTTACCCAAAGAAATAGGTTTTATGGAAGTATGGTACATTCTTGACAACATCATTATTGTTTGGGAAGGAATAATGGACCCATGCTTCTCATCAAAGGACTATTCTCCTTAAAATGGATATTGAGAAAGTGTATGATTGCATCAATTGTCCATCCATCCTCTCCATGCTTCATGAAAATGGTCATAAGACTCCCAAAATATTTAAACCTACAATACGAGAATGTGGTGAATTTATAGATAATGAAAATTGGACTTTAACTTTAAGATATTGAAATTAAACTTGAATTGGAATTTGAATTTTGCAAAGTAGAGAAGAGAGAGGAAGGAGTACAGCTTTGTTTTTGAATCAACTATTCCTTCCGAATGTAGAACACTATGCCCCTTTACAAATCATATGGAGATGGAAATTATAACATCACCCATGGATAGTCAAGGGTGATCAAATCCCTATTTGGAAGAGCTAGAACTAGGTTGGGATCCAAAGAGGGCCAAACTTGAAATAAAAAGAGAGCATGGGGACATAGAAACCCCAAAATATGAAGATAAAATATCAATATTAAATTAAATCAACAAGCTTGGGCATGGTAAATCCAACACTCAAATGAGGGTTGTAGCGCATGGGCTCAAACCTAAATCATGTCAAGAAAATTGTGTGTCCTTATACCCAATCATGTAAAAATCTTGGTTGTCACTAGACCCAATGTGATGGCCACTTAGTGTCACTACACCAAACATCTCAAGGTTTTCGGGTGTCACTAGACTCACCATGCCTAAACCTCATTGTTGCGAGATGGATCTACATTAATAAATTCTTGAATTTCTTGAACTTGAAAAATAGAAATAACATATGTGAATAGAATAATCTATAAAGTATACATGAAATAGAAGTGAAATACTAACCATTCCCATAGAATTTGTAATAAAATACAATTAATTTTTATTATAACATGTGTTGATATACATTATTTCTTGTCTAAACTACTACTAAATGTGTATTTTTCAAATAAATTATAGAGTTGACTATAAAAAAATTTAGTGAGACATAACCGTCAACGTTTAGGACACTATCATACCACACTTCTCTTTTAATGTACAATACCATCCCTATATAGAAATTCAACATGTTCCTATTTGTAACCATGTAACTCATTCTTGTAATCTATAATTTTTTAATTAGATCTATCATTTTGATTTACATTTATATTTCTGTAATAAACCCACAAAATACCCCCTCTTTTGAGGCAAGGGATATATATTGTAGATCACGTAGATCAAAATAGTTAAAGTGTCTCCCGATAACACCCTAAAATTTTTCAATATGACTAACTAGTAAAGGCTAACACCATAATAGCCTAGAGCCAAGATAAAGCTTAAGAATGAAACATCATGATCAAAGCTTAAAAGCATGCATCAATGGAAACTAAATCAAACATTTTATCTACAAACATCCTTACTATGTGAGATGATTACTAATTAACATAGACCTAATTAGATCTAAGGGAAATCAAATTATGTTTGTTGCTACTCCACAAATGGTGAGAGGATCTCTCTAACAATGGCTACAAGGCCATATTAGATATCCCTCTACTAACCAATATGAAGATTGGATGCAAAGATTAAGCAAGATAATCCAAGAAGGAAGTAAGGCTCTTAATCATATTTATTATATGATATACTAATCAAAGTATGGTGTAAAGTATGAAGGTAGGTTCTTAGTCCTTTTTATATTTTTCTATTTGAGGAAAACTTGCATCTTGGTGCATGTGGGACTAAAAAGGATAAATTATATTAAGGCTTGCTAATCATGATTAGTGAATTAACAAGTGATTAGCATGTGATGAGCCTTAATTAACCACTTAGGGTCAATTAAGAGGATATGATAAGCTTTTGAAGCCTTTTGAGATGTCTTGGAGGGAAAAGGGGTGATTTTGAATGGTTGGAAGAGGGGTTTGAGCCAATAATAGGGTTTATTGATCAAAACAAGGGTAAATAGGCCTAATTAGCTAATAATTGCTAATTGTTTGTTTGGAAGAGGATAATAACTAACGATGTGTCATCAATTGGCATCTAGAATGTGATAGAGGTTAGTTAATCAACAAAGCATTGTTAATTAACCAAAATAGAGGGAAACATTAGTTAATTAGTGGAAATCACTAATTATAACAAAAATGGTAAGAATGAGGGTAATTAGTGTGCTTTGAGTAATAATACTTTGCAAAAGTGGATTTTAGGGTATACCTCATGGCTCTTGTCGCCGCGACATATTGCTTCCTGACAAGACTGATGCTCATTTTTCTTCGGGCCTCATTGGTATGATACATGGCCTCATCCATGGAGAGGTTTATTGTTGGGGGCATTGCATACTAGCCCATTTATATGCAGATTTGCACCTAATAGCATGCTATGCTCATAAGACCGTGGGTCTTGCCACTTTACTTCAGATATGGGCGTAGGATCATATCACCATATGGTGCTTAGGAGGAGCATCACGAGCCCAGGATCTTGGTGAGCCATCCATTATGGGCTAGATTCTAGATGGTGATGACATTCATAGACATATGGGAAACACACCCTACAATGTGCGGGATTTAGACAATGAAGTTAAGTTGAGTACTACAGCCATTGATCACTTTATTATTGGGAGCATGAGCTACATCCTTGAATGGTATAGAGTGGAAAGGGTCCAAGTGGCACTCGGTCTCATTCAGGGGATTCCCAACGATGAGATGTGGTATGGGCGCAGGTCTAGAGAGACCTTTCATATGGGGGCGCAGATCCGATTAGGATGAGCCCAAGATAGTTTTTCACAAGTGGTCCCACCGCTTGGGTGTAGTGATCAGTATATATTAGATCCATGGACTATTGTTGATTATCGGATGGCACACCATATTATTACCACTATACCATAGGCAACGATAGATGCAGAGAGAGTTCCAGTTTGCACACATGGGGTACATGGCAAGGAAGCTCCATAGGTCATGCAACAAGCATGGGGCAAGTGCAAATTTTGGTTAGACATTAAGATACATATACCAATACAAAAACATGTGTAGGTAGCACTCGCAGGCGGAGTCATGTTGGAGCTCAAAATTGCACCTTGGATATGATCGATGAGGATCATGAATTTTGAGGCAACATGGGATTTTTTTCTCGCTTATGGGACCTACGAACCGAGGTAGGCCTCCGAGAAGGATGACTTCCTCTACTTATTCCTAATGCTAACACTACTCCTAAAACTAAAAGAAAATCCTAACCTAAACATGCCAAGGGACCAAGGATAGAAGGAGATGCAGAAAAAGGGGAAATCCTAAGCTAAAGAAGGCAATAACACCAGAAAAGGGTCAATCACTCTCCACAAAGGCGACAGAAAGAGGGAAAACATGGGAGAAAGGGAAAATGATCTCACCACAGACAAGAACCACATAGATCCAGCTTTCTTCACATGAACAACACATGAAATGGAGCCTATAAGTAAGAGGGAACACACAACATGCCAAGAAATGAAAACAAAGAGGCAAGGAGAAATAAAACACGAGACCAAGGCAAGAAAGATAGCCATAAAATCTGATTTTATTGCTAAAGGATGCACAATCAATTACATTCATGGTAGAAGGTGAAAATACATTACAGAGACCAAACTCAAGGTCTAAAACCCATGGAAAGTTGACCACCATTTTGACATGGTATTGTTACAACAAAAGAGAGATCCATTTTAATGAGTAAAGCTCTTACATTTATAGAAGATGAAGGAGAGAAGAAAATGAGAAAGAGAGGGAAAACTGAATTTGAATTCAACCACCAACATTAAGTTCTCTAAAAAATTTGGGTGCCTCTAGGTTATCCACTGCAACACGCCATTTCCCAAAGATGGGCACCCATACTACATTAAATGATGGTAGTTGCACCACCTAGAACTGCATATCTTTACATGTTAGAGACGTCTTCTATCTTTCCACCTAACAATATCCCCTTTAATTTATGAAATCTGATTTTATTACGTGGAGGAGGTCAATATTCTTCAAATCATATCGATTCTAAATTTCCATCAATTACAACTCTCACGGAAAATTGTTGTCCTCCTTGTTACGCGGGTCTTCAGTTTTAACTCTGTATGGTTTTGAGTTCCGCAAATTTGTCTTCTTCACTCCATGGTTCTACCATCTCTTCCACTTTGACATGCGCATCTTCAAAATGGCGTGGATTGATCAACATCCGTAGAAAATTGTTCCTTCACCCCACAGATTTTCTCGTTATGCCTTTATGTGTTGTGGATTTTTCAACATTCGCGGAACCCTTTTCATTGATCTATGGCTTATCTAAAACCTTTGCGGCATGCTTTGAAATGCTTCTATGGTCTGCTATTCTTTACCCTACAAATTTTGTATTGACTTTGTTCCATGGATTTCTAGTTTTTCATGGCTTATCCTCCAGAATGCGTGGCATGTCTTTCTAATGTGGATTTATGTCAACATATACAGAGTTCTTTTAGATTTTATTTTACCCGTGGTTCTCTATTGTAGTGTACCATGGCTTGATAAAACATCTACGGCCTACTCCAAATCTTCATGGCCTTCCTTCCAAGTCTGAGCAATCCAAGTTATTCTATTTTTGCAAGGGGTGCAAAAATAGACAACATTTTGGTGAATCACAGGGGTCATCTAGCATGCTAGATGAATTGATCAGTGGCATAAAGCATCCATTGGGCATGGATTCATCCTGATAAACTTGTAATTGATCTTGAAACCTTGAAAAACAACCCTTGAGACTGCTAGAAGCACTATGGACTTGACCTCTACAAATGATTTGTTGGGGCTAAAAATACACTTTGAAAGCTACCCCAAAATATGATTACACCATGAACCCGCAAAAACTATATATAAAAGGAAAAAATCATACATGTCCCAAGAGAAACATGTAGAGTGTGCACAAGCACTTCTTCTATTGAAAACAAACCTACTCTACCCTACTCTAACAAATACAAAGAGAAGCTAAACAAATCCCGCAACACATGCAGGATAAGTAGCTTCCCTTCTTTACAAAGTGTGGCCATGTGATTAATTTGGAAATCAAATCACATGGCGAAATTCAAACATAATCCACACTTCCTCTTTCATCAAAGTATCAACTACAAAAATAACATATACCTCCTTTAGTTCTTTTGCATCTAGTTGAAGGTATTGCATAGCTTAACCTTTGTACCTTGATGATCATCCTCATGCTCTAAAGTGAGCATGACTGGGATTTTTGACCCTAAATCCATAGATTGATTCTCATGATATGCCCATTTCTTTGAAGCTCATCCCCATGGATGGGGACATCCTACAGACTTTCTTGAAGAATAGAGTTATTTGCAAATTCATTTGAATCTTGTTCTGCTTTACAAATAACTCGTGAAAGGAATTTACCACCTCCATGATGATTGAGATGTCATCATCCTTCTCTTCCTCCTTCATGGATGGATGATGAGAAATCCTTGCAGCAAGAGGCTCGTTATGTTGGAAGACAAATGGTGGGGCTGCAAAAGTGATGATCTCAATGGGTTCCTCTTCACCAATGTAATCTTCCAAGTCTGATAGAAAATCAACCTCTTCATGATCAAGCGCTACAAGACACTCATCTTGTTTTGATATGTGACTTCCTCCAATTTTGATGTTGCGCGATGAGATGAATCAACAACCTCTATGAACACAAGCCATCATGCATATTACATGCAGTTGTTGGTCATCTTCTTGTGGTTGCTCTACATTGAATTATATTTGTTCTATGGATTTATTAAACCCATGGCTTCATCCAATGTTGCATGGATTTGATATAACCTCTTTGATCCTTTGCTTCATTCTATGGCTCAATTGAAGGTTTATCCAAAATGACACATCATCAAGCTCAAAATTTAAATCCCAATCCTCAAATTTTGTATGAATTCTTCTACTTGGGCTCTTCAATTGGTTTTTGTATTGTTTGTGGTGGAGGGGAAGGTGTAGGATCTTCTTATGGAGGAGATGGAGTTTTGGAAGGGAAGAGGCTATAAAAATGAAGGTGGGATGGAAGATAATAGGATGGAGAAGGGGAATATCTCAATGGGAGTAGACAAACAAGAACTAGGAACATGGGAAATAGGTTGAGATGGCATACATTGGGAAGGAGGGATAGAAGGGCTATAAGATGATGTAGAGTAACCCCATTGACAGGGTTTCCTAAGAACTGATTGATAGGCCTCTATTTTTTTGACCCATTTTACAATCCATGACATGATTTCAACCAAAAACTGCATCTTCTGTTGAGGGATGAACTAGTTTGGTGCAAATCCTATCCATGGGTAGGGCTTTCTGAAACCAATAATGGCCACCTTTACCATGCATGTAACTTTGGCTCATGTGTCATGCTCATCTCCATCTCTTCAATCTACCTTTGGAAATCAAAATCTTCCATGGGAATGCCACCATCATCTACATAACCTTGTTCTTGATAAACATTTTGGTTACATGAATAACCATATGGATCAGTGGAGGGTGGGTTATACACATATTTTTCATGATGGGGTTCATAAAAATGATTCAGAGAGGATTTTGAAATAGTGGGGATTGTGGGAATATTCTTGTTGCTACAAATGAGAATCCTAGCAAGCGAATGAAGCCATGATTGCATAACTTCATGAACGGAAGAAAATGGAAAGATATGGAAGGAAAATGGATGGAATGAAATGGAAAGGTCTGCAACTCAAAAAAAATGGAATACCCGAATCATGGAGTCACCAGATATGCTTGAAATTTCCTCCAAAGGCTGAAATCTTCACCAAGTGCACATCAAACTCGATGAAGAGAAGTGGTAAGGTGCTTCAAACCTATCCCACCAGGCGTGCCAAAAACTATTGGAGCTCAAAATTACACCTTGGATATGATCAATGAGGATCATGAATTCTGAGGCAACATGGGATTGTCTCTCAGTTGTGGGACCTATGAACTGAGACAGACCTCCGGAGAAGGTCAGCTCCTCTACCTATTCCTAACACTAACACTACTCCTAAAACTGAAATCAAATCCTAACCTAAACATTCCAAGGGACTAGGGATAGAAGGAGATGTAGAAAAATGGGAAATCCTAAGCTAAAGAAGGTGATAGCACCAGAAAGGGTTGATCACTCTCCACAAAGGCGACAAAAAGAGGGAAAATGTGAGAGAAAGGGAGAATGAGCTCACCATAGACAAGAACCATGTAGATCTAGATTTATTCACATGAACAACACATGAAATGGAGCTTGCAAGTAAGAGGGAACACACAACATGCCAAGAAATGTAAACAGAGAGGCAAGGAGAAATAAAATGTGAGACCAAGGCAAAAAGATAGCCACAAAATCTGATTTTATTGCTAAAGGATGCATAGTTGATTACATTCATGGCAGAAGGTGAAAATACATTGCAAAGACCAAACTCAAGGTCTAAAACTCATGGGAATTTAGCCACCATTTTGACATGGTGCCGTTATAATGAAAAGAGATAATTTGTTTTAATGAATAGAACTCTTACATTTATAGAAGATGAAGGAGAGAAGTAAAGGAGAAAGAGAAGGAAAATTGAATTCAAATTCAATCACCAACATTAAGTTCGCTAAAAATTTGGTTGCCTATGGTTATCCAATGCAACACACAATTTCCCAAAGATTAGTTCCCATAATACATTAAATGTTGGTAGTTATGTCACCCGGAATTGCATCTCTTTACGTGTTAGAGACATCTTTTATCTTTCCTCCTAACAATCTCCCCTTTAATTTATGAAATCTAATTTTATTGTGTGGAGGAGGTCAATATTCTTCAAATCATATCAGATTCAAAAATATGATTCTAAATCTCCATTAAGTAAAAATCCGTGGAAAACAGCTTGTCCTCCTTGTTATGCGGCTCTTCATTTTTAAATTTGCATGGTTTTGAGATCCACGGATTTGTATTCTTCACTTCGTGGTTCTACCATATCTTCTGCTTTGACCCACAATCTTCAAAATGGCATGGATTTGATCAACATCTCAGTGGAAAATTATTTCTTCACCCCACAACTTTTTTGATATGCCTTTATGTGTCGTGGATTTTTAAACATTCGTGGAACCCTTTTCCTTGATCCACGGCTTATCTAAAACCTATGTGGCATGTTGAAAGGCTTCCATAGTCTATCTATTCTTTACTTTGTAGCTTTTGTATTCACTTTGTTCCACATCTTTCTAGTTTGTTGCATGGATTATCCTCTACACTACGTGGCATGTCTTTCTAATGCAGCTTTATGTCAACATCTACGAGACTTCTTTTAGATTTTCTTTTACCCATGGTTCTCTATTTCAGTGTACCACAACTTGTTAAAACATTTGTAGATCTGCTCCAACTCTTCGTGGCCTTCCTTCCAAGTCCACAAATCTATTTTTTCTATTTTTTCAAGGGGTGAAAAAATAGACAACATGTCCCACGTAATATTTTATTATATTTGAGTCCTTTACAGTGTGCCACTATCACCTTCGTGTGCACCGACTCCACAACACATACACCACACAGTCCACCAAGATGGGATCCCATATAATTTTGGGATGGAGGAGGTGGAGAAGAGAAGGCAGATTTAGGATATGGGGGATATTGAGATGATGATGATGAAGGATGGGGGTTCCCACCACGTATTCTAGTGGGGAAAGGATGGGGATCACCACGTGCTACATAGGATATAAGTGATATTATTGCCTTGAAGTAGTAATTAGAACAGTAGTAGCCCAAACAGCCTATAGGTTACGAATAAGAGATATCAACTAGTTGTAGAGAGGATTCAAAGTGGACCATGGAGTGGACTCGGGATCATGTCGATATAGCTAGAGTGACAAGAGAATGTGATGCTCTACGGTGGGCATCAAAATAGTTGGAATGTAGTATATACTACTAGATCTGATGACATCTAGTGGCAACGCATCCTATTAAATGTATTTGTATCACAAGGAAGTCCTAGAGAGACAGAGGGATATTCCTTTCATTCAAGCTTAGCCATTAACGGATGCTCTTTGTCGAGATCACAGAGGACCTCACACTCAATGAGGTCAGATAGTAGCCTTTAGTACAATAGGCCTCAAAGCACAACATGGTTCAGTGTAACATGATGTAGTGCCTTCCGCGGGTCCATCAAAGCATTCCCCACCTCGCGGTAAACCTAGTAGTCCGGGCATGGGAGAGAGTTAGGTAGACTCCTCTTTTTGATGTACTTAATGTATATTTTTGATGTACCATCTTGATATGAAGGCACATTTTTGTACGGATGTAAAATATATATATTTTTATTATGCCTCATGATGAAGCCACATTTTTTTATAGATACCCATGATGTCTCATTGTATCAAATGTATATTAAGACACATTGTTTTGTACATAGACATTTATATTCATATGGATGATGATGATGATGGATTATGTTTATTTATCACATTCTATTTATGGGATAGTATGTTTAATCCACGTTTTTATTATGGTCTATGTTTGAGGGGGACATAAGGTGGTCCTTCTTGATCCTCTTGGCGATATTATACGATGTTAGCTTAGTATACATGTTTAATTTTCATGTTCATGATGATGTAGTTTAGCCTTTATTGATATATGATGTATAGATGTGATGATAGATGATATGATGATGATATGATGATGAGATGATAACAAACTGCACAAGTAAACAACAAGCACAAATTAATCAAATATAATCAAGACAACACAACTATATACAAGTATGTAAGATAAAATGAATTCAATGTAATACACCACAAATTAAAGTAATACTCAATCTAAGTAAGAAAATGAATCCAATTTAAAGCACACAAGATGAAAAAGTAATGCAACCAAAACTATACAAACCAACAACTAAAGTAAGCAAACTACTACTTTGTTTTTGCGGGACAATTTTGAAATGTTTTTCGCTATTTTTTGTATTATTTTGAGACAATGTTCTATTGTTTTTGAGTTTTCTACAAAACATATGTGAATTTTTGAGTTCTCCAAAAAGTTATACGCATGTTTTTGATTTTTTCTAAGAATTTTTCCAAAGTTTATGTGTAAGAATATGAAGAAACGTGGACTCCCTAGCGTTAGATGGGATGTACAAGGGAAGAATGCCACATGTTATGTGTAAGAAGTGACGATGTAAAGTTGCCCCCAACGTAAGGTGGGAATAATCAAAGTCAAACTCTTCACATTCAAAAGTAGGGTCATTCGGATCAAGGCTAAGAGGGATAGGCCGAAAAGGACCTCAGATGTAGACAAAGACTAGCTTAGGATAAAGCTATCATAATCCTAAACCTAAAATGCTTGTGAACAACGGACCTTCCAATGGTGTCGAAACCATTTTTCACCAAGGACTTGTCCAAAGTGCCACCATTGCGTGGTTTTCACTTTTGGACATATTTTTCTCTTTTCTTTTTCTATTTTTATATTTTTTTGTTTTTATAATACTTTCGGGATCCAACACTTAAGCATATAAATGCTTAAGATTCATTACATTCATGGGTTCCCAAAGTTCCTAACCATTTGAGTAAGCAAACTTGTAGGCTCTCAAACCAAACTTAGTGACCGCAACATATGGCCCCAACCATTTAGGCTCATATTTTATCTTCTTTTTCTAGGCCTTTGTGGTGTTGAAATGATTTTCTTTTATAACCAAGTCTCCTACCTAAAATCAATGAGGTATCACTCTTTTTTTGTAACTTCACCACATCAACCCTAATACACTTTAAGGTGATCTAGAGCATGAATTCATTTATCATCTAATAGCTCCAAATCTGCCAATCGAGATGCTCTGTAGTCCTCCTCTCTTCATTTAAGTAATCCCTTAGCTCTATACGTAAAGAGGGGAGCTCGATCTCTAGGGGTAATATGACTTCCATGCCAAATACTAGGGAATATGGAGTGGCACCTGTAGGAGTGCGGATAGACATTTTGTATGCCTAGAGGGAAGGGTGAATTTGTAAATTTCAGTTATGGCCTATTGTATTCACCATCTTCTCCATAATACGATGAGGGTTTTATTAGAAGCTTTGGCTTTCCCATTACCTTGAGGGTAATAGGGGGTTGAAAATTTGAGAGATATTTGAAAACATTGACACAACGCTTTCACATTTTTGTTTTTAAAGGAATTACCATTGTCAACTATAATGGTAGAGGGGATACCGTATCGGCAGATTATGTGGTTCATTATAAACTTAGATATTTGTGCACCTTTGATGTAGGTAAGAGGAATAGCCTCTACCCACTTTGTGAAGTATTTGGTGGTAGTGATAATGAACATGTGGCCATCGAAGATGTAGGATGAAGCTTACCTATGAGATCAAGCCCCCACTTTGAGAAAGGTAGGGGTCTTGTGATAAGTTGTAATGATTGCATCGATGTATGTATCAAATTGCCTTACTTTTGACAATGCAAGCATTTATTTACATATTTATAGCAATCATTCTCCATGGTAGGCCAATAGTAGCCTACTCTAAGTATCTTCTTTTCTAAGATGATCTCATTTGTATGGGCCCCGTAAATGCCTTCGTGCACCTCCTTGACTGCTAGGATGGATTCATTTAAATTGAGACATTCAGAATGATTCTTGGCATAGCCTCAATGGTATAGAGTTCCTTCAAGTATGGTATAATGGGTTATATGTTGGATGAGGTTTCTTTTGTTAGCGCAGGAAATGTTTACGGAAATGTTCCATAGTGAAGGTAATTATAGATGTCATTATACCACGGGAAAAGGGACCAACAACTTCACATACCAAACAGAATTTGGCATGTCATGTGCTGGTGTTTGTAGATGTTTGACGAAGAATGACATATTGTTGTTCCTAGGTGGGATACTCAACATGGACCCCACTATGGCCATAACATTTTAATTTTCTCGTCTTACTCCTCTTGGGATTTTTTTAAATGTAATCTTCTCAAATAACTCCTTCAAAGAATTAACCATTCTCTTGTACTGGAAGAAGTTTCTCATCTTTAACTTTATACTCATATGTTACCTATTTTATAATCAACATAGAATCACCAATTATATTCACTTTTCTGATATCCCACTTAATATCCATCTTCATCCCTGCAATAAGGGCTTCATATTCTGCTATATTGTTTGTACATGGGAACCTCGAGTTGGAATGCTTGAGGATCAATTCTCCTAAAGGAGTGATCAACATAACTTTGACACCTAAACCATGAAAGGTAAAGGAGCCATCAAATTATAGTTTCCATATAATATATTCCTCAAGGTACATTTTAGATGCATCTAGTAGTTCCATACTCAAAGGTTCAGTACTTGGTAGTAGGGATTTAACTAGTTGATCTACTAAAACTTGTCCTTTCAGTGATTTCTGGTGTACATACTCGATGTCAAACTCATTGAGTAAGATGATCCAATTGGCCATCTTTCCTATGAGTGTGGGCTTTGACAATAAGTATTTTAATAGATCAACTTTTGAGATAAGCTTGACCTTATTATTTAGCAGATAATGGCATAGTTTCGAAAGGTAAAAACTACACCAAGCAATCCTTTTCTATCTCGTGGGTGGTTGATCTCGTAAGTGATCAACATTTGGCTTAAGTAATATACATATTTTTCTTTCTAATATTCATCATATTGGGCCAACAAGTACCCCAATTTCAAAGTGTGCAAAAAATTTAGAGTAGTAACGGTTCACCTACCATGGGCAAAGCATTAGAATAGGGGTTTGGACAAATATGCTTTGAGCAAAGTAAATGATTGTTGATGTTCTAGTCCCCAATGAAAACTAGACATCTTTCTTGAGAAGATGTGTAAATGTGTGACACTTGTCTACAAGCTGAGAGATGAACCTTCTAATTGCTTGGATCTTTCCTTGCAAGCTTCACAGTTTTCTGATATTTTTCGGAGGAGGCATTTTTGTTATAAAGCAAAGAACCTTTGCAGATCTACTTATATTCCTCTCCACGAAACAATGAATCCTAATAATTTTCTAGATAACACACTAAAGACACATTTATTTGGGTTTAGGTGGACCTTATAGTCCCTTAGACGCTAAAATATGTGTCTCAAGATCTTTGGGTGATCTTCTTGAGTCCTGGATTTTACCAATATGTCATCCACATAATCTTCCATGATGTCATTGATCATGTCATGAAAGATAACAGTCATTGCCTTTGATAGGTAGTGCCTGCATTCTTGAGGCTGAAGGGCATGACTTGATAATAGAATGTCCCCATGGGGTGGTAAAATTTGTCTTATATTGGTCCTCGTAGTTTTTATATGGTTATATCCTGAAAAATCCATCCATTAGGGAGAGAATCTCATAACCAATTGTTGAATAGATAATCATGTCGATGTTGGGAAGAGGAACGCCATCCTTAAGAAAATATTTATTGATGTCTCAAAAATTGGTACAAACTCTAATACCGACAGTTTCTTACCACTTTGGGACTACATTGAAATCCACTTTGAATAATCAATAGGCTTGATGAAGCCTACTACCAATAATCTTTCTATCTCTCGCCTTGACCAACAAGGCAACACAAGGATGCATCTTTTAGATCTTTTGTTTTATGGTCTTGGCATCTAGGTGCAAAAAAAGATTGTGCACCACTAATACATGATCAATTCCTAGAATGTCTACATAAGACCAAGCAAATATATCTGTAAATTCTGTTAAAATCAACACAAAAGTTTTATGTTCTTGAGCTGAGAGCGAAGCTCCCACTTGACTATTCTAGGCAATTCCTCTATGCCAATATTAACATCTATTGTATCCTCCACCATTAGCTTGGACTCCTCCTCCATGCACGTAGGATCAAGGGGGAGATTAAGATCTTCTTCTGCCATAGGCGGTTTAAAGATATTTTCACCTTCAGGTTGGTCAACTATTTTGTTCGTTGATTGTTCTTTTTTTGTCTGCAAGCACCTCAAAGAGATTTTCACTATAGGACTTGGACTTGTTATTTTTGCAAGGATTTTTGTAAACTTTTTCCCTTGCTTATTTTTTTCTTAAATGATTGCATAACTCAACCTCCTCCCACTATGTGCATGCATTGAGTTGAATGGATAATCCTTACTTGTGGTCACTTATTGGAATACAGTCATGAATGCTCAAGAACTCGCCAATAGCTTCATCATTTTGAAAAACATCAATTGGCACATGTTGTTATTGGTCCCAATTCACAAGTGATGGGTAAATAATTTTCAAAGTGTTTGAGTGGTAAGGGATACAATGGGGAGTATAGTTAGGATAGCCACATCAAAAACATGTTCGTGGAGGTAAGGTGTTCATAAATACTACACCGGGAATTTGTTTCACTGTCACATTCGGATGAACTATCTTTGCATTCAGAAGAGGTATCCTCGACCTCTATGGGATGAGACCCATATGGTTAGACATAACTTCGATACCATATTTACCCACTCTTCGATGAGGTATTGGAAGAGCTTCCAATGTACCTTGTTCATTGTGGTCGCAACCACATCCTTTGTATCCCATAGTATGCATCATTCAATTGGGGATAACATACTTAGGTGAATGGTAACATAAATCCATTTTATCATCTTGGATGAGATACGGTATCTTTGAGCAGCATTTTCTAATAATCCATCGGGAGTGAAAGCATCAAAAGGAAAATTTTCCCTAGATCTTTGAAATTTGTAACATAGCCTACCATGTGTTTTGGCTTATACGGGAAGGTTGTGAACTAGAAGGGTTTTTTGAAGATTATATTTTCCACCTTTTTCTCTAACCTTCATCTCCTATGTAGCAAAAGGAGACTCTGATGTAGAATCACCATATTCATTAGGAGACAAGGTATTTGGATCCACTCATGAAGCAAGGGCCTTTGATTGAACTGGAACAACTATCTCTCGAAGGACATTCATAAATGGTGGGAAATAGCCTGACAATTCTCTACAATGAGCAAAGGGTTGGGGATCTCCCTGAATAGTGAGAGTTTTTCCTTCATGATGTAACTTTAAGCACTGATGATACGTTGAAGGTATGGATTTCATGGCATGAATCCATGGGCGGAAGAGCAATATGTTGTATGGGAGCTCCAAATCTAAGACATGGAACTTTGTATCTTGATTAATATGACCTACTTCTAGTGAGAAAGTGATCATATTGGCTAACTTCCGCTCTTCATTTTCATATGCCTTTATGGTGATAACCTTTATTTCTACATAAAATTCATTATACCCTAGCTTTTGAACTAGCTTTAGAGTACAAATGTTTAAACCCGATCCGCCATCCACAAGCACTCTTTTTACCTTCTTACATTTGATTATGACTTCAATATGTAAGGGTAAGTTATGAGAGGGATTTTCTTCTAGGATTTCTATTAGACTAAAGGTTATACACTCTATAGGAGCAATATATGCTACCATTTCCTAGAGGCGTGCTCGGTCGATATCAATGGACAATCCTAATTGCTGCAATGTCTTACAAAGGATGTCTTTATGAATGTTATAAATTTTAAGAAGGTCCAAGATTGAAATCTTAGCTGTGGTTTTCTCTAACTATTCTAACATGTCATAATGATTGTCTTGAGGAGTAGGGGAAGAGCTTATAAAATAACTAGGTGAGCTCATCGTGTTGCCATGATGCACTCCCTTGATTTAATCTTGATCATGTTGATATGCTCAATAGGTGGATCAACATAACCTATTAAAGCATCAAAATGGTCTGTCTTTTGAAATTTAATTATCATTCTTTGTTTGAGATGGTTGTCCCCGATCCAAATTTTTCCTTCCTTTACCGTGTGCTTAGGAAAAGGTTATTTAAAGATCCCTATGTTTACATTGGGAGATTTGGTAGGGGCGGCAGAATCTATTTCTACATCGCCACTTTTGATTAAGTCTTGAATATAATGCTTTAATTTCAAACACTTATCGGTCTTATGACCTTTGACACAGTGAAATCCACAATATTCATTTTCCCTAAACCATGATGGCTTAGGCACGTCATACCCATAAGGTGTAGTTTTAGGATTTCAAACCATGTTAACTACCTCTATCTATTTTAATATTAATGATAATTAGTCAAATAGAGGGGTGAAGGCACAACGTTTGTACTCTGTAGGTGAGGTTACTTTTGTAAGTTTTAAGGGAGCATGGTTTTGAAATACTTGCACTCGTTTAGAGTCTGTTATGACATCACCTATGATGTTTTTATTCTTATTAGGAAAAAAATGTTTTATCACTAGGTTTGGAATCATTATGATCACACGAAAAGGGTTTTAAGGTCCCTCTAGCTAACAATGCTTTCTCTATTTGACTACCCTTTTTGATCACCTCTTAAAATGTGTTACCAAAATGCATTTGCAAGTGGAATGTAATTTCAGGGTGGAGGTTGGGTACAAATATATTGATTAGTTGTTTCTATGGTATGGAGCAAGGGAATAGCTAGCTAGCCCTCGCCATCGCTTTTAGGACACTAGCAAAGTTCTCATTATTTCGTTGTTTTGAATTACATAAAATTAACATGGTGACATCAATCTCTCTATTAAATGAGAAGTTACGTACAAAGATTTCAGCTATTTCTTGCCATGTAGATATAGATCCCTTAGGGATGTGTAAAAACCATTCCAACGCTTGACTTCCTAAACTTTGTGGGAAGAGTCGAATGAGATAGTTATCACTATATGTAACCTCATTACATGCCATATATAAGTCCTTAATATAGTCTCAGGGGTTACCTTTTCCCTTGTATTTTTCTAACTTTGGACAATCAAAATGACACAGAAAGGTACCTACAACATGGCTCTATCAAAGGGATATGAGCATAACTCCTCGAATTGGTACTTTTTGTTATTGCTTGTTTTGCCTTCTTGTAAAGCTATAAGGGAATTTTTCATGGTTGACCACTCTTGATTAAAGAGTTGGTCTTGTGTGGGTGGTGTTGGCTTGTATAAATGGTTAAATCTAGTTGTATCCCCACCTTTATTTTCTGTATAAAATTCCTCATAAGTTTCTTTACATCCCTCTCGAAGAGGAGTATTTTTCTGGAACTTGTGGTGCGAAGCTTTTGGTTTAGATTTTGGTATAGCTTTTTTTAAAGGTTTCATTTGTTGCTTGTTTATATACGAAGCCAAAATTTTCAATTGGCGAGTGAGAGATTGTACTTTTGCTCTAAAGTTACCTCCTGAGTGGGTACTTCTCTATGATTTACATAAGGAGGAGGTTTCTCATGATGAGCATGCCCTTCATGGTCCTCACAATGAACTCTAATAGTAGGCATATGATATTATCCATCATTTTTGAAAGGTATCTCCTCATCATTCTATCTTCTAGAAGTAGAGGCATGACCTAGGTTTAAGATGTCGTTAATATTCGAGAAGGATATTCTACTTCTTCTTCTCCACAAACCATACCAGAAATGAGAGAAGGGTCAACCATAGAGGGTAACCTTTCTCCTAGCTCTATGACATGCATTAGGACCTCATGTTTGTTTTGGAACAAATAATCATCGATGTGGGTGGGATGAAGCTCAAATTCCACATGAGGAGAATTCTCCTCACCACCACTATGATCCACCATGATATTGTCATCATAAAGTGGATTGTCACTTTCAAAGGGACCTATTCCTAATTTTTGATGCCCCATTCTTGTAATGAGGAGGCATAACGTGAAATATTCCACTAAGGTTGACTAAAATGGACCCTAAGTAGATTTACGCAATGTAACAACTTCAATTCATCATAAATAATGTTGAATATCAAATGGTCACAAATCCAAAGGTCAATATGAACCCAAGGATATCAAATAATAAAGAATGATATACTAACAACGTAGTATATGAAAAGAATAACCTAAGACAAGAAAATTAAGCACAAGACTAAAATTTAGTCACAACAATAGTTTATTCCTTACATTTTTCCAATATAGGTTTAAAGCAAATAGTGACAACACAATTGTTGTTGAAAATCAGCAGCACCCCTGGATGTTGATCAAACTTCTAGTTTGACAGCTTTTGGACATCCAAAGGTGTGATTGCACAACATTGAATCCTCTCCCCAAGTGTGGGACTTGTAAAAATGGGAGAGAAATCTCCTAGAGGCTGGTTCCTCAACTCCTCTGATCAGATATATCACTTACAAGTTGTATAGGTTTGAATTCCTAGTTCCTACTCTAAATTCCAAGGGGACAAAGATAAGGAATGCAAGAAAATGAAGTTAATGCTAATGTGGTGATGCACCAAAGGAGTTGCAGACACCTGATACTGCAATACATACACAATCCACAAGAAGACACAACACAAAGCATGCACAAATTGCTCAAAATGTAATGAAAGATCAGGAAAACAATGGTAGATATATGAAAGGATTGAGGGATTTTAATCACAGAGCATATATTAACATTCCAGATCCAATACAATGCATTACAGTGATCAAGAGGCAAAAAGGGGTGTTTTATTACATGGAAAGGTAAAAATTTCCATAATTTTTCCAAAAAGGAAGAGAAAGGGAAGTTGCAGAGAGCTAAAAGAGTGTCTCTTTTTTTAAATGAACACATTCTCGCTTTTACAATGCAAGCCCATGACCCTGGAGAGAGAAACACGGGAAAACATGGGAGAACTTCAACCACTGACAAAAATGTAGTAAAACAACATGGGCATCCTTACAGCCTATCTCCTAACATTTTTGCCATCTTTGGGAGAGAATGCGAGCCATTCTTCATTAAAAACGGTGGTTGAAACGTCATTTCTATCCATGACCACGTGCGAGAGGAGTTTTTCAATTTTCTCTCTCCAAAATACATCAAAATTCAAAAATTACCCTAGAATCTTGTAGAGAATTTGAACAACTTTCCATTGATATAAAGAACGTGAAAAACTGAGCTCTAGATTGAAAGATATGGCCGTTTGAAATTTTAGGGCAAAACAGGGCCAAAACGGATTGGCGGGCAAATTTTTTGAAATTTTCCACTTTTTGGTCATTTGGAAATTTTTCCAAAAATTCCCCATGCTCTGCTATTCCGAGTGCCACGTGGCATGTTTTGATTGGACATGTGCCTTTAATGCTTCATTTTTCATTGTTTTGCCCTTTGGAAAATTTTCCAAAATTTCCCCGCCTAGCCGATGATCTGAGGACACGTGGCATGTGCTGATTAGACGCGGGCCTATCCTCCTAAGTTTTCCATTGTTGTTTGATCATTTTTCCCCATTGGAAATGTGGTGAAACCCCATTAGATGCGGGCTTTACCCTTCGAATTTTCCTCATGCGGGCTTGTCTTGAGTTTTTTGCCACCACCGACACGTGGCGAGATTCCATTGGCTCGCATTTTGGGGGCGATTTTTCCTTTGAAGTTTCCTTCTTTTTCCCTTGGGAAAATTTCCCAAATTCTCCTCGCCTTTTCCGGTCTAGGACATGTGGCATCAGTTCATTCATCGTGGGCCCTCCGTAAACATTTTTCCTTTTGCGCAATCCCTTTGGGAAAAATTCTCAATCTCCTCCCGCGCTCCGCTGCTTCAGTGCCCGGGACACGTGGCATCATATGATTGGGCATGGGCCTTTCCCTTTGAATTTTCCATTGCACCAACCCTTATTTAAATTTTTTAATTTACTCCCCTTTGGACACGTGGCGCAATCCAATTGGACGGTGGGCATGCGGGGCTAAATATCCCTTTGAAAACTTTCCTCTCGACCCCCGCCACTTCCTTGGACACGTGGCACCATTTCATTGGCTGTGGGCCTTTCAAGGAAAATTTCCCACAAAAACGCTGCCGAGCCATAACTTCAAAAATACATGGAGTTAGGAGGAAAACTTTACCTTTCTGAAAGCCGAGAAAGAGCTCTATCCAATGGTTCCATTTCCGTAAAGTTTTGAGTGCCTAAAAAGCAAAAAAATATGACCGAGACACAAGAGAGGGAGGAATGAAAGGAGTTAGTGACAAAAATGTGCAAGGGGAACATTTTGGATAACAATTTTGGTGACTTAGAGGAGTCATCTCACTGCTTTGGATGAAGTTATCGGTTGCTGAAGCAATCCATTACACATGGAGTCATCAAATTCTCTCGTTTGGTTCCCAACCGACTAGAACACTACAAGGAGGAAGATAGAGGGTGGAACATCATCTGGTTGGATCAAGGCCTGCAAGAAGACACATTTCAGGGACAATGAGCTTGTGCCAAAGCACTTAGGGAAAGCAAAACTAATCTACAACAAAACAATGTGCACAAGCACTTGGAGGAATGAAAACCTAAGCTAATATGTACAAGGTGGAGAACTTCCTTCAAGAGTAATGCTTTAGATATATCCCATTGATTGGAATCTACGCTTTTCCCCATCCAATGAAGACAATTGGAAAGCATTGTTGTCCTTACACTTTGTGACCATGTATGGGCCACTCTAAATGGCATCAAATTTGAGTGCCTTCCCGGTTTTGCTCTATCTGCATCCCATTTTAACACTAGGTCTCCAACTTGGAAGGATCTATTCTTTTCCTTTCTATCAAAGGTCTTCTTTATCAAAGCTTGATCCTTCTCCATTGCTTGAGATGCCGATTTCGACTTCTTAGAGCTCCATCAATTCTACATATCTGACCTCCATGGGCCCAAACTCCTAATCAAGCTTTCATGAGTTCCAATGTTGGCAACTCAAGTGACATGGGAAAAATTACCTCTCTTCCATAAACAAGCTTGAATGGGGATTTACCTGTAGATGTTTTAGGAGTTATCCTATCAGCCCATAAGGCTGATTTCAACTTAGTATGCCAAGATCTCTTATTTTCATCAAGGGTCCTCCTAATGATTCTTAACAAGTTCTTATTTGTAGATTCAACTGCCATTACCCTGAGGGTAATAGTTTGATGAAGTGCTTAGGTAGATCCCATTCTTGACAGCCCATTCAGTCACCTTGGACCCAATGAATTCCAATGCATTATCTGATATTATTGTAGCAGGTATGCCAAATTTGGTTGTTATTCCCTCGTAGAAGTCCAAGATGCTAGATTCATTTGCTTCCTTGAGTGCTACTTTGCTTGACCCATTTGGTGAAGTAATTTGTTGTTGTTAGGATCCATTTGTGCCCTTGGCTTGAATTTGGATTAATGACTCCAATGAATTCCAAACCCCATTGCATGAATGGCTGGTCAACTAAAATTGGATGCAATGGAAGGGAAGCTAGCCTCTCTTTACCTGTGAAGAATGCACAATTTTTTTACCTCTTGATCCATGCATAACAATCATTGAAAATATTGGGCCAATAATAGCCATCCCTCGTGATATTTAGAGTTGTCACTCTTGGTGCAAAATGACCACCAACTGATCCACCATGGAAATCTTCCAACACCCCGTGAATTTGATTTGTACCAATGCATCTCAACAAAGACTCCATTCATATCCCTCTTGAACAAAACACCATCAACAAGGGCATATGGGACAGCCTGCAATCTGAAGTGTCTTCTTTTGGTCTTGTTCATCTCTGGAGGGCATAGACATGTGCTTAGGAAGTGCATTATGTCTTGGGTCCAGTAAGGGAGTGAGGACATCATTATTTTCCTTTGGAGTGCATCCTTGTTCGTGGCCATCTTGCAACACCAAAACAACCTCCTTCTCTTTGCATGCTTCCTTGTGTTTGTTCAAGACCAGCTGCTCACACAATCCTTTCCCTCTAACCAACTTGGTGACTTTGATCTCTATGTCATACTCCATGACACGAGTAATCCAACCTGTTCTCTTTTCATTCAAGTATTTGTTGAGGAGGAAGTCTTTAACTCCCACATGAGAAACCAACAATTGAACCTTGTTGTTTAAAACTAGATGCTTAAACTTCTTCAAGCTCCCGATTACTGCAAGAAAATGCTTCTCAATGAAAGAATATCTCACCTCATAGTCCTCCGGCTTTTGGCTGAAGAAAGCAATTGGTTTCTCCTCATTGTCTTTGTTCTCTTTGTACCAAAATTGTAAAAATAGTATCATCACCCCCAAATGCATAGAGGATGAAATCCTTGGAGAAATCCGGGTTAATGAGGGTTGGGGCTTGAGAGATGGCTTCTTTGATTGCTTCAAAACTTTCTTTTCCTTCTACTGTCCATTTGAAATCCATGCTCTTCTTTAACATCTTGGTGATAGGCTTGACTAGGGCTGCAAAATTTGGGACAAATCTCCGAACAAAATTTATTCTCCCCAATAAACTTTGAAGGGCCTTCTTGTGGCTTGGCAATGGTAGTGCTCTTATGGCTTCAACTCTTTCTGGATCAATTGCTAATCCTTCTTTGGAGACAATGTGGCCAAGGAGCTTTCCTTCATGGACTAGAAAAATACACTTTTTAGGATTCAAGGATACTTCAAATCTTCTGCACCTTTGGAACACTTGTCTCAAATGAAAGAGGTGATCTACTGCATTTTTGGAAAAAACAATGATATCATCAAGATATATCAACACCGTGTTGTTAATCAAATCCTGAACACCATGTCCATTGCCCTTTGAAAGTAGCTCCAGTGTTGGATAGCCCAAATGGAATTTTCTTGTATGCATAAGTTCCCATTTGGTAGTAAAGGTTGTCTTGAATTGATCCTCTTCTTTCACCATAATCTGATTGTACCACGAATATCCATCAAGTAATGAAAACCTCTCGAGCCAAAGAACAACTTGCAAAATCTGCTCCATGGAAGGAAGTAGATAATGATCCTTAAAGAGATGCTCTGTTCAAATCTCGAAGTCAATACACAATCTAATTTCCCCACTCTTCTTTCTAACTAGAACCAAGTTGGCCACCCAACTAGAATGCTTGATAGGGAATATGATTCTTGATTCTATCAACTTACTCAATTCCTTTCTCATGAGAGGCTCCATGTGTGGATTGAATGGCCTTTGTTTTTGCCTCGATGGGTTTAGTACTGGATCTAATTTAATGGTGTGTTGAGCTAACTTGGGATTGAAACCATTCAAATCCTCATAGCTCCAAGCAAACACATCGGGAATTCTTGACAAAGTCAGTATGAACTCATACCTTTCTTGCTCAGTTGTCACTTTAACAACTTGGAGTGATTTTCCTTCTTCCACCAAGATGGATACTTGAATCTTCTCCTTGACTTAGATGTTTGCTTTCTCCTTCCTAAACTGGTCATTACGATTAAAAATGGACTCCAAAGTAACAAGTCCTTTTGGTAGTTTGTTGGTTCTCACCGCACCACTTGGTCACCATACTACCGCTCCCAACTTTTCCCGATTTTTAACTGAGAACTCAGCCTCTTCTTGCAAGAAATGGTTGATTTGCTGATCATTTTCAAACACTTGCCAACTTACATTGTTGTCTGGTACTAAAGGCCTTACAATCACATGGATGTTTGGTTGTACCTTGTCCTTTTGAATGCTTTCAACAACGTCAAAGGCTGCCCCAACTGCTACAAGCCTGTCAGCAGCTTGGTTCTCTTTTCTAGGAATGGATTTTATGCCAAAGCCCTCAAAATCTTCGATGAGGTCCCACACCCTATTTTTTTAGCACTTGAGTAGATCATTCTTGATAGCATACTACCCCTTAACTTGGTTGACAATCAACTCACTATCACCAAAGACTTGTAAGTTCTTTATTCCTCTCTTGATTGACCAATGCAATCCTTGTATCAAGGCTTCATATTCAGCAGTGTTATTAGAGCATGCAAACCGAAATCTAAAAGCCGAGTAATACTTAACTCCTTGAGGTGAAACATGCATATCTCCCCCTCTTGCACCTTTTCTACTCCTTGATCCATAAAAAAACTGCCATACCTCATTGTCATCCTTATGGTTTGGCTTGGTGATGCTAGGATAGGCTGATTTTTTCATGCATGCAATAGACTCCTAGCTCGATTCTTCTATTTCTTGATAAGGATCAAAAGCATACACCTTGTTTTCCCATTCATCAATATTTAGATCTAGGATGCTTCCTACCTTGGTGTCAGTTTCATCAGTGCTAGGATAATCCTCTTGATCAAACGCTGAACAATTAGTGTTGATCTGATTTGGAGTGTAAGGCTCAATGTGGAAGTTTGCAATAGGCTCAGATCTGATTGTGGATTTAGTTCCATATCTTGTTCTGAACAACATGTGTGACCAATCAGCGGATAGGTAACCTCCAATCTTGGCTGTGAAATCCCTTGACAGCACATAGGGCAAAGAGTGGTGGAAGATCTATTACCGAGACATCTTGCAAAACAACAACATTGGGGCATGCATGCAAAGTAAGACTCAAGTTTTTATCACTCCAACCGTTGTTACTTACTTCCCCCATCTAATTGCACTACCCCTTTGGATATGACTTCATACGAATTCCCAACCGATCAGCTATTTGCTTAGGCATCATCGAACTACTTGCCCCGGAATCAATCATACAATTGTGTACTAATTGGTTTCCATGATCAATGAAACATAGAATGGAGGGGGCTTCAACATTTTACCTTGTTGTCCTCCATGATTCCCTTCAGTCGGGCAACGCCAGTGGGCACCTTCTCTTGCATTTGTACTTGTTGGTTTGAAGTTGACCAATCCTTCATGGCATCTTGTAGCAAATCTCTTTGGCCTGGGATAGATAGTGATTCCCACATTGATATGTTTACATTTGTCTTCTTCATTTGATCAATGATGTTGAATGGAGATGAAGCATCTCTTTGCTATCCCTTGGCCTGCACATTCATTCCTTGCATTTGGGCAGCAACAATTGGCATTTGACTTGGCCTAGAGCTGCTTTTAGATGACCCTTGTGTGTGTTTGGAACTAACTTTTGTTTGCCAATAATTTGTGGAGTGATAGAAGGTTGTGGATTGCTTGGAGCTAATGGCTGTCCTTCACCCAAATTTCTCCTTTTTGACCTTGTGTTGGCTGCAACACTTTGGGAAACTGTTTGATTCATGCCACAAAAATCTTCTGCCTGCCAGTTTACAAGTGTGGTATCATTTGGAGCTGATTACTGTTGGAATGTTTCTTGTTGTTGGTTATTTCCTTGACTACCTTCACCCTCCACACTAGTAGTTGTCACCATTAATGCTTGATTCAAGGCATTGTTGAAGCACATAGACTGGTTGTGAGGTTCATTGCATGGGAAACACCAATCATACTCTTGAGCTATGTTGTTTTACACTGGCACTAATGCCTTAGAGGCAGATATAGCATTGGGATTATAGGGCTGAAATGGTCTGCATTGGCAAGAGGTCTTGCTTGGTTTAGATTTGCAGCTAGATTGGGTGGTCTTTGAGGTTGGTATGGCTGCCTGTTAGGCTGAGCTTGAGGCTGGAAAGAAGGCCTAAAACCTTGAGCTTGCTTTGCTTCTTGAGTGTGACCAGCTCATTACCTAGATTTTGCAATTGCTTCATGACTTCTTGAAGTTCATTTGAGGCACTAGGGGATGAAGTAGAAGCTTCACTTGGATTCTAATTTCTAGGAGTGGGAATAGGAGCTAAAATAGGCACTTGACTAGTATTTGGGCTCTCTAAACTTGGAAACAATGGCATTGAGGCTCTAGGAGCTAGCTTGCCATCTTGAATCAAACAATTTTCAGCTCTAATGGCAATGCTATAAGCAATAGGGATAGTTGTGCCTCCCATGGATTGAATTAGAATAGAAATATAAGAATTTAAAGCTTTAAGGTAATATAGAAAAACACCTTCTCACATCGGCCTTACCGCCACCGGAATTCTCTCCCAAGTCATTTGAAATCTGAAGTTGAAGTCACCACCGCTCATTGAGAGCTCTCTTGATGGTTGTCACTGCTCCAAAAGGGACAAGTTGTCTCCTTTTCCCCAAATCCGCTCATGGAGGGCTATACATAGCTGGTTCTAATTTTCGATATAACCCGAGGCAAGACTCTGAACCATTGCAAAGCTTTCCCTTTGAATGAAGAGGCCAAAGAGCTTGACAACAACTTGCATCTCATTGATCTCATGGATTGCACAAATATTAGCAATATCCTTAACATGATCACCAGGAGTGGTCTGATTTTCTCTAGTAAAGTATGGGATGTTCTTCAATGCTGCAAATGGGATTGATTCTTGTGCATTAAGAGCAAGTGGGCTGCTGCCAAAGTGAAATTGACATAGGGGTTGTTTTGTGCCATTCGATTGGCCTTAGAACCCTTGTTGATTGAATGAAAGGCCTACCGAGTGGAGGAGTTGAGAGAGTTATGTTCGGTGGGGATGGAGACCTTTGAATTCTCCTCCCTCTTTGCCTTCTTCTTGTAGATAATTGCAAATACTCAAACAAAGACCTCTTCTTCTCCAACTCTTGACCTTGTGTTGATTCTTCTCATGAGTTTTCAATCCCGCACCGCTAAAACCAGCTTGATTCTTCTTCCTTAGAGTCGCGCCAGATGTGCAATTAGGGCTCTTTTAAGCAAGAAACTTGTAACAAATGCACATCAATTTTGTTACAAAGGAAATGAAGACCTCTAAGGTCCCACCAGGTGTGCCAAAACTGTTGTTGCAAATCAGCAGCACCCCTGGATGTTGATCAGACTTCTAGTTTGACAGCTTTGGACATCCAGTGTGATTGCACAACATTGAATCCTCTCCCCAAGTGTGGGACTTGTAAAATGGGAGAGGAATCTCCAGATTAGAGGCTGGTTCCTTAACTCCTCTGATCAGATATATCACTTACAAGTTGCAGAGGTTTGAATTCCTAGTTCCTACTCTAAATTCCAAGGGGACAAAGATAAGGAATGCAAGAAAATGAAGCTAATGCTAATGAGGTGATGCACCAAAGGAGTTATAGACACCTGATACTACAATACATACACAATCCATAAGAAAACATAGCACAAAGCATGCACAAATTGCTCAAAATGTAATGAAAGATCAGGAAAACAATGGTAGATATATGAAAGGATTGAGGGATTTTAATCACAGAGCATATATTAACATTCCAGATCCAATACAATGCATTACAATGATCAAGAGGAAAAAGGGGTGCTATATTACATGGAAAGGTAAAAATTTCCACAAATTCTGCCAAAAGGAAGAAAAAGGAAGTCAGAGAGTTGAAAGAATGTCTCTTTTTTAAAAAATGAACCCATTTTGGCTTTTAAAGTGCAAGCCATGACCCTAGGAGAGAGAAACATGGGAAAATGTGGGAGAGCTTCAACCACCGACCAAAAACATAGTAAAATAGCATGGGCATCCTTATAGGCCCATCCCCTGACATTTTTCGCCATGCTAGGAGAGAATGTGAGCCATTCTTCATTAAAAACGGTGGTTGACACGTCATTTCTGTCCATGACCATGTGCCAGAGGAGTTTTTCAATTTTATCTCTCCAAACTCCATCAAAATGTAAAAAGACCCTGGAATTTTGTATATAATTTCACCATCTTTCCATTGATATAAAGAACACGAAAACCAAGCTCGGATCAAAAGATATGGCCGTTTGAAATTTTAGGGCAAAACAGTTAAAACGGATTGGCAAGGGGGTGAAAATTTTGAAATTTTCCACTTTTTGGTCATTTGGAAAATTTTCCAAAAATTCCCCGTGCTCCGCCATTCTAAGTGCCATGTGGCATGTTTTGATTGGGCGCAGGCCTTTAATGCTTCATTTTCCATTGTTTTGCCCTTTGGAAAATTTTCCAAAAATTCCCCGTCGAGCCGATGATCTGAGGACACGTGGCACATGCTGATTGGACGCGGGCCTGTCCTCCTAAATTTTCCATCACTGTTTGATCATTTTCCCCATTGGACACGTGGCGAAACCCCATTGGATGTGGGCTTTACCCTTCGAATTTTCCTTGCGGGCTTGTCCTGAGTTTTTTGCCGCCACCGGACACATGGCGAGATTCCATTGGCTCGCATTTTGGGGGCGATTTTTCCTTTAAAATTTCCTTCTTTTCCCTTGGGAAAATTTCCCAAATTCTCCCCACCTTTCACCAGTCTGGGACACATGGCATTAGTTCATTCACCGCGGGCACTCCGCAAACATTTTTCCTTTTACGTAATCCCTTTGGGAAAAATTCCCAATCTCCTCCCGCGCTCCACCGTTCTGGGTGCCCGGGGACACAAGGCATTATATGATTGGGCACGGGCCTTTACCTTCGAATTTTCCATCGCACCAACCCTTAGTTAAATTTTTCAATTTACTCCCCTTTGGACACATGGTGCAATCCAATTGGATCGGCGGACTGCAAGGGGCTAAATATCCCTTTTGAAAACTTTGTCAAACACTTGGTAAAAAATCCAAGTTTCCATCTGACCCCCGCCACTTCCTTGGACACTTGGCGCCATTTCATTGGTTGCGGGCCTTTCAGGGGAAAATTTCCCACAAAAACTCTACTGAGCCATAACTTCAAAAATACATGGAGTTAGGAGGAAAACTTTACCTTTCTGGAAAGCTGAGAAAGAGCTCTATCCAATGGTGCCATTTCCAAAAAAATTTGAGTGCCTGAGAAGCAAAAAATTATGACTGAGGCACAAGAGAGGGAGGAATGAAAGGAGTTAGCCACAAAAATGTGCAAGGGGAACATTTTAGATAACAATAATATCACCACTTAGGCCAAGTTTAAAATAAAAAGACCTAAGTTCTAAGAAAGTGTTGACGCAATCCTCCAACAAGGTATACTATAACCAGATTCTAGACACCAACAAATTCCAAGTCTTTGAAAATGGAAGTTACAAATGTGAGTAGCGTAACAACACTATTTAGACACGTGAATCAAGCTTTGCGATGAAAGCAATATTTTAGTATCAAAATGATGTTATTGTGATGTGAACAATGTAACGTCAACACTCTAAAAAACTCAAGGAAATGTTAGGATTAAAAACTAAGCCTAAGTATATCAAGAAGTTACTATGCGTGCAAGTAACGTAACAATATAATTTAGAGACTTAGACCAAGTTTCACAATGGAAACAAGACATAAGTATCACAATTGTATGGCTATAATGTGGGCAGCGTAACAACTCAAAGGAAGTTAAGTGATGAGACAACCTAGCTACAATATGAAATCTCGATTATGGGTATCGAGACAATGGCTACCAAGATATAATGACGTACCAACACACTTTCAACATTTACATCCAGGTCTCAAGAAAGGACGAATGTAAACAGGTGCAAAAGTGGTGGACATGATCAATCAATAACACTACGTAGATATGTTTTATTTTGTCCCAAATGGGCAACAAGAAAACAAAGGTGTAAACCAAGTGGTGATGAAACAAACTAAGTGTGACTTTGGCATAGTTTCACCTTGTCTCGTGACAATTGAAAACTAGGACAAGGTAACACGCCGTAAGTCTTGTGATGAAGTAACATGCAATTTTAGCTTTAGTGGACTATCCCCTTATTTGAATAATAATGTTTTGACTCCAACAAAGTTGTCACATTATGATATCTCTTTAAAAATGATGTCTAAGTCAAATTGGCTCCAAGCCACAAGATTCCTATTGCTTCACTCAACTAGGTGTCACAAATTACCTTTATGAGTGTGGTTTACCAAGGAATTCACACTACCAAACCTTGAGTATCCTCGACTTTTACTTTAACCCCTTTGATATAATGAGTAATAAATTCTTTTAGTTTTGTCTCACTAGAGTCACGTGAAGATAATTTTGACTCTAATCTCTCTAAGGCATACTAATCAATTGGGTAGTGGAGCACTTTCCCATTTCATTCAAAAGGTTCCCTCTATGTGAACTACTTTGGGGTTCCTAGGAGAATCCTTCTTATTTTATTAAGGATTATGCCAAAAGGACTTTCTCCATTTCAAAGTAGACGAGCCATAGTTGTTAACCGATATACAATGTGATGAATAAAGGTGTGGTGTATTTTCTTATTTTTTGGATTAAGCAATTTGGTTTAGACCAGCTTTGGCAACCTACAACACACATGTAATTATATTTTTGTTTAGATTCTCCTTTCTTTGGAAATCGTTAGGTCCTACACACAAATAGTTAGTAGTTATCTAAAAAGATCTACAATATCATAAAAATAGGATTAAATGTTGTTTTTGGTTCTCAAGATCATCCAAGGATGCGAGAGAAGAGCATACACAACAAGCAACCCAACTAGATAACAATGAAAAATTGTAAATCAAATAACCACCATAATACTTTGCAAATCAAGGTTCATTCCCAATTAATCCAAGTGCTTTTTAGTGAAAAACTAAAGTTTTTTTGATTCTCAAGATCACACAAGGTACAAGAGAAGAGCATACACAAGCTTTAGCTTTGGTTGTTTATCAAATGAAAACTCTTAAACTAAAGGATCATACACATGCCAAATGAAAAATTATTCCCTTAAGCATAAAAATGAATAAAGAAAATTTCCCACTTACTCTAATGTTAGCAAAAGAAGGTTTAAAGTTGCTTTTGATTCTCAAGATCACACAAGGTGCAAGAGAAGAACATACACAAATTTATCCCAAACTCATACAAAGCATGGAAATCAAAGCATTCACCAAAAACTTAAGTAAATTGTGTTAAAAATATAATTTAAATGTTGAAACTCTACAGAAAAATAGTTAAGAAACCCTAAAACACATAGAAAACACCAAAAATTAGAATTTACAACTTTAAAAATAGTGCTAAATTAAATAGTCACGCCAAGCGCACCCCTTTGAGCAACATCGCACCCGATAGCACTAGTGCGCACTCTGATAAAGCAACAATGTGACCTTGAATACACCAATGTGCCTCTCGTAAGAAAAACACCATGAGTATAATGCCAACGCATCTAGAGAGACACTAGCGTGCACTTCAAGTGCCGCGCGCCCTAAACACAGAGGTCAAAAATATAATAGAATACATGTGCGTATAAATAAGCATGAGTGTAGCCCTAAGAGTGTGAGCGCATCCTTGATGACGTGAGCACACACCTTACAACGTGATCGCACTTTGCAACGTGAGCGCGACCTTAACGACGTAAGCACGCACCTTCCTGTGGAGTAGTCGTCAAAACACGGGTTTTGAAAAGAAAAATCTAATAAAGCTCAAATCTTTGACATTCTAATGCAATTTTGACAACACTTTACCTCCTTTGATCCTACAAAGAACATAAAAACAAAGCAACTACCACTAATCTAGCTTAAACAACTATCAAAATTTGAAATTAATCTACAAAACTTGAAATTTACTCTAAAAATATTGAAATTAATCTAGAAAACTTAAAAGATGAATGAATGTAATGGGGAAGGGTCCCACCAAGTGTTCCAAATGATACCACCTTAAAATTTTACAATAAGACTAACTAGTAAAGGCTAACACCATAATAGCCTAGAGCCAAGCTCAAGCTTAAGAATGAAACATCATGATCAAAGCTTAAAATCATGCATCAATGGAAATTAAATCAAACATTTTATCTACAAGTATCCTTACTATGTGAGATTATTACTTAACATAGACCTAATTAGATCTAAGGGCAATCAAATTATGTTTTTTGCTACTCCACAAATGGTGAGAGGATCTCTCTAACAATGGCTACAAGGCCATATTAGATATCCCTCTACTAACCAATATGAAGATTGGATGCAAAGATTGAGCAAGCTAATCCAAGAAGGAAGTAAGGCTCTTAATCATATTTGTTATATGATATACTAATCAAAGTATGGTGTAAAGTATGAAGGTAGGTGCTTAGTCCTTTTTATAGTTTTCTATTTGAGGAAAACTTGCATCTTGGTGCATGTGGGACTAAAAAGGATAAAGTAGATTAAGGCTTGTTAATCATGATTAGTGAATTAATAAGTGATTAGCATGTGAGGAGCCTTAATTAACCACTTAGGGTCAATTAAGAGGCTATGATAAGCTTTTGAAGCCTTCTGAGATGTCTTGGAGGGAAATGGGGTGATTTTGAATGGTTGGAAGAGGGGTTTTAGCCAATAATAGGGTTTATTAATCAAAACAAGGGTAAATAGGCTTAATTAGTTAATAATCACTAATTGTTTGTTCGAAAGATAATAACTAACGATGTGTTGTCAATTGGCATCCGAATGTGATAGAGGTTAGTTAATCAACAAAGCATCGTTAATTAACCAAAATAGAGGGAAATGTTAGTTAATTAGCGGAAATCACTAATTATAACGGAAATGGTAAGAATGAGGGTAATTAGTGTGCTTTGAGCAATAAGACTACAAAAGTGGATTTTAGGTGTCTACATCTCCATTCCAAATATAGTAAATAATCATCATTGTAACATATATAAGGTGGTTTATAGATAGTCACATTTGGAACCTACCTTGGAGAGAGAGTGTACAATATGGACTATAACATATAGAGATAGCAATCACAACAAACATACAAGGTTACACACTCACATAAAAATTCATGCACAATGTCACACACAATATCACATAGAAAGGCCAAATAGCTGCATACAAGGGACAAAAAGGTGTCACATACAAAAGAGGAAAAATGAAACACAAGGAAAGACTACTAGTTCTATAAATAAGGGACATTAATATGTCATGCACACATGATACACATATGGCCACACACTCAAGACAAGCAATAACTAATACAATATGTAATGAAGAAGTAGGTATTATCCAATAGGCACATAGAAAATGATATACTATTCATGTACAATCCACATGTGTTATATTTGTACCTAAAATTGTTCTCTTCAATTTTAGGGGCCTTGTGATTAAAATTTTGGGTTCAAGGTCTTACCGAATGCATTTCCTACTCATTTTGGGTAATCATATCACTCTCAACATTTTTCGTTTCTACTTTCTAACATTTCCTTATCTTTTTGCACAAATTGTGATTTGTAAGCGGATTAAAAATTAATTAGAGTTATTTCATGGGTATTTTGAGATTTTTATTGTGAATGCATTCATTTAAGATGGTTCCTAGTTTGCATGTTGTTCACATGTTCTATTGAGTGAAATATGAGGTTTTAATAGAGGATACAATCCACTTAGGACTTCGTTAGAGTATTTATAGAGATTTTAAAATAATCTCTTGGTGAAAGTCATCATGTCATCATGTTCAAATTTGGGTTTCCATGTTATATGCGGTATTCATCCACAAGGAGGTCATAGAAATATGTTTGCCCCTTGATCTGTGTTGTGTGTTCATAGTTCAACAACTAGAGGCCACATAATTTTCATACTTTTAGGTTTATCAAACATTCATAAGGAAGAGGAACATGGTTGGGTTTAAATGTGTGAGCAATTATATTATTAAGTGGGTCAAAGGCTCCATGGTTCAATTTTCCTCCCAAGTAAACATCGGTTAAGGCATTAAGCGGGTGAGTTGAAATCGACTAAGATTACATAAAATCGGACAAGCTCAATCAAAAGCATGAGTTTGATACATGGCATGGAACTATGAGCCTGAATGATATGTGATTGGTCCACATGGACCAATCATGGATCACTCACTTTCCCAAAAATTTAAGGGTTGAATTAGCTAAGGCATGGAAATCTCCAAAACCTTAAGAAATCCTAGAAGTACGTCATTGTTCACTAAGATTTAATGGTTCAAACATGAGAGGTGGGAAGGGGTTGATATCACATAAAGCTATCATTGGTCCATGTGGAAAAATTATAGTATTCTATGGACCCGAAGGTTCGAGATCTCAAATGGAAGCATAAAAGGTAGGAAATCTCATGATCCTAAGATCTTGAGTATATGAAGTGAGATGAGACTACGAGGAGATTCCAAAGAATTTGAGGTAACAATGTGACTTCATGAACATAGAAAATACATAATTTCTCCACCTGGAACAATCATGGGTCACTTTGAATGCTCGGAGAGTTGAAATCGGGGTGATGGTGACTCAAGAGCCCGAGTCCTTAGAAATCCCGAGAGGTTATGTAGTGACAAGTGGTTGGTCACAAGATATTTTGAATGGGTTAAATTTTACAATGCCAAGATTAGTGCAAAATAAATATCAAGGACATCAAATTAGGAGGCTCCATTAAAATGACTGAGATAAGATATTTTGTGTTAGTGTAGGTTATTATTTATCCTTTTATTTATTTATTAGGATAATTCTTACACTTGTGTTAGCCCTACACTTGTTGGGTTAGCTTGCTTAGGTGTACTAGTTGTGTGGAGTTATCTTACTAGTTGTGTTGATTTAGCTTCTCAGTTATGTGGAGTTAGCTTACTAGTCTTCTAGAGTTAACTTAACTACCAATATTAGTTAGTGAGAGTTCTTCACCACTGATTTAGGTAGTAGTTGCACTTCCCTCCTCCTATATATACATATTTCTTATTAAGTAATTCAAGTCATTGTATTGTAATGTATTGAGCATTATGGATTATGATGGATTTCCATATATGGTATTTTATCTCTTCTATTTTGTAAATCTAATGTGGTGTGCTATTATCATCTAAGATCGCAGCTTGGAACAATCTTCTTATCATTCCTTTCATGGTATCAGAGCGATAGATGATGTAGACATCCATCTATAAGTTTTTCTTTACAAGCAAGGGTTTATTATTTTCATGTATTTAGAATTTGTTAGCACTTTTTTGCAATATATATTTTTATGAAAAATAGAGTGCGCCATTGGAATTAGTAGGTACCAAAACCCAAGAATCAACTATAAAATCAACCATGTTTTGAGACAATCAAATATGGACATAGATCTGTACCCTTTGGGTGCATTCTTTTATCCATTGGATATAAGTGTGTACCTTTTGGATGCATTATTTTACCCTCTGGATATTTATGTTTTGGATGTAGTATTTTATCCACTGGATGTAGATCTATACACTAGTGTATTATTTTATCCATTTGATATAAATGTGTACCTTTTGGATGCATTCTTTTACCCTCTAGATATTTCTGTTTTGGATGCAATCTTTTATCCACTAGACGCATATATGTACCCTCTCGGTGCATTATTTTATCCATTGGATATAAGTGTGTACCTTCCAGATGCATTCTTTTACCCTCTAGATATTTCTGTTTTGGATGTAGTCTTTTATCCACTGGACACTGCAGATCTGTACCCTCTCGGTGCATTATTTTATCCATTGGATATAAGCATGTACCTTCCAGATGCATTCTTTTACCCTCTGGATATTTATGTTTTGGATGTAGTATTTTATCCACTAGATGTAGATCTGTACCCTTTGGTGCATTCTTTTATCCATTGGATATAGACGTGTACCCTCCGGATGTAATGATTTACCCTTTGGACATTTAGGTTTTGGGTGCAGGCTTTTATCCTTTGGTCACAAGCCTATATCATGTGGATGCACTCTTTTACCCTTTGGACATTTGGGTGTCACATGTACCTTTTAAAAAAACATCAGCATTAAAATATTATTTTAATAAGTAAAACCTTCTAGAGCTCATAACTTTTGATCCGTAGCTCAAATTAAGGTGATCATTTTTTTGAAATTGTGTATTTTTTTCAAGATCTACGCATTGGTGGAATTTTTATACACATATTTCAAATGTAAAAGTTATTTTTACTCATTGTAATATTTACATGCACTCAATTATAAAGTGCCAATTTGGGAGGGTGTTGTAATCACTTGTGGATGTAATTTTGGTTGAGCCCAACGTCCTAAACTTTTGGGTGTTGCATTCTTGTATCTATGGGTGTATACATTTATATCTCTCTTGTTTGTTGAGATATTTTGGATCTATATTTTTGACAAATTTTTTTAGCATGTTGACAGTCTCTCTTATGGGGGAGCTATTTTGGTGAAGCCCAATGTTAGTTTGTCAGTGTTCGAGTAGTTGATTTTGGAAACTCATACAGATATGTGGTGTCACTCTACCCATTCAGCAGTATGGGAGGGTGTGGTTTTAATATTGATTCTTTGGGTTTCGTGTCCTTTCCTATTTACGTGTTGATACTAATTCTTCGGGTTTTGTGTCAATAAGATGATAGTAAATCGCCATAATAACTTTATATAAAACGCTTTGCAAAAAAATGAGCAATAATATCATATATTATTATGGAACTCAATTATAAAGTGCCAATTTTGGGAGGGTGTTGTAATCACTTATTGATGCAATTTCAATTGAGCCTCGACGTCCTAAAATTTTGGGTGTTGCTTTCTTGTATCTATGGGTGTATACATTTATATCTCTCTTGTTTGTTGAGATATTTTGGATCTATCTTTTGACACTTTTTTGGTATCTTGACAGGTCTCTCTTGTGGGGGAGCTATTTTGGTGAATCCTAGTGTTTAAGTAGTTGTTTTTGGCAACTCATACGGATATGTGGTGCACGCCATCTCTCGAATATAGAACTTCATGAGTGAAAATGGCTAAGTCCCAAAAGCTAATCTTCTGCTACGCGCGTGTGTTCTCCCTATCTGTTTGTGCCTTTAAATATGACTTATCTTCCCACGTGGACTTCTTGTGTGCTTTCTTTCAATTGTTCTCTTGATCAACATTACCCCACACTAATTTCATTTTCACCCCAACAATGGTTATCTCCAAAACTAAAGTAAAGAATTTGAATAGAAGAATAGAATTTTTTTGGATGAATGAAAGAATGTTTTTATCCTGCAGTTTCTTCTTCTGCAACCTAAAAAATTAGTTTAGGATATTCCTCCTTTATTTTTGGCTCCAAGGCCTAGCACTCAGCAAGCATTTTCTCTACTTTCTCTAGAATATCCACAAATGGATTCCAGTTCATCCTATGTAATTTCTCCTTTCTCATTCTGTAAGACCAACACAATGCTAGACATTATAGTCATCCTTCCCTCTAGCAAATCCATCTTCTATGCAATGAGTTTTCCAAGCTCCTCTAGCCAATTTTTGTGTGGTTCTTGGAGCTGCTAGGGCCTCATGCTTTTGTTTAACCATTGTTAATCTTTCTGCATAGCCCAATGTGTCATCCTTCATCACTTTTTGGACCTCATTGTTCTCCTCCAAGGTTTTTATGTTGATGAGCACCTCTAGAGCTATACAGATGTTCAAGGCTTGGTTTTCCTTTGTTAGTTCTTCCCAGCACTTGCAGAAGTCCTTCATATGATGTAATCTTTCACATCATTGAATCCTTTTCTCGCTCTGTATCTTGTGCTAGATCCTTTGGCGTTGGCATGCGTAGAGGTTCATCTTCAAGCACTAAGTCCACCAATGTACCTACATAGTGTATTGTCAAAGGAAATGTCTTTAGTACCTTTGGCTCTAAGTGTGGCCTATCCCTTATGACATTATCACCAATTTCCTCTGTGATGCTTTGATAAATACAAAGTTCTTCTTCTGTGCTAAGTCTCTTTCCTGTGTTAGGTGCGCTATTTCCCCATCCTTAGTTTTGATCTCTTCCCTTAGCACCCTAATTGTGGCAGCCTTGTCCATATTCCACCTTGCCACCTCTGTTGATACTTTTACCAATGCATTTCTCACCTATTCATCTAACATAACAGTAGGCTTTACTATTATGTGTCTAGCCTGAGGTGTCTTTTTCAACCTCCTCGACACGCATGACTCTTCACACATGTTTGTACATCGACCATGATAATTGCTTCCTTGTGCACATTGTAGCCATATCTTCATCCATTAATTCCTAGCCATATAACTCCTTTTGTGTCAGTGTGCTCTAAATGGGCACAAAAATTTTACCTGTGTCCTCAGCATAACCCATGGCTAGTGGAATGTGCTCCCCACTTGTTCTTCTTGACCTAGGCTGCTTAGGAACTTGAGCTTCCAGATTTGGAACTTGTGTTTCCATGTCTTGAGCAGTCTTGGTAGTTGTCTCATCTGTTCTCTTTTCTTCCTCTTCCCCTCCCTTCATTTCTTCATCTTGTTTTCCTTCTACGTTCTCTGGAGGTGTAGGAGAATTGGGTGTGCTTTCCTCTGACTCTTTTTCCTTCTCATTCAATTTTAGATTCCTTCTCCTTTTCTCATTTGTATCCTTCTATGGAGAGAGTCTACGTAATTTGCACATTGTTTGTGGAGTAGCACCTTGGGTCCTTGTTCTCCCCGAACACTCTCTTAAATCGGTGCTCTCCTTGACCGCATCCAAGTCCTCATCATCCCCCTTTTGGTTGAGGTTTTGTAGTTTCACGCTCAACTTCATCCTTATTCATAGGATGTCTTCTACCTCTATGTTCCAAACCACCACTATCTTCGCGCTCATCCTCCTCATCCTCTACTTCAATTGTCTCTATGGGCTTAGGCATTGGAATGTTCTCCATGGTATTCTTACCCTTCCATGGCCCTAGGAGTGTGAACTCATCCTATACATTACTTATTATTCTTCAACTTGGGCTTCATTTGAAGGTACACCAGTGCTGCTACTCTAACATCTCCCATAACCAAACTTACTAGTTTAATGCTCAATACATATGAAGTGAGCCTTTCAATATATGCACCCCGTCCCTAGATACACATATTTCTTCCTTAGCATGTTGTAGTCACAATATACCTTGTCTACATTGAACATTAGGCATCGTGTGTCTGAGAACCTATGTACTGACACCTGGAAGTACCTTGCTATGAAGGCATATGGTAACTTACACCAAGGGCTCCATGCTCCATCCCTCATGGTGAACCGTGCTATGTAAAAGTGTTGGTATACAATGAACGAAACTGTCTTTCCAACCACCACAGGAAATTCCTTGGGGATGTGTCATTCTTCTTAAAAGGCTGCGTGGAGCCTATCATACCACTTCTCAACCCTTTACTTGATGGGTTATGTCATGGATCCTTGGATCCTTCATATAGGTATTTTCTGAACCACTCCGTTGGTGACTTATGATCCATGGGATACTCCCATATCTTCTCTTTTGGTCCATCAGGTACTCTGATCTCCATGAACACTAGCAACAACAGAACAACTCCAAAGTTGATCTTTCCTCTTGTGCGTGCTTCCTCAACTATCATCTCTAGCAATGTAGCCTAAAATATTGTAGACTACCCCTTTAGACATCCTCCTCACAACATGCAGCCACATGGTGTTCACTTGTGACCACCTTTCCTGGTCATTTATCTTTGTAACAAGATGTGTGGCTACTTGCACAACTAGATACTTCTTTAGTTTATCTATGTCCATGTCGTGCGGACCCTTTGTGTACCCCAACTCCTTTTTGGTCTCCAAGATTGTGGCCTTGTCTGTTAAATCATTCTTCAAATATTCTCTTGTGCCCTTCAACTGTTACCATGGAGATTAGCGCGGATAAAATTCTGGCTCTACGTCCTGTAAAGTAGAAAAAATCTTTGTGCACTCTGCTCATGAGCCACTGGTACAAAGGATCATATTTCCCAAAGTAAGGGAGCTTGTATAGCTAGTAAACTCTAATCTTCTTCAAGAGCTTCTCGTCAACATCGTCATACACCGACATGTCTTCTATTGTGTGTTTATTTGTCTTTGTGTTCAAGAAGGCATCAAGCTCCTTCTTATTTTCTATGGTACGGTGGTTGTACTCACTCACCTTGATTCTCCTTATGTGAGAATCCCACTCCTGGCCTATGATGAGCCCCTCTGGATATTTCATTTCATAAAATTGCTTTTGGGAGCCATCTCCTCTTCTTCTACGACCACCTTCTTCTTTCCCTTCACTCCTCTGTAACTACTTTCTTGGGTGTCATTTCTTCCTTGCAATCCTTTGTAAATACTCACCTCTTGAATTCTACAATGTGTAAATCAAACCCTAGCTTGATTCAGTGTGTCCTAGGTGAAATCACATGCCCTCACTCCTCTTTGTTGCCTTGCTTCATTCAAACCCTTCATCACCGGGGACACAAGCTCTTTTTACGCATAGATCTCTTCATCACGACTGTGACACACCTTTCACACCTCAATTCGATCACTTGGCTCTTCGCACTTAGCTCTTTTTCAAATAATCTTAATCACAATGGTAAAAATGAACTCGCATCCCATCCTTATATATATTTTTAAAAAATTGATGCATTCATTGCTCCTTCACCTACCAAATATCCTCTCATTAATTGAATAATTCCATTCTTTCCACGCAAACATCTTCACACCCAGCTTATAACCTTCTAGCACACCTTCCTACCCTTTGGTCACAAAATTCTCTTCAAAGACACTTCCTTACACCCGATTACCTTGTCACCGCACCTTCTTCTAGTAGTTGTTATGGCATTTGCTTACCTCGTGTTATATTGTCCCTTCATTGATCTCCATCTTTTGTCACTTTTTATAAGCAATCCTTTAACTTGAAAAGCACCCATAACAGCTTATTCCTTTCACCTTTCAATTCCCACAATCTTAGACTCGGATATTGAAAACCACCCCACACTAAGAGTATGTGTAGTCCTTTGCACATAAACATGCTTCATATAATAATTAGCTTCATGCACACAAGTGCGCTTATTACATAAGAACAATAACTAAATTCACAAGTGCACTTATTATCTTTTCAATCCATTCTTCTAAAGCTTGTTCATCATCTAGATCTCTAGCGCACGTAATACGTAAAGAAGGTAACATAAATTCCATAGGAAGAACTACTTCGGTGCCAAACACTAACTTTGAAATGGTGTGGATTTGTTCAACCTTTTATATGTTATCCGATATGCCCAAAGTATTGCAGAGACTTTATCATCCCAATCCTTTCTTCCAACATCACAAATTTTTATCATTGTCCTGGCTCAAAATTTTATTGAAATCCTCAAGCTTCCATCTTCCTTAGGATAATAGGGTGTAGTCTTATGGTGTGCAATCATGAACTCATCCAATAAAATTTTGATTATCGCATTATCCTCTCATTAATTGAATAATTCCATTCTTTCCACGCGGTACATCTTCACACCCTAGTTATAACCTTCTAGCACACCTTCCTACCCTTTGGTCACAAAATTCTCTTCAAAGACACTTCCTTACACCCGATTACCTTGTCACCGCACCTTCTTCTAGTAGTTGTTATGGCATTTTCTTACCTCGTGTTATATTGTCCCTTCATTCATCTCCATCTTTTGTCACTTTTTATAAGCAATCCTTTTACTTGAAAAGCACCCATAACACTTAATCCTTTCACCTTTCAATTCCCACAATCTTATACTCGGATATTGAAAACCACCCCACACTAAGAGTATGTGTAGTCCTTTTCGCATAAACATGCTTCATATAATAATTAGCTTCATGCACACAAGTGCGCTTATTACATAAGAACAATAACTAAATTCACAAGTGCACTTATTATCTTTTCAATCCATTCTTCTAAAGCTTGTTCATCATCTAGATCTCTAGCACACGTAATACGTAAAGAAGGTAACAAAAATTCCATAGGAAGAACTACTTCGGCGCCAAACACTAATCAAATGGTGCGGGATTTGTTCAACCTTTTATATGTTATCTGATATGCCCAAAGTATTGCATAGACTTTATCATCCCAATCCTTTCTTCCAACATCACAAATTTTTATCATTGTCTAGCTCAAAATTTTATTGAAATCCTCAAAGTAGCTTCCATCTTCCTTAGGATAATAAGGTGTAGTCTTATGGTGTGCAATCATGAACTCATCCAATAAAATTTTGATTATCGTATTAAGAAAATATGTGCCCCTATCATCGTCAAACTCAAAGGACATCCATACCTTGTAATAATATGTTCCCATAGAAACCAGGCTATTATAGCCATTGTATAGTCCTCTTGTGTATGTGCCGTACGCCCACCTTGTTAGATAGTCTTTGCAAGTTATAATGTAGCGTGGTCCAGGTTTGCCAGCACGCAATCGGTGAAATAGGACCCACAAAATCTATAGTCCATTTCTCAAATGGTTCTACACTAGTAATAGGTCTCAAAGGAATTTAATCTCATTGACCTGGTTTTCCAAGATGTTGACAATGATCATATGCATTACAAAATTCCTTACAATATTTATAGAGGGTCTCCCACCATAATCTAGCGAGTAGAATCTTGTGTGTTGTGGCATCACCAACATAGTGGCCACCCACAATACCACCATGAGCTTCTTCCATAATATTTGTGCACTCATGTTCTAGTACACAATGGTGCGATATCTCATCTCGGCCCAATTTGTATAAGTCATCACTAATCAACATATAAGGTGCGGCGCATAGCAAGTTGTTTCTTCTCCAAGGATTTCATTCCTTCTAGTGTCATCCCTATTCATAGAAAGACAACAATGTCCTCTAGTTTTGATGGCATACATTGTAACTTGTATAATTGTGCATCTGGCATGGTATCCTCAATTGCTTGTGCTTCTTCTCCTAATTGTATTCTTGATAGATGGTCTGGTCTAGAATTAATTTTTCCTAGTTTTACCACAACTATGAAATAAAATTCTTGAAATAAGAGCACCCATTGACATATGTGCCCTTGTAAAATAAGTTTATTTACCAAATACTTCAATGCCATGTGATCTATATAAAAGATGAATGGTGTAGCTAGTAGGTACTAGTAGAATTTATGTAGCGCATAGATCATTGACAAAGCTTCACGCTCTATAGTTGTGTAATTTTGTTCTGCAGAGTCAGCTTTCTACTAGCAAAACATATAATATGATCTACAATACCTTCTCCAGGTTGATTCAACATCGCGTCAATAGCCATGCGGAGGTGTCAACATGTACATGAAATGGTTTGTCGCACGAAGGAAAATACAGAATAGACATTGTAGTAAGTTTCTCCTTCAATGTCTCGAATGCGCATCATTGATGTTCTCCCTAGTAGAGCATACCTTTCCCTTTCAAGAACTCTTCTAATGGTTTGGAAACTTTGGCATATCCTTTGATAAAAATTTTATAATAGCCTGTGTGACCCAAAAATCTATGCACCTCACTTTGACTGGTAAGCTCCCTGAGGCCTACAATGACCGCAACCTTTGTTGGATCAACCAATAAACCCTCCTTGCAAATTATATATCCTAAGAGTATCGCAAATGGTGTATCAAATATGCACTTCTTAATGTTCAAAGAGATACTCAAATATCTACACCATTCAAACATTAGGTGTAGATTGTCACATGATCTTTAACTAATCCATACACTGTCCTAATCATCTAAATATACCTGTAAGAAGTTTAGAATAAATTCCTTGAACGCTTGGACAATTATGTGTGAAAATACAAAAGGCATATTTTTCGGATCGAAAGGCATTACAAGATAGGAAAATCTACCCCACTCAAAAGGTAGTAAACATAGTCTTTTCTTGATCCTCCTAGGCAATCCGAACCTGATGATACCCAAAGAACCCATCTATAAATGAATAGATTTCACACCCTACAACTCCTTCTAGTATTTCCTTAGTGAATGGTGTAGGAAATGGATCAGTTACACATGTAGCATTCATCTCCCTATAGTCCATGCATATCCTAATCCGTCCATCCTTCTTGATACTGATCACCATTGGACTAACCCATTCTAGACTCATCAAGGGCTTGATAATCCTAGACTTCAACATATTATCAATCTCTTCCTTGACCTTTTCGCACAAGTTGGGTTTCATCCTGTAGGGTCTCTTTCTTACTAGCACGCACCCTCTTTAAGATTTATCTTCATCTCCCCTAATGATTCATGCATGCCTTTACCCCTAGGAAATAATTCTGGTAATCCCTTAGTAACTCTATGATTTTTGCCACTTCGAGTCTCGACCAATAGTATCCAATGATGGCTTCCTTAGGCTCAGTATATGTTCCAATATTCACCCGCTTTGTCTTCATAGGTTCATGATAGGCACGCGTCACCTTATCCGCATTGTCCAATACCTCACGCCTCCTGTTGAATGGTTTACATCCGAGTATCTACTTCTTCTTCATCCACTAAGTATATCATTTTTCCCTTCTCTTTCTCAAGGCAAGCGAGTTGAAGTAATGCTACATCACCTCTAGTTCTTCATCAAGACGCACTCATGAGTCTTCTTTACCTACTAAATCCTGAAGGAGTTCTTCATCCTTGCGTTATATCCTATAGTTAAGAACTTTATGAATTTCAATGCTTCTTCCACCGAGGCTTTGTAGAGAAGAAGTCAAACGTCTAGGCCATTCTTGTAATTAAATCCTACTAATTTCCAATTTCTCTATGGAGTTCTCGCATACACATACCAAGCATGCGTACATCCTTGTAAAGTGGAATAAAACTTGTGCACCCATAACATGCGAAGGTGGTAAAGCTTCTTGCTCTGCTCGAAACACAACAACAAACATAACACAAGAATACCATAGACTATGATAAAAAGGAATGATGATAAATCTGAAATATCATAGTAAATTATAATATTAGCATGAAATTGTTACAATCTCACCCATGAGGTACTTCAAGTGTTATTGACTTCACTTGCCTTCCACCAATACTATGGGAGAAACTTCACAATTACACCTCTTAATGGCTTCTTCAACACACCTTTAAACTGATGGCTTCCTTTACACACTTACTCATACAATATTTCTCACTACTTCCTTCTATGCTAAATGAGGGGGGTGGCCTCTTTATTTATAGAACTTCCAGGCTTATCCATCTTATCTCTAAGATAGGATAAGAAATCCACTCTACGAATCATATTCCATACCTTAACTCTTATCTTGTACATGTAAGCTTATCTTTTAAGATAAGATAAACCTTATCATTTCACATGGGTTCCACATTTTTAGACTTTTTACAAATAAAATACACAAAATATTTATGACCTCACTCCTTGTCCTTATTACCAATATAATATTTCTAATTCCTAATCATGTAGACCCTACTTCTCTACTTACCCCAACTTTGACATTTTAACATTACTGGACCACTTACGACAACTATTTACTTTTTACCACAACATTCCTATTGTACTTTTGACTATTACCATACTATACATTATTGGCAAGCAGATCGCATAAAATACCATTATCTTCTATCAGACGCTACTACTAATTATACTTAACAACATCCTATTCCTAATACATACATTAATGAAATAGAAATTACGGAGGAAAATTTTAGTGTCGACATCTTCCCCCTTCCTAGCTTCTACTCCGTCCCTGAGTAGACTATTCTGGTGCTTGGAAAATCTTCAACTTGTCATGGTTGACCCATTTCGTAATGGGAGTGCCATCCAATTCCTCCAGTTGGTACGTACCATTTTCATGCACAACTGCTATTTTGTAGGGCCCCATCCATTTTGGAAGAAATTTTCTCTGTCTTCTTTTTTGTATCTGGAATCATATACTAGAACCAAGTCATTCACATGAAATGGAGACCACGGATCTTTTGATCAAAGTATTCCTTCTACTTCATTTTCTTCTTATAGCTTGTATCCTTAGCTATTTCCCTCATTTCCTCTAGCAAATGAAGATGTACCAACCTTTCTTTTACTGAATCACTTTCATCCATTCTTTCATTTTCCATTACTCTGACCGTGGGAATATCAAACTCAATAGGAAGAACTGGATCAATGCCATAAGCCAACTGAAATGGGGAGTATCCTGTTGCTGACTTTGATGTTGCCCTATATGCCCACAATGCTACATGAATCCTCTTATCCCATTTATGTACCTGCAAGGCTGCATCTTTTGCTAGAATTTGACACAACACAAAATTTGTTCGTTCCACCTGTCCATTTGTGCTTGGCTTGTATGTTGTTGCCTTCCCGTGCTTAATAGAAAACTTATTGACTAGGGCTTCTACCACCTCATTAATGAAGTGGCTTCCTTGATCTCACTACAATTTCTAATGGACAACCAAATCTAGTGACAATGCTCTCATATATGAACCTTGCCACTTCATCCATGGAAGTTGTTTTCAATGGCCTAGCTTCAACCCACTTGGTTAAATAATCTGTGGCAACTACAATATACTTATTTTGGCATGAGGTAGTTGAAGTGGACTCTACAATGTCTATTCCCACTTTTCAAAGGGACCAAGTGGAAGAATAGGGCATAATGGAGCTGATGAAGTCTTACGGTTACCATGTGTTTGACAAATATCACATGTCTTACAATAATTATAACAATCTTTAAAAAGAGTGGGCTAGTGATAACCTGCATCCAAGATCCTTCTTGCTGTAAGTTGTCCAGAGAAGTGCCCTCCACATGTACCATTGTGGAATTCTTCTAGCAGCTTCCTTCCTTGATCACGTCCAACTACCTCTTGACGTGCCCATCGTGTCCTATTCAAATAATACTCCATGCAAATAGAATATGGACGACTGGCTTGAGTAATCTTTCTCTTAGTCTTTGCATTGGCACCATCAGGAAACTTGAATTCATTCAGATAATTCCAAATATCTATGTATTCACTAGGGATTGTGTCAAGGGATAACAATGCTGCATCGGGGAAATCATCATCATCACAAGATGATCCTAAACCATCATAGGCTCGAGAGAGTGCATCTGCATTGACATGCTTCTTTCCTGGCCTATCTATAATATCAAATTCAAATTCTTGTAGCAAAATTATCCATCTTGCTATCCTCCCTGATGGGTTAGGCTTATTGACAATATATTTTAGAGCCTGATGATCTGTTACAACTATAAATTTCTGCCCTAGCAAGTAATTTCTAAACTTCTTTACAGCAAAAATGATAGCTAGAGCCTCTTTTTCAGCTACAAAGATAATTTACCTCAAGACTCGCTCATTTGTCTTGCTCCCAAAGTAAATTGGATGTTCATTCCCATTTTCATCCTTTTGGCTCAAAGTACTTCCTAGTGCTGCATCTCGAGGCATCAAGTACACAATGAATGGCTTGCTCCAATCTGATTCTTTAAAACAGTGAAGACACCAGGCTTCCTTCGCTTGTCCAAAAGCTTCATGCGCCTTATTTCCCGGTTCATAAGTAACATCCTTCTTCAAGAACTCAAGGGTTAGTGGTCAGTGCAATCTTTGAGAAATTCTTGATGAACCTTCTATAGTAACCCACATGGCCTAAAAATGATCTCAACTTACTTCTATTCATAGAAATGGTAAATCTTTGATTTTTGAAACTTTATCGATCAAGCACCAATACCATCTCTGATACAACATGCCCTAACAAAAAACACCTTTAAACATCCAAAGACACACTTTCAGTAGGGTTTAGTGAGGCTTGTGCTTCATCTAACCTTTGAAATGTTGTCTCCATCTCAAAGTGCAGTGGTCCATCTTGCTCCCATAGATGTAAAATCATCCGTAAATACTCGATGAAGTTCCCAATGTAGGGTTCAACACCCTATTCATCAAACGCTGAATGTTGCCGAGCATTACACAACCCAAAAGGCATAACTCTATAAGCAAACGCTCCCAAGGAGTGGTGAACGTGGTCTTCACCGATCTTTCTCTCGCTATACGGACTTGGTCAGTATCCGCTATATCCATCAAAAAAACTATAACACTCCTGGCCAGCTACTTCATCCAAGATCTGATCTGAGAATGGAAGAGGGTAATGATCCTTCTTTGTTTCCTTATTGAGCTTCCTGTAATCAACACAAATGCGTAGCTTCCCATTCTTTTTTATTGAGATCACAATGGGAGAAACCCATTCTGAATTCTCCACAACAAATATGAATCCTGCATCAAGCAACTTATCTATTTCTTCTTTTACAGTCTTGGAAAAATTAGGATTCATTCTATATGGCATTTGCTTTATAGGCTTAACACCATCTACCAGCTCAATAGAATGTTCTACCCAACTTACTTGATGGAGTTCCTTGTAATCAAAAGTGAATATGTGTATGTACCTTCAAAGAGCCGGAGGTAGGATTCCTTCTCACTCTCCATCACAAAGATCACCAATCTTTATTTGTTGAGACGATCATCAACTTCTTCTTCGTATAATTTTATGGGGTCATGAGTTGGTGTGACTGGAAGGATATCCATGACTCAAACATCAACCTCACTTTCTTCATCTTCAAAGTGTCCACTTCACCGGTACTAGAGTAATCGAGGATGTCCAATCATCGTTTCATCACTTGAATCCACAGTTCTTCCTTATGATGTCGAGGATCACGTTTATCTTCACCCTCTCTCTACCACGTCCAAGTGTCATGAAACCTTCATTCCAAAGAGTTTCTTGCATGAACTCTCCTTAGCCATGGTCTTCCCAAAGAACATTGGGTACGCAATAAGCACCATTTTTCATCACCTCGAAAGTCTACCACACATACAACACCCATAATGATATTGCCACATTTGAAACTACACCTTCTCGGTTTAGTTTTTCCTTATTTAATGACCTTAACATAAGTGTCAAGGGTGATCAATTTTTAAACCCAACATATTCATTACAGACTTGGCCATTACATTAATCGCAGCACCTCCATCAACTAAGACATCATGAATTGAAATACCATTACATAATACCTCAGCCTGTGGAGCATAGGGATCCGCCTCTACCTCCAAAATAGGGACCTCAACCTCCTTCCTTCATCGAGCATTGAGTCCACTTCGCAGCTCCCGCCTCTTCTCAGAAGACATAGCCAAGAGTTGACCATATGTAATATTTGCAGGCCTTTTGGACAGATCTTCCAAGATGGAGTATGGTCCTTGCCCTTGTGAAATCAAAAATCCTGCACACCCAACTTTCTTCTCCTATGTTTCTTACTAGTTTCTCCTTTCATCTTCTTAGGATCATTTCCATCTTGATTATCTTTTTTTTTCTTTCTTTTTGTTACAAACACATCTACTTCATTATTTCTGCTCTTATCTACTACATCAAAAGAATTCACAGGTGCTTTTCCTTTATCATTATCTCCTTTACCAAATGTAGAAGCTCTATCCGACAATTATACTTATAATGACCCTTTTATAACAACCATAACATACAACTTCGTAAATATTTCTTTTTGACCTCTATCTCCTCCCTGAGAACTAAATTCTTTTCCTTAAGAAGATTAATAGTTAACTGACCCATCTTTTTGAGCAGATCTTCATACTCAATAGATGTACTAGGAGAAAGATTTGTGCTCACCGAGAGTGGTTGTGGATTCTGACCAAAGGTGCTGGTGTAGGCTCTACTTTAGCAACAATTTCTTTGGGCTCCTCTTCCATGCTTTCTTCTTGCCTTCTTGCAATCTCCTTTGCTTGTTCAATGGTAGCTGGGTGGTCATACTTCACTCGTTGTCTGATCTCTGGCTTCATCCCAAGAATGAAGTGCTTACATAGGAGATTATCCACGCCATTCATCAACCCATCCGCTAATCCTTCCTTCCGATCTGGGCATCGAGCTTCCTCCTTAGCTCTAGAACACGAGCATGATAATCCCTTATCTTCTCCTTCTCTCCTTGGGATAGCTTTGTGATATCGATCATGAGATCTGCATATCTCTGTTGTTCACCAAATTCTTCAAGAAAACTTTCAGTTAATAAATCCCATGAGTTTTTCACATTATCACCTAGTGTTTCAAACCACCTAAGGGCGAACCATCCAAAAAGGTAGGAAAAAATTCAGTCCATTGTTCCCTTCTTATAAGGCCATTACAAATACAAGATCGTTTAAACTCTTGAATGAAAGAGGAAGCATCTTCATTAGATTGGGCTGAAAAAAAGAATCTTCCCATTTTCAAAAGTAACCACAGTGAAATACCAACCCACAAGTACAATCAACAAGACTTATGTGCACAAATAATTGAAATCACTATAATAGAAAATAGAAATGACCACGGTAAACTATGGTAAAACTTGATTTACTGTGGTAAAAACTGACTTTACTATGGTAAACACTATTCACAAGAAAAGTGAAGTTATCATGTAAATACTATTCACGGTAAAAGTGACTTTATCATGGTAAATACTATTCATAAAGAAAATGACTTTACCATGGTAACTACTATTCACTGCAAAAATGACTTTACCATGGTAACTACTATGCACAGTAAAAACAAGGTTACCCTCCAATTGATTTTTGACTAAGTGGGAATATCTCTCCAGAAAATCCACCAACGAGGAATGGTCCCGGCAACGGAACCAAAATGTCATCACCAATCCGGCACTATGATAATTCTTCACCGAACTCCTCGTGCTATGATTATTTACTAATGCACAACCTTTAGTTTGGTGGATGTAATCTGGAAACACAACAACAAACATAACACAAGAATACCATAGACTATGATAAAAAGGAATGATGATAAATCTGAAATATCAGAGTAAATTATAATATTAGCATGAAATTGTTACAATCTCACCCATGAGGTACTTCAAGTGTTATTGACTTCACTTGCCTTCCACCAATACTATGGGAGAAACTTCACAATTACACCTCTTAATGGCTTCTTCAACACACCTTTAAACTGATGGCTTCCTTTACACACTTACTCATACAATATTTCTCACTACTTCCTTCTATGCTAAATGAGGGGGGTGGCCTCTTTATTTATAGAACTTCCAGGCTTATCCATCTTATCTGTAAGATAGGATAAGAAATCCACTCTGACGAATCATATTCCATACCTTAACTCTTATCTGTACATGTAAGCTTATCTTTTAAGATAAGATAAACCTTATCATTTCACATGGGTTCCACATTTTTAGACTTTTTACAAATAAAATACACAAAATATTTATGACCTCACTCCTTGTCCTTATTACCAATATAATATTTCTAATTCCTAATCATGTAGACCCTACTTCTCTACTTACCCCAACTTTGACATTTTAACATTACTGGACCACTTACGACAACTATTTACTTTTACCACAACGTTAAAGGGATAATAACTCTTTCTTCTTTGTTTTCAAAACTGATATAGCCCTTATTGAACCAAGATCAACATTATTTGCATAGGACCAAGGATGCCCCAATAGAGCTGGAAGCTATCTAACTCTACCAGTAGCTTAAAACTTCAAAGTCTCTAATGAACTTGGCTCCTTGTATGGTAATGGATGCATCCTTCAAAACTCGATGGGAGTGGGCTTAGTCTCGATTAGACATGAATAATACATTAGAGGATGGTCTGTAATGGGGGTCTTCCCATTTTTACCCATGCATCTAAGGTAAGAACATTGACTTTTGTGCCTGTATCTATTAGTATATTACTCAATAGCCATCCATCCACAACAAAGCATTCGTGGTGATTTCCTTGTCATAATCCAGGCTATGAGAGGGAATATTCACATGCAGGATGGATCATGTCATCCAGCCTCTCAAGATTTACACACGGGAGTGTTTCCTTTTCATCAACTCCCTAACAATGGAATGATTTTTTCCTGGTGCAATATTTTACACGCTTCCCTCAAGTCATCTATATCAGTTTAGATCGCCTCTCGATGCTTTCTTCTACTCCATCTTCTCGCAATTGCTCTTTTAAGTATTGTATCTCACCCTGAAGATTCCTTAGAACCTCCATGGTTTCTTGATAAACCTCCTCCGATAGGAAGGATCTAGGTACCATGCATGAAGAACTTCTTCTTTAGTGATGGTAGGTTTATGTTGCAATGCTTCCACAGGCGTGTGTCACCTCAAAGATGGGTCATGATCCTCACTTGTAGTGCCTCGTATACAACTTCCATCTTAGGAATCCATTGATTTTCAATAGCACGATGTATCCTAACCATCATAAAGACCTTTGTTTTCTTGTTTATGTTGCTTACTCGTATGCTCATATAAGTTCAGGCACTCCTCATAGTTGTGGTTCTTTCTGCAGAAAGAACATGTAATATTCTGAGGACATTCACGCCTATAGTGGTTAGGAGATCCACATGTATAACATGTTCTGTGAGGGAAATCACTTCTTCCACCACCATGGCCTTGTCCTTCGAATCCACCAGGGGTATCCTCGACCTCTGCCATGGCAGCCTTCAAAACACTCTTCATTCCAATCATAGCACACCCGATTTTGATCCTAGACATGATGCTCATTCTTTCCCTTAGAGTTATCTAAAACTCTTGTCTATCATACACCAATATCTATAACATCATGGATTTGTCCAATCAGCCGGTAGTATTTCGTGTCATGAGTCGTGGACTTGCAGATTTTACAATAGCTTGAAACATTCTTCCTTATCATGCATTGTAATAATGGGTAGTGGCTAGCATCATGGTTTAAATGGCATATTTCACAATCCATCAACAACGATCATACTATTCTATGAGGACAACTATCCTTTGTGTGACCCTCTACTTCATAATCTGTTCACCAAATCCCTATGTGTGTCTCATGTGATGAATTTGATGATAGTTTCTCCAACTGTTTTTCCATAGCTACTATTTTTACTTCTAAAAATGGGCTCACCCTAGTATCTATGCTTCCAACTACCTCAGTACAAGTAAGGTCTGCTTCAAGTGCGTCACGCAGATCAGTGTATGTCTCATGTGATAATGCCCTCCTAAAAGGGGTAATCAAGCCCCTAACAAACCATTATACATGTTGGCTTGCGTAAATATCATAGGGAAGCTTAGACATAAGCATTTTAAAATGGGCATCATACTCATGCACTCTCTCAGTAGTGCCTTTCTTGATATATTTAAGCACACTTATACTCTTCTACTCAAATTCCAGAATATAGAACTCTTTCAAGAATGCATCCTTCAATGCTACATAATCCACGCAAGTTTGATCAAGGTCGACTTCCTATACCATTAGTGTGCACATTCTGTGTGTGTGGTAGCAAATTGGCTTACCTTGCACTCTGAAGCCGTGATACCTTTTACATGCCATAGTATTTCACACATGTGCACATGTTCAGCAACATCTTCTATTCCTCTATACTCCAAGAGACGAAGAGACATCTCCATGTAAATATTATGAGGTTGCAGCAGGCCTTTCCCACCCGATCCAAAACCTCGTGTGTTTTCTCTGCCTCTAAAACCACCATATCCACTTGAACTAGAACCACCCATACCTCCTAATCTTCCACCCGTAGTTGGAATAGGACTAATAGATGTACTCCCATGTGTCTTTGTGACAATATTACTATACTAAACCCCTACAGTCTATGAAGTAGTTCCATTTCAAGAGGTGAATCCAACATTCTACTGGCTCACATTCTATGTGAATGATGTGCCTGAAAATCTACCTCCAACTAAAAATGAAGTTTCTCGCCCTACCATTGATGTACTTTCTCTCTTACTTCCCAAACTTGTTTGATGATTAATTGTCGTACTAGATACTGGAAAACCAAGTGCAAGGGCTAGGTTATCAGGTAGGTTCATATGCACACCTGTGCCACGGGTCATCTATGTTAGCATAGTTCCTTATGAGGCCAAGGAGGGTTCCATGTCATGCTTTCCTAGATGGGGAGTTCCTAACGCTCTAGCTCCACGTCTTCTACGTGAGCTCCAAATCCTTCATGAGCCATCTCTCTCCTCAACTCCATCCACTCTGCAATGTCACGTTACTTCTCTATCTCCCTCTTACACGCCTCATTATACTTGAGCTACCTTTCTTCCCTTTGCCTTACCATCGCTAAGTCTTCCATCCTTCACCAATCTTGTTCCTGCCCCCATGCGTGGTGGGGTTTAGCTAGCCATAGGTTTGTCTTCCAAATTCAAGGTTACCATTAAGATCTTGATTTCCAGCAGATGCCTGCCTTGTAAGTATGGTCCTTTGGGATACCGTAAAAATTGGAATTCAGCTACCTCCAGGAAAGAGTACGTCAAAATTGAATACTCCAGAATATAACTGTTTAAAACACCATAGAACCACATATCTACAATGCGAGTCTAGATCATATCAACATCATAAAGGGCTTGAAATTCTTCATGTGTCCAAACAAGTGTGTGATATCTCCAATTCCATTTAGATGCATATGCAATTAGCCATTCATATAGCTCTACTGGGAAAATAGAAAAGAAGCTCTCATATAAACTATCATATAGATTTTGTTCCACCCAAGTGTGTGCATTATGTTGGTGCTCAAATTGATCTCATCCCATTTTTCTTTGAAGTTCTCTAGCTCAGGGCTCTATCGTGTTCTCTATCTCCCGTATTGATGTAAAAAAATCTTTCCTCCATTTGGTTGCCATGATCATTCCCTTCCTTGGTAGAGGATCTCTTATAAGATCAGAATTTTTTTCATTCCTCTCATGTCTGTGTGAAAGAGTTTGTAACTTGGGCGTAAAACTCGGGTTTTTCCTTTCCTTTTGTTTTCCACAGTCACATTTTGTTGTCCCTGTCATTTTTTTCCCAAATATATATGGAAACATGATTGCATGTGGCTTGGAGGATCACATTTGGGCCTTATATCATTTCCAAACTCTTTATCTGTGAAGAAAGATTCATTTTCGGGCTTAAATGATGATTTTCCTGCATTTTACGGTTTGATGGGTGTATTTCTCTAGTCAAATTTACTTCTCAGCATCAATGGAAACATGGCCCTTTCTGGTTGGATGTGGCTCGGTGGAGCACTTTAAAAACTCTAAGGCTCACTTCAACTCAAAACTTTTCCATGTGGAGAGTTGGCCCTCATCTCGAAAATTCACCTTTTGGTTTGGCCTCAAGTTGCATCGGGAGACACATAGAGGTTTTTGCTTTGCGTTGCCCGCAGACTTAGACAAATTTTTTATGCAGCCGATGCAACTTTGGTAGACCATGGACACGTGGATGTCCAACGCTCATTTGATGATCCACCTCAGGGTACCACCTTAACAATTGTGATAGGGAGACATGTGGAGGCTTCCGCCGACTCGCTCTATACTTAAACTTTTCAAAGAAATTTTCTAAGGCCTAGGACACGTGGAGGGACCGTGCCTATTTCAGACCGGCCCCTAATTTTTATTTTGAATAAGTGCCATGAGGACACTTGGAGGCTTCGGCTCACTCGCCTTTGCTTGGACTTTTCAATGCCCAAGGAAAATTGTCTCGCACCCTGACACACGGCGCCTTCGTTGATCTCTGTCGACACTAAAATTTTCCTCCAGTAATTTCTATTTCATTAATGTATGTATTAGGAATAGGATGTTGTTAAGTATAATTAGTAGTAGCGTTTGATAGAAGATAACGGTGCTGCTAGTACGACACCGCCAATAATGTATAGTACAACAATAGTCAAAAGTACAATATGAATGTTGTGGTAAAAAGTAAATAGTTGTAAGTAAGTGGCCTAGTAATGTTAAAATGTCAAAGTTGGGGTAAGTAGAGAAGTAGGGTCTACATGATTAGGAATTAGAAATATTATATTGGTAATAAGGACAAGGAGTGAGGTCATAAATATTTTGTGTATTTTATTTGTAAAAAGTCTAAAAATGTGGAACCCAAGTGAAATGATAAGGTTTATCTTATCTTACAAAATAAGCTTACATGTATAGATAAGAGTTAAGGTATGGAATATGATTCGTCAGAGTGGATTTCTTATCCTATCTTACAGATAAGATGGATAAGCCTGGAAGTTCTATAAATAAAGAGGCCACCCCCTCATTTAGCATGAAGGAAGTAGTGAGAAATATTGTATGAGTAAGTGTGTAAAGGAAGCCATCGCTTTAAAGGTGTGTTGAAGAAGCCTTTAAGAGGTGTAATTGTGAAGTTTCTCCCATAGTGTTGGTGGAAGGCAAGTGAATTCAATAACACTTGAAGTACCTAATGGGTGAGATTGTAACAATTTCATGCTAATATTATAATTTACTCGATATTTCGACTTATCATCATTCCTTTTTATCATAGTCTATGGTATTCTTGTGTTATGTTTGTTGTTGTGTTTCCATATTACATCCACCAAACTAAAGGTTGTGCATTAGTAAATAATCATAGCATGAGGAGTTCCCGGTGAAGAATTATCATAGTCTCTCGATTGGTGATGACATTTTGGTTCCGCTTGCCGACCATTCCTCGTTGGTGAATTTTCTGGAGAGATATTCCCACTTAGTCAAAAATCAATTGGAGGGTAACCTTATTTTTACTGTGCATAGTAGTTACCATGGTAAAGTCATTTTTACCGTGAATAGTATTTACCGCAGTAACTTCACTTTTTATCAGAATAGTGTTTACCACAAGAAAGTCGCTTTTACCGCAAGAAATCAAGTTTTACCATAGTTTACCATGGTCATTTCTATTTTCTATTATAGTGATTTCAATTATTTGTGCACATAAGTCTTGTTGATTGTACTTGTGGGTTAGTATTTCACTGTGGTTACTTTTGAAAATGAGGAAGATTCCTATTTTTTCAGCCCAATCTAATGAAGATACTTCCTCTTTCATTCAAGAGTTTAAACGATCTTGTATTTGTAATGGCCTTATAAGAAGGGAACAATGGATTGAATTTTTTCTACCTTTTTGGATGGTTCCGCCTCTTAGGTGGTTTGAAACACTAGGTGATAATGTAAAAATCATGGGATTTATTAACCGAGAGTTTTCTTAAAGAATTTGGTGAACAGAGATATGCAGATCTCATGATCGATATCACAAAGCTATCCCAAGGAGAGAAGGAGAAGATAAGGGATTATCATGCTCGTGTTCTAGAGCTAAGGAGGAAGCTCAATGCCTAGATCCTAAGGAAGGATTAGCGGATGGGTTGATGAATGGCATGAATAATCTCCTATGTAAGCACTTCATTATTGGGATGAAGCCGAGATCGACAACGAGTGAAGTATGACCGCCTAGCCTACCATTGAACGAGCAAAGAAGATTGCAAGAAGGCAAGAAGAAAGCATGGAAGAGGAGCCCAAAGAAAGTGTTACTAAAGTAGAGCCTACACACCAAAGCACCTTTGGTCCATAATCCACAACCACTCTCGGTGAGCACAAATCTTTCTCCTAGTACATCTACTGAGTATGAAGATCTGCTCAAAAAGATGGGTCAGTTAACTATTAATCTTCTTCAAGGAAAAGAATTTAGTTCTCAGGGAGGAGATAGAGGTCCAAAAAGAAATATTTCTGAAGTTGTATGTTATGGTTGTTATAAAAAGGGTCATTATAAGTATAATTGTCCAGATAGAGCTTCTACATCTGGTAAAGGAGATAATGATAAAGGAAAAGCACCTGTGAATTCTTTTGATGTAGTAGATAAGAGCAGAAATAATGAAGTAGATGTGTTTATAACAAAAAGAAAGAAAGAAAAAGATAATCAAGATGGAAATGATCCTAAGAAGATGAAAGGAGAAACTAGTAAGAAACATAGGAGAAGAAATTTGGGTGTGTAGGATTTTCTGATTTCACAGGGGCAAGGACCATACTCCATCTTGGAAGATCTGGCCGAAAAGGACTACAAATATTACATATGGTCAACTCTTGGCTCTGTCTTCGAGAAGAGGTGGGAGCTGCAAAGTGGACTCAATGCTCGACGAAGGAAGGAGGTTGAGGTCCCTGCTTTGGGAGGCAGAGGCGAATCCCTATGCTCTACAAGCCGAGGTATTACGTAATGGTATTTCAATTCATGATGTCTTAGTTGATGGAGGTGTTGTAGTTAATGTAATGACCGAGTCTCAGAATGAATATGTTGGGTTTAAAATTGATCGCCCTTCAACACTTATGTTAAGGTTATTAAATAAGGGAAAAATTAAACTAGAAGGTGTAGTTTCAAATGTGGCAATATCTCATTATGGGTGTTGTATGTGTGGTAGACTTTCAGGTGATGAAAAATGGTACTGTTGTGTACCCAATGTTGCTAGGAAGACCATGGCTAAGGAGAGTTCATGCAAGAAACTACTGGAATGAAGGTTTCATGACACTTGGACATGGTAGAGAGAGGGTGAAGATAAATGTGATCCCTCGACATCATAAGGCAGAACCTGTGGATTCAAGTGATGAAACTAATGATTGGACATCCTCTCGATTACTCTAGTACCAAAGTGAAGTGGAAACTAAAGATGAAGAAAGTGAGGTTGATGTTTCAAATCATGGATATCCTTCCACCACACCAACTCATGACCCCATAAAATTATCTCGAAGAAGAAGTTGATGATCGTCTCCAACAAATAAAGATTGGTGATGTTGTGATGGAGAATGAGAAGGAATCCTACCTCCAGCTCTTTTTCAAGGTACATACACATATTCACTTTTGATTACAAGGAACTCCATCAAGTAAGTTGAGTAGAACATTATATTGAGTGGTAGATGGTGTTAAGCCTATAAAGCAAATGCCATATAGAATGAATCCTAATTTTTCCAAGACCGTAAAAGAAGAAATAGATAAGTTGCTTGATGCAAGATTCATATTTCATTCATGGAGAATTCAGAATGGGTTTCTCCAATTTTGATCTCAATAAAAAAAATGGGAAGCTACGCATTTTTGTTGATTACAGGAAGCACAATAAGGCAACAAAGAAGGCTCATTACCCTCTTCCATTCTCATATCGATCTTGGACGGCAGTAGCCGGCCAGAGTGTTATAGTTTTGCTGATGGATATAGTGGATACAACCAAGTCCATATAGTGGAGAAAGACCACGCTCACCACTCCTTGGGGAACATTTTCTTATAGAGTTATGCCTTTTGGGTTGTGTAATGATCCAAAGAACATTACAAAGATTTGATGAATAGGGTGTTTGAACCCTACATTGGGAACTTCATCAGAGTATTTCTGGATGATTTTTACATCTATGGGAGCAAGATGGACCACCTGCACCAAACGGAGACAAAGATTTTAAATGTTAGATGATGCACAAGCCTCACTAAACCCTACAAAGTGTGTCTTTGGATGTTCTAAAGGTGTTTTGTTAGGGCATGTCAGTATCTAGAGATGGTATTGGTACGATCCTCGATAAAGTTTCAAAAATCAAAGATTTATCATTTCCTATGAATAGAAGTAAGTTGAGATCATTTTTAGGCCATGTGGGTTACTATAGAAGGTTCATCAAGAATTTCTCAAAGATTGCATGACCACTAACCCAGCTTCTTGAAGAAGGATGTTACTTATGAACCAGAAATAAGGTGCGCATGAAGCTTTTGGAAAACTTAAGGAAGCCCCGTGTCTTCACCGCTTTTAAAGAATCCAGATTGAGCAAGCCATTCATTGTGTACACCGATGCCTCAAATGCAAGACTAGGAAGTAATTTGAGCCAAAAGGATGAAAATGAGAATGAACATCCAATTTACTTTGGGAGCGAGATAAATGAGCAAAGGCTTGAGGTAAATTATAATCAGTAATCAAAAAGAGGCTCTAGTTATCATTTTTTTGTAAAGAAGTTTAGAAATTACTTGCTAGGGTAGAAATTTATAGTTATAACAAATCATCGTGCTCTAAAATATATTGTCAATAAGCCTAACCCATCGTGAGGATAGCAAGATGGATAATTTTGCTATAATAATTTGAATTTGATATTATAGATAGGCCAGGAAAGAAGCATGTCAATGTAGATGCACTCTCTCGAGCCTATGATGGTTTAGGATCATCTTGTGATGATGATGATTTCCCGATGCAAGATTGTTATCCCTCGACACGCACCCTAGTGAATACATAGATATTTGGAATTATCTCGAATGAATTCAAGTTTCTGATGGTGCCAATGCAAAGACTACGAGAAAGATTACTCAAGTTAGTCGCCCATATTCTATTCTCGCATGGAGTATTATTTCGAATAGGACCTAATGGATAAAGTACAAGAGGGCGCTTAGACATGATCAAGGGAAGGAACTGCTAGAAGAATTCTACAATGGTACATGTGGAGGGCACTTCTTTGACAACTTAAAGAGAAGGATCTTGGATGCAGTTATCACCGCCCACTCTTTTTAAAGATTGTTATAATTATTGTAAGACATGTGATATTTATCAAACACATGGTAACCGTAAGACTTCATCACTCCATTATGCCCTATTCTTCCACTTGGTCCCTTTGAAAAGTGGGGAATAGACATTGTAGGTCCACTTCCAACTACCTCATGCCAAAATAAGTATATTGTAGTTGCCACATTATTTAACCAAGTGGGTTGAAGTTAGGCCATTGAAAACAAACTTCCATGGATGAAGTGGCAAGGTTCATATATGAATGCATTGTCACCAGATTTGGTTGTCCATTAGAAATTGTAATGATCAAGGAAGCCACTTCATTAATGAGGTGGTAGAAGCCCTAGTCAATAAGTTTTATATTAAGCACAGGAAGGCAACAACATACAAGCCAAGCACAAATGGACAGGTGGAACGAACAAATTTTGTGTTGTGTCAAATTATAGCAAAAGATGTAGCCTTGCAGTACATAAATGGGATAAGAGGATTCACGTAGCATTGTGGGCATATAGGGCAACATCAAAGTCAAGAACAGGATACTCCCATTTCGGTGGCTTAAGGCATTGATCCAGCTTCTTCCTATTGAGTTTGATATTCCCACGGTCGAGTAATGGAAAATGAAAAGAATGGATGAAAGTTATTCAAGAAAAGAAAGGTTGGTACATCTTCATTTGCTAGAGGAAATGAGGGAAATAGCTAAGGATACAAGCTATAAGAAGAAATCAAGCGAAAGGAATACTTTGATCAAAAGATCCAAAGTGGTCTCCATTTTATGTGAATGACTTGGTTCTAGTATATGATTCCGTATACAAAAAAAAGAAGACAGAGAAAATTTCTTCCAAAATGGCATCCTAGTCATTAGTCGAGGGCCTAAGAAACATGATCAGTTCACAATTGGTCCACCTGGTAGCTTTTGGATGTGAATGTTAAATGTCACTTTCTGAGGCAAATTGGTAACAAGCAAAGGTCCCTCAAATATTATTCTCTTTTGAGGGGGAATTGAGTGAAAAAAATGTATAAATGTAATGAGAATACTCTTTCTAATGGTTGAGGATTAAATTTCATAAGAAAAATTTGAGAAAAGTTGTATTGGGAAACCCATCCGAGATACCCAGTTAATTTCCTTTTTCTTAGATGTTCTATCATGTCAAGTTGGTTATAGATGTATAGCCATTAATGAGCACTGGGATTTCTCTTGAAGCTTTCCCTATTTGATAAATTTAAGTAATTTTGAAATTAATTTGTGTCACATCTTGGAGCAATTAGTGTCTCGCTTGCTTTTTTTGAGAATGATTGCAAGTAGTTTTTCTTGTTCCTATTGCAATCTTACATTAAAATATTTGTGAAATCACACAGGATCTCATCCCTATGACAATTTAGTGGCATTTACAATTTCGTTTTAGGAAGAGCCTTCATCTTGTGATGAGATAAACAAATTTAAAATCATTCCACTGTCATTTGTTGATAAAGAATTGTCTGTAAGTCTTTAGGTGTACCTTATGGCGTGATTGATAAGAGATTTTGGTGTTTAATTGAGTCTTTTAGCTCAAGCCTTCGTGTTAGAACCTCAAAGCTCGTGTGAAAATGTGTTGATCTAGGCCTCCATTGAAGCACACCTTCTAGTTGAAGGAACGTCTTAACTATTCTAAAGTTTTCTATTGTTGAGTTGTCCATTGTTGTGAAGTGTCTCAGAGATCTGGTATAATCAACTTTATCATGATTAATCTCCCACCAATATTATTTAAAAACCATGAATCCATCCCGAACTACCCCTATTTGCCATGTATATTAACAAAGGAACAAAATTCATTCACTAAAATATGCGAACAATCGAATCCCATAGTGTCTTTAGTAACCTTAGCCTTGTTTTGAAAGTATCTCCATATTTTAGAAGTGAAAAATCTTGAGAGTTAAATTATGGAGTATTGACCATACTTTCCCAAGGTTTTTTTCATAAAATTTGTGTAGAAGAAGGATATCTCCATCTCCTTCATCAAACAGAGGTTACACTAAGGGTCCTCTCACCCCGGTTAAAGAGGCACGACCTAAAGTAGTGAGGATAGGTCGAATCCTCTTGAAGGTGCTATCCATCTCTCCACAAATCTAAGTGACAAAGGGCCGCTTATCTTTGTCTCCAAATAATTGCACCCCGTAATGGCCTTAAATGAGTCACATCATTCGGTGTGATTAGGACACATGGGATCACCTCTCAAGTTGTGGGACTTGGGCTTGAGGTGATGCTATCATTTCATGGGATTTAGGGAAGAAGAATACAAGGAAATAAAAATTATTCTAGAAGTGGTGATGCACCAAGAAAAGGGGTATTTAACTTTTGGAAGGGTTAATGTGGGTATGATGATTGCACCGTTAGCCACCTTCACCTATTGCAACTTGGAAAGGATATAAAATATCACAGACTAGAAGCACACGTTCCTCTGTTAAACCTTAAACATACACAATAGAGGGATCAACTTTGATGTGATACATAGATAATTTATCAAAGGGATAATCACAAGCACATGTCCATTATTCACTTAAATGATAATAATAATGCAACTCTTGATCAACAGAAGGAAAATATTTTCTCACAACTGATAGGAAGTAATCACACTATTCTTTTCTCAATATGAAATAGATAATCTGAAATAAAGGTAAATTAATCAAATAATGCTAAGGAATCACATTCACAAGGCATGTAATGATTAATCATTCAACACAATAAAATATATTTTCAAGTGCAAGGAATAACTTTGAATATAATTAAAAGGTTTCAACAAAACTCTGAAGCACTCTTCCAAGCTTGAAGAGCAACTTTCCTCCAAATCTCTCCAAAATATGTATATCTCTAAATAATGGAAGCACTCCACTATTTATAAGTTCCTAGGCTGAGCCATTACAACTGGGCCTTTAACTAACATTTAACTAAAAATAGTAATGTCATTAATAAGAGGGAACAGCTCCCATAAAAATAGCAAATTTGTTGCAGAAGGTTGACCAAGTCAACCCTACAACTTTGACCATTTCCAGAGCTTGAACATGTCCTTTCATGGCCACTCAGCTTTGGCCTGGTTCATCTTCATCTCTTTTTTCTCTACAAGATTTTGTTTTCTTCTTCCCATATGGCCATTTGGTGTCTGTACTCAAAGAAATGCTTGACAATACCCTAAGTTTCTTCATCTCCAGGTCCACACGCATAGTGATTCACTACATCCGTTGTTTCGATCTCTTTCGTGATCCTGGCCGAAACCTTCAAAGCTTACTTACGACTTTCTTTAGTCTCCCTATGAAGTTCTGACATAGAACCAATCGATCAATGGAGTCACTATTGAAAGTCTTCATAACATCATCATCCCGCTTCACTAAATCTTTGAAATTTTCTTTAATCTGGTCCTCAGAAGAGCATCGATATTCTCATTGAAAAACTTGCAGTGGGTTGTCAAACTCTTCAGAGATATCATTGAGGGCATCTGTAATTTCTACTCACTTCTCCTCCAATTTTTTGATCAGATCTTGTAACACCTGACACCGAATTCCATAGCTTTTTGATATTCAAACAATTTAGAGGCATCATCAATCACCTCTTCCTATAGAAGTAAATCAAAATCTTCTTCTCTAATGTCATTCCATGTTGCCAAAGTTAAATTTAAATTATTATTATCTTCGGAGAGAGATTCATCCATCTTAGCAATGGTGGCTTTTGCAATCTATAAATCAGTATAAATCTCCATAGCTTCCTTAATCAAAGGATTGGCCTCCTATAAGATCCTTTCCATCCATCCATTCATTGTTCTCCCTTTCTGGCCTAGCTTCTCAAGCTCATGATAAGAGATATCATCGATTGTAGATGAAATTTTCATGGCCATAGTAGTTGAGATGTCAGTGGATGGAGTGGGCTGAGTTACTCTACGTAGCAGTGCAGTGAGCTGCTCGACCTTGGCCTTAAGCTCATCCTTGGTGGCCTTGTCTTTGTCGTATTTCTCCAAAAGGGCCCCAAGAGTAGTGTGTACATCCTGCTTGGCTCCTTCATGAGTAGCCTTCCCCAATGAGAACTTTGAGATCCGTAGTCTACTGTTATGATGGTTTCTTTAGTTTTCCCCTCAATAGGGGTAGCCACTTCTATCACACGCTCTCTTGATGGATTAACCATTAGACTTGATACGGTTCTCGGTCTCTTGGCCTGTCTTTTTGGCATGGACTCCAATATACTGAGATCTATCACATCTCCCAGAGGAACCTTTTTCTTTTTCTTAGGAGTCTATCTAAATAACCACTCTGGTATGGCTAGAGCTGAGGAAGATGGAGTAGCAGATCCGATACCTGAAGTACCAGTTAGGGAAAGATCACTAGAAATGCCAATGATATCTAAGTAGAGGTGGAAATGATGGAAGGTGTGGGAGTGAGGACAGCCATAGGAATTGACAAGGAAATGTTGGGGGTTGAGATCAAGAAAATGGGAGTGTCAAAGGAAGTGAGGAGGAAATGGGTGACCCAATATTTTCCCCAACTGATAAAACTAGAAGTGACAAAAATACCTAGGCCATAGAAGGAGATGGGAAAGAGGAAATGGTGGTAGAAGTGGAGGGAACTGATATTGGGAGTGATAATGGAGGAAGGGGAAGATGGGATGGATCCTAAATGACACTAGGGGAATCACTTACTTCCACAACCTTAGTGACTGGTATTATAGATGTTGTAACCCTAGAAGCAGCAGACCTAGAAAGAGATGAGCCACCAACCACAAATGAGATCTTCTTTGGAACCATGGGAACCCTTTGAGTCGATCTCTTTCCTTTTGTAGGTGTTGGTTGGTTTATTGCTGATGTAGACCCTATATTTGAAGGTTGATTTTCCCCTTTGGGTGAGATTCCCAAAGTGGCCAACCAACTAAAAGTTCTTTTTAGAATGGGGCCCACCCTTTCTTTGGTATTGCTTGCACTCTTCCACATACCAATCAACCCATGGCAGTGGTTGATTGGCAACATCATCATCCCTGTATGATGCATCTAGGACCTCATCATTATCCTGTAAGTCCTTTGGCACATCAACCAACCCAAACTACCACACTTCATCAAGGGTTAATCTTTCATAATCCCTTTTCCACATGATGTATTCATCTCGAAATGGATCCATATGTCTTCTAATTGGGGCATATGAGCACTGGACTTTCCTGTCTCCCCAAACTTACCCCAATAGTCAAAGTTAGTTCATGGATGGAAGGTCCACAGGGTTACCTCAGCCATTTCAACATCCACATTTCTTGCCTTGTGGATAGTTGGGCAAGAATACCTACCAATTGTAATAGGGAAATGCATTCCCACCTTGTGACACTTATTTTGGATTTTGGTAATCCAACAACTACCAAACCAATTCCAGAAGAACCCACTTGTCAGTGGGGCACCTTGGCAACTTGCTTGGGGCACCTATGAAACCCAAATCAAGGTAGGTGAATGTGGGAAACTAAAGGTAGATTTCTCCCCATTCTCACACCTCTTGGAAAGCCTCATCGAAAATCCATCGATTATATAGCTCCTTGTCAAGTGATAGAGGACAACAACAAAGAAAGCATCGTGCTGATTCTTCAAAAGTGCTTGCTCCCCTCATCCAGAGTAAGTTGGGGATAAAACTCATATATTTGGGATGTGTCAAACACCCCTAGTGTTCAATCCTGAGAAATCCCCATGGAAAAAATGCATATATACTAGAAAAGATGTCATGTAGAAGGATTTAGTTTCTTCCACCTTGCCCAACTGGTAGCGAATGTTGCTACTGATATGTTCACCCCATCGATAAACTCATCATTTTTCTTGATAGTTTCTATGTACAAGAACATCCATTCTTGGAATTCCTTTATAGAAGGAAGACTTGAAACTCTGCTCAAGAGTATAATGAGATCATTGACCTCTTCTGAATGAAATATGATCGATGTATAGTCTTGGGAACTTGGAAAAATTCTTAGTCAGGTAGGACTTCATCATGACCTTCGAGCATACTTCCTCTTTTTTATCCCAGTGCTCAACTACTATTTCAGGTGAGATAGTGGTGTAATCTTGTACATCTAGAAGTTTAAACAAGTCTTCAAAGAAATCTGGGTCCAGATGGATTACCACCTTATCATCGCTATCTCTTATCGACATAGAGTCCTCGTCGTAGTGGGCTACTACAGCTAGGATGAATTCTGGGCATTGCACGGATGTGGGAAAACTAGTGGCAAGGGAAAGACCACTCATCAAGATGGCCTGCATCCATGGATTTTTATTCGGGGCCTTTAATCTTTCCCAAAACTCAGGAAGATCAATCTGCCTAGATCGGTGTCCCCGATATTTCCTAAATCAGAGGTTAAGCAGGATTGGGGAGAAACTCCAAGAAATGTGTACTTCATCTTTTCTTTCCCTTTGAAGTGGAGGCAGACATCAAAACTATGTTTTGGGAGTTTGAATGTTAAAAATTCTAAAACCCGAGAAAAGAAAAAAAAAATCTCAACCAAAAAATTTTTGAAAGGAATCACTCAAAAAATCTCTCAAAAAAATTTTCCAAAGTCGAAGTCCCAAAATCTAAAATTCTGATTCTCTCAAAAACCCAAAATCTGAAATCTCTCCTAAAACTCTCTCAAAACTCCAAAATTCTCTAAAATAGTTTCCCAAAGTCAAAAGTCTGAAATAAATCTCCAAAGTGAAAACTCTGAAATAAATCTTAGCAAAGTTCTCTCAAATTCCAAATCAGAAAACTTTGAAGATTTTCACCAAAAATTTTCTCCAAAATAGTTTCCCGCCTTGTGATCTTTTGAAGGAATTCTCTAAATGAATTTTCCAAAAGAATCTCTGAATGGTCTCTGGAGGAACTACAAAAAAAAGTGTTAAGAAACCAAAGTGGATTTTGAGAAATAGGAGGAAGTATGAGGGACTTAGAAAGATCCCCATACTTGAAAACCTGGAGAAAACCTCCACAACAAAACATGGTGAAAAAGAAAGACATTACAAGAAAACTCATAGAGGGAAAAAAAAAAAAAACCAAATGGGAGGAGGAGGAGGAAAAAATACCTAAACCAAAAGAAAATAAAACCAAAACATACCTTGAAAAGGATGCCAAAAAGTACGAGAGTGAAATGTCAGAGCGAATGTGTCAGGTAAAAAATAAAAAGTAAAAAATCCACGTTTATATAGAAATCCTGACATTAATGGTAAAAATCTGATCCGTACGAGGTAGGTGAGAATTAATCACACATAGAACCTCCAAAGTTCCAAAACCCAAAAGTCCAAAATTCCAAAAATTTGGGATTTCGGACTTCGAAAAAAAAAGGAAAGCAAAAAGATGAATTGCAACTAAAAGTCTGAAACCCAAAACCCGAAAGTCCAAAAATTTGGAGACTTTAGAGTTTCGACTTTCAAAAAAAATCAAGTGAAAATCCTAAAATGACTCGAGAGAACTCCAAAAACCCAAAACCCAAAAATCTAAATTTTTAGACTTTTGGAGTTTTAGACTTCAAAAGTCCGAGTCGGATTTAAACAAAATGAGCCAAAAAGTTCAAAATTTTAAAAACCCAAAGTCTAAAATTTGACTTTTGAGTTTTGACTTTAAAAATCTCAAATGCAATTCCAAATTGAGCTTTAAAAACTCCAAAAGGGAAAAACCCCAAAGTCCAAAATTGAAAATTTTTGATTCTTGTCTTTAAAAAATCACTGTGTGAGGATTTCCTTAAAAACATAAGTCTGACATACAACCTTCCTCCGGTAGGTTAAATGGTTAACATTTTTGGTGATCTCTAGGGAAAGCTTGCCTGCTAAGCTTCTAGACTAGTAGCCTTAAGCAAAACATTGGGCAAAGGAGTCTAAAAACCAAGACCCAAAATAGAAAAAAACACAAGCAAAAAGAAAAGAAAAACAAAACCATGTGCAGAGCACTTGGAGGAAAAAAAAAAAAAATCTGTACATGGTGGAACCTCCTCAAAAGCAAGCTTTGAGGTGTATCCCATTCACATGAATGGGAAATTCTTCTCCATTGAGTCTGGATAGGAAAATGAATTTTCCTCTTTGCAACTTGTAATAACATAGGGCCCACTCCAGAGAGCATCAACTTGGCGTGCTTTCTGGTTTGGCACGATCTTCATCCCATTTTAGAACCAAATCCCCTTCCCTAAACAACCTATCAGAGCTTTCTTGTCAAAGGATTTCTTAACCTAAGCCTGATGCTCAGTCAACGTATTCATGGCAGTATTTTGAATCTCCTCTAGCTCCATGAGTTCTGAAAACCTCACTATTAAGGCCTCATCCTCCATAACTTCTAGCCGATAAGCCAAATCCAGGGAAGGAATTTCCAAGGAAAGTGGCATACTTTTCTTCCCTTCCATATATAGCATGAAAGGTGAAACCCCAATGGCCTTTTTAGGTGTTATTCGATCTTCCCATAGAGCAACCTTAAGCTGCGTATGCCAGGTCCTTTTGTTGGCCTCCATCATGCGCTTGATGATCCTTATCAGGTTCTTATTGCTAGATTCAACCAACCCATTTCCTATGTGGATAGTAGTTAGATGAAGTCTTGAGATAGACCCCATTCTTGATGGCCCATTCACTTATTTTCATCCCGAGGAATGCCATTGCATTGTCAGAGATAATAGTAAATGGAACACCGAACCTTGTCATGATGTTTTCCAAGAATTCAAGGACCACTTTTTCATTGCTTTCCTTCAAGGCCACCACTTCTATCCATCGAGTGAAATAATCTATCATCATTAGGACCCATTTATGTCCTTCACTAGATGGAGGATTGATCATACCAATAAAATCCAACCCCCATTGAACAAAGGGTTGATCCACCTAAATGGGATGCAATGGGAGAGCTGCACTTATTTTCCTACAAAAGAGCACACTCCTTACATTTTCTTACCCAAAAATGGGCATCTTTGAACAAGTCCAGCCAATAGTAATAACCGCCCGCATGATCTTGGTAGTAGTCATTCATGCTCGAGTAATGACCTCCTGACAACCCATTGTGGAACTCCTCCAATATCTTGTTCACTTGTTCTAGTTTGATGCAGCGTAAAAGAACGCCATTCAAATCCTTTCGAAAAAAATGCCATCTACCACAACATATGGAATGGACCGAGATGACAGAAAGTACGTCATTGAATCTTATCCATATTTTGGGGATATACTCCCGAGAGAAGGAAATTTTCCATTTTAGTTAACCAATCAATCTGACCATTTCCTTCCTCAATATTGAAGAGCACAACATCATTATCATTCTTGGTTTCCATGTCTATGGCTAACTACTGGCATAACCCCTTGCCTCTGAACAAGTTTAGTGACTTTAATGTGTACATCATACTCCATTACTTTCATGATCCACCCAAAGCACGTTTCTCATTCATCTCCTTATTCAACAAGAACTCTTTAACGCCAGGATGAGAGACCATCAAGTGTACCTTGTTGTTAGACAACATATGCCTAAACTTTTTCAGAGCTCGAATGACCACAAAGACCTATTTTTCAAAAAATAATATTTGAGCTCATATTCCTTGAGAGACTAACTAAAGAAGGCAATTGGTTGCTCCATCAGATCATCATTCTACTTGAGTGAGGATACCTGAAATACTCTCATGCCCTAAAAGCATAGAGAATAAAATCCTTATCAAACCGGGGATTTACCAATGTAGGAGCTTGGGAAATAGTAGTTTTGATAGCCTCAAAGCTTTCTCTCCCTTCCTTCATCCATGAGAAAGGAATGTTCTTTTTAAGCATGGCCATCAGTGGCTTGGCTAACGCTGCAAATTGGGGAATGAATCTCCAAACAAAATTTATAGTTCCCAGGAAACTCTGGAGACCCTTCTTGTGACTTGGGAGGGATAGAGACAAAATCGACTGAATCCTGGTTGGTCAATTGAGAGTCCTTCAACGGAAACAATATGCCCCAATAGCTTGCCTTCTTGAACTGAAAAATGCATTTTTTGGGGTTTAGTGAGATTCCAAACTCTCTACATCTTCAAAAACTTTCCTTAGATGTGTAATATGATCTTCAACATGTTTGGAATAGATAGTTATATCATCAAGGTAAACCAAGATCATATCATTGATGAGTCCTTTAAATGCCATGTCCATGGCTCTTTGAAAAGTAGCCCTGCATTGACAATCCAATGGCATTTTGTTGTATGCATATGTGCCCCACTTAGTAGTGAAAGCCATTTTGAATTGATCAGATTCTTGGACCAAAATCTGATTATACCCTGAATAGCCATCCAATAGAGAAAACCTTTGAGCTCCTACCACTATTTGGAGGATCTGTTCCATTGATGAAAGAGGGTAGTGATCTTTTAATGAGGCACGGTTCAGATCCCTAAATCTACACAAAGCCGGATCTCCCCATTCTTTTTTTTCTTATGGGCACTAGATTAGCTACCCATGATGAGTGCTTGATGGGAAAAATTATGCAAGCTTCAATAAGCTTGGTTAGCTCTTTCCTCATTAGTGGCTCAACCTTGGGATTGATTGGCCTTTGTTTTTGATGAACTGGCTTAGAGTTCGATCCAGTTCAATCGTGTGTTGAGCTAGGCTTGGGTCAAAACCACGCAAGTCTTTGTAGCTCCATGCAAAAATATCATGATATTCCTGACACAACTCAATGAAAGCTTCCTTTTCCTAGGAAGTGCATACCTTACCAATCTTTAAACATTTCTCACTGGCCACCTCAACTTCCTCAAAATCTTCTTCTTTTACCACCATATTTGTGTTTTGTCATTTGGACTGGTCATCCAAATTGAAGATAGATTCAAGCATGACCAAGCCTTTTGGAAATTGTTTCCTCTCAACTAGAATGACCTAGTCACCATAGGATTCCTACAATTTACCTTGGTGTTTGGCGGTGAACTCTACTTCTTGTTGTAGAAAAAGAACAATCTACTCATCACTATCAAAAACTTGCCAACTACTTACATTATCTAGTACTACATGGACAACAACCCATTTTGACTATTTTTTACCCTTCCTTCATGATATCCATAGGTATATCATATTGAGATCCGATGGTGGTGAGCCTATCAGCATCTTGATTTTGATTTCTAGGAACCGCACAATTCCAAAGCTTCAAAGTCCTCTATTAGGTCCCAAACTCGATTCTTGTATGACCTTAAGAGATCATTCTTTGATGCATTATGGGTTGTTACTTGATGAACCACCAATTCACTATCACCAAAAGTGATAAGGGATTTGATTCCTCTTTGTTGGGCCAACTGCAACCCTTGTATAAGAGCTTCATATTCAACAACATTATTAGTAAATGAACTGCAATCTAAAAGATGAGAAATATTTATCCCCTCCTGGAGAAATTAACATGACTCCTGCACCAGATCCATTTTTACTCCTTGAACCATCAAAGAAAATCTTCCATAGCCCTTTGAATCACTTGGATGCTTTAATCAACTGAGGTATGATGGCATACCTTCTTCATGAATACAATAAGTTCCTAACCCGGTCTCATCCAAAAACAATAGACCAGATTCTTCATTAGCCAATAAATCAGCATATGGGTCATATTGATGGTCTATACTTACCTCATCAAGCACTGTATCAGAACCTCTTCCACAAGAGTAGTTGGTTCATGATCCACATCCTCATTTTCATGATCACAAATGGCGTAATTACCTTCTATAGGTTTGGATGTGTAAGGTTCCACGTGATTGTGACAGATTGGTTCTTCCCTTATAGTTACCTTCATCCCATAACGAGTTCTCAAGATCATATGTGACCAATCTGATGACAAATAACCACCCATTTTTGTGGTGAAATCTCATGATAAACAAATGGCAAAGAGAGGAGGAAGGTCAATGATAGATATGTCTTGTGTAAATGTTAAGCTAGGACAAGCGTGGATGGTAAGTTGGAGCCCTTTAATGACCCCCACAGTTTGGACTACAATACCATCCAAGTCAACAACCCCTCTCATAATTGGAGTATATGGAATCTGTAGTACATCTGCGACCTACTTAGGCATTACAGAAACTACTAGCTCCATAATCGATCATACAATTGTGCACCAAATGCTCACCAATAATCAGTGAGATATAAAATGGTGGAGGCTTATTGGTCTTAGCATGTACTTTTGTCTCAGGTTGGCATAAGCTGGTTGCCACTACTACTTCCTGACCTGACGATCGGTTAGTAGTGCCAAAACTATTCAAAGCCTCTCATAGCAAGTTCCTTTGAGAAGGAATTGAGAGTGCATCCCACATTGTGACACTCAAATTGGTCTTCTTCATTTGTTCCACAATGCTAAATGAATGGAATTGCTCCCACTTTGCTAATGCCTTTTGGGGCATTGGGATCTTCCTTTGGATAATGCTTATTAGGCATCATGATACTTGAAGTTCCATCTTTCTTTGTAGTCTGATCAACGATATTTCTAGTGATTTCTTTTTCATGTCTTTACCATCTGGTACTTGTGTTGGGGAATGAGAAGTTGATGTCTAATCAGTATTGGAGGACTGTGGATCTATTTCCCTCTTCTTGGAATGTGTGTTGGATGCTACAGTGGAGACATCATCATTTAAACCACAAAAATCTTCTTCTTTCCAATTTAGTAGTGTGGTTTCCTCAGAGGTTGGTCTTGACTTCCAGAAGTGGATGGCTCAGCAGATGATTCAGGTAGAGAAGATATACTTTGGACCATAAGAGCTTGACTTAAAACTCCATTTGGGTAGAGATTCTGATTATGGGGCTGAGAGCAAGGGTAACACCATTCATAGTCTTGGATGAGGTTATTTTGAACTAGAACTATGGCTCTAGATGAGCTGGCAGAAGGGTTCCAAAAATTCAAAGGCTTCACATTTGTAGCTTGGGTTATGGCTTGGCTTTGTGGCTGACCATTTCCTTGAAATGGAGGATGATTTGTTTGATATTGGGATTGGAAAGGGTGAGTATATTGGGACTACTACCTCTTCATTGCTACGAGTTCATTCCCAAAGTTTGTAACAATGACTTCACCTCAGCCAAATCATTTGAGGGATTGGACATATGCATGGCTACTGGAATAGAAACTATCGGAATTGGGGCAATGACTGGTTGTTGTTGGCCTATAACTCTCTCACAAAAATAGGAATGGGAGGCTAGGAGCAATTTTACCTACTTGAATCAAGAAATTTTCAGCTCATACAACCACTTCGTAAGCATCAGGGATAACAGCTCCCCCATGGATTGAATCATGACAACAACATCACTATTCAATGCTCGTAAATAATATAGAAATGCACTTTCTAGGGATGGCCTTACCAGTTCTGGGATCCATTTCCAAGTCTTGTCAAAGTGGAGGTTGAAATCACTCATATACTCTTGAGGGGACCACTTGATAGTGTGAAATTGCTCCACAAGTGAAATATTATCACTTTTTCCTCAAACTATTTACACAACTTTGTGCCTAAATCATTCCAATTGGTAATGGATCCAACAGCTAAGCTCCGGAACCATTGAAGTGCCCTACCTTTGAATGAAGTAGTAAGGAGTCAAACTACCACGTTATCTTCTATAATACTATGTACTACAGATGCTAGCCACATCTAGTATGTGCTCCTATGGGTGAAACATTAGTCTCCCCAGTGAAAAATGGTAAACTTTTCAAGGCGGCTATTGGTATGGTATCTCTTTGTGCTAACAACAAAGGACTAGCTGGTATTGAAATGGAGGACAAGTATTGGCTGCCATGACATTCACAAACTAGTTGTATCTTGGTAGGGGGAATGTCCTTCAGGAGGAGTTGAATGTCCTCTACGAGGTAAAGCTACAATTGATGGTACTAAAAGGTTTCTTCCCCTTCTTCTTGGGGAGACAAGGAAAGTTTTGTGTGTTAAAATTTCCCCTCTTGAAGAAGCTCTTGTCTGAATCCTTCACATAAATTTGAATACTAAACTTTGAAATCTAGAGAGATGGAGTCACTAGGTACTTTTGTCAATGAAATGATGAGAAGAGAAGTACCAACTCTGTCCCACCGGCGTGCCAAAATTATTGTCTCCAAATCACTGCACCCCCCGAATGGCCTAAAATGAGTCACGTCATTCGGTGTGATTGGGACACATGGGATCACCTCTCAAGCTATGGGACTTGGGCTCGAGGTGAACCTCTGAGAAGGCCAACTTCCTATTCCTAAACTAAACACAACACTACTTCTGATGTAAGAAAGATGGCTAACTAGTCCTATGCTATCATTTCATGGGATTTAGGGAAGAAGAATACAAGGAAATAAAAATTATTCTAGAAGTGGTGATGCACCAAGAAAAGGGGTATTTAACTTTTGGAAGGGTTAATGTGGGTATGATGATTGCACCATTAGCCACCTTCACCTATTACAACTTGGAAAGGATATAAAATATCACAAACTAGAAGCACACATTCCTCTATTAAACCTTAAACATACACAATAGAGGGATCAACTTTGATGTGATACACAAATAATTTATCAAAGGGATAATCACAAGCACATGTCCATTATTCACTTAAATGATAATAATAATGCAACTCTTGATCAACAGAAGGAAAATATTTTCTCACAACTGATAGGAAGTAATCACACTATTCTTTTCTCAATATGAAATAGATAATCTGAAATAAAGGTAAATTAATCAAATAATGCTAAGGAATCACATTCACAAGGCATGTAATGATTAATCATTCAACACAATAAAACATATTTTCAAGTGCAAGGAATAACTTTGAATATAATTAAAAGGTTTCAACAAAACTCTGAAGCACTCTTCCAAGCTTGAAGAGCAACTTTCCTCCAAATCTCTCAAAAATATGTATATCTCAAATAATGGAAGCACTCCACTATTTATAAGTTCCTAGGCTGAGCCATTACAGTTGGGCCTTTAACTAACATTTAACTAAAAATAGTAATGTCATTAATAAAAGGGAACATGCTCCCATAAAAATAGCAAATTTGTTGCAAGAAGGTTGACCAAGTCAACCCTACAACTTTGACCATTTCCAGAGCTTGAACTTGTCCTTTCATGGCCACTCAACTTTGGCCTAGTTCATCATCTTCATCTTTTTTCTCTCTACATATTTTGTTTTCTTCTTCCCATATGGCCATTCGGTGTCTGTACTCGAAGAAACACTTGACAATACCCTGAGTTTCTTCATCTCCAGGTCCACACGCATAGTGATTCACTACATCCATTGTTTCGATCTCTTTTGTGATCCTTGGCTGGAAACCTTCAAGCTTACTTATGAATTTCTTTAGTCTCCCTATGAAGTTTTGACATAGAACCAGTCGATCAATGGAGTCACTATTGAAAGTCTTCATAACATCATCATCCCGCTTCACTAAATCTTTGAAATTTTCTTTAATCTGGTCCTCGGGAAGAGCATCGATATTCTCATTGAAAAACTTGTAGTGGGCATTGTCAAACTCTTCAGAGATATCATTGAGGGCATCTATAATTTCTACTCACTTCTCCTCCAATTTTTTATCAGATCTTGTAACACTGACACCAAAATTCCATAGCTTTTTGATATTCAAACAATTTAGAGGCATCATCAATTACCTCTTCCTGTAGAAGTAAATCAGAATCTTCTTCTCTAATGTCATTCCATGTTGCCAAAGTTAAATTTAAGTTATTATTATCTTCGAGAGAGATTCATCCATCTTAGCAATGGTGGCTTTTTACAATCTTGTAAATCAATATAAATCTCCACAACTTCCTTAATCAGAGGATTGGCCTCCTGCAAGATCCTTTCCATCCATCCATTCATTCATCTCCTCCCTTCTGCCTAGCTTCTCAAGCTCATGATAAGAGATGTCATCGATTGTAGATGAAATTTCATGGCCGTAGTAGTTGAGATGTCAATGGATGGAGTGGGCTGAGTTACTCTACGTAGCAGTGTAGTGAGCTACTCGAACCTTGGCCTTAAGCTCATCCTTGGTGGCCTTGTCTTTGTCATATTTCTCCAAAAGGGCCCCAAGAGCAATGTGTGTGTACATCCTTCTTGGCTCCTTCATGAGTAGCCTTCCCCAATGAGAACTTTGAGATCCGGTAGTCTGTTGTTGTGATGGTTTCTTTAGTTTTCCCCTCAATAGGGGTAGCCACTTCTATCACATGCTCTCCTGATGGATTAACCATTAGACTTGATATGGTTCTCGGTCTCTTGGCTTGTATTTTTGGCATGGACTCCAATATACTGAGATCTATCACATCTCCTAGAGGAACCTTTTTCTTTTTCTTAGGAGTCTTGTCTAAATAACCACTCTAGTATGGCTAGAGCTGAGGAAGACAGAGTAGCAGATCCGATACCTAAAGTACCAATTAGGGAAAGATCACTAGAAATGCCAGCTGATATCTGAGTAGAGGTGGAAATGATGGAAGGTGTGGGAGTGAGGAGAGCCATAGGAATTGACAAGGCAATGCTGGGGTTGAGATTGAAGAAAATGGGAGTGTCAAAGGAAGTGAGGAGGAAATGGGTGACCCAATATTTTCCCCAGCTGATAAAACTAGAAGTGACAAAAATACCTGGGCCATAGAAGGAGATGGGAAAGAGGAAATGGTGGTAGAAGTGGAGGGAATTGATATTGGGAGTGATAATGGAGGAAGGGGAAGATGGGATGGATCCTGAATGACACTAGGGGAATCACTTACTTCCACAACCTTAGTGACTGGTATTGTAGATGTTGTAACCCTGGGAGCAGTAGACCTAGAAAGAGATGAGCCACCAACCACAAATGAGATCTTTTTTGAACCGTGGGAACCCTTTGAGTCGATCTCTTTCCTTTTGTAGGTGTTGGTTGGTTTACTACTGATGTAGACCCTATATTTGAAGGTTGATTTTCCCTTTGGGTGAGATTCCCAAAGTGGCCAACCAACTGAAAGTTCTTTTTAGAATGGGGCCCCCCTTTTTTGGTATTGCTGCACTCTTCCACATACCAATCAACCCATGGCAAGTGGTTGATTGGCAACATCATCATCCCTATATGATGATCTAGACCTCATCATTATCTTGTAAGTCCTTTGGCACATCAGCCAACCCAAACTGCCACACTTCATCAAGGGTTAATCTTTCATAATCCCTTTTCCACATGATGTATTCATCTTGAAAATGGATCCATATGTCTTCTAATTGGGGCATATGAGCACTGGACTTTCCTGTCTCCCCAAACTTACCCCAATAGTCAAAGTTAGTTCATGGATGGAAGGTCCGTAGGTTACCTCAGCCATTTCAGCATCCACATTTCTTGCCTTGTGGATAGTTGGGCAAGAATACCTACCAATTGTAATAGGAAATGCATTCCCACCTTGTGATGCTTATTTTGGATTTTGTGGTAATCCAACAACTACCGAACCAATTCTAGAAGAACCCACTTATCAGTGGGGCACCTTGGCAACTTACTTGGGGGTGCCTATGAAAACCAAAATCTAAAGGTAGGTGAATGTGGGAAATTAAAGGTAGATTGCTCCCATTCTCACACCTCTTGAAAGCCTCATCGAAATCCATGAATTATATAGCTTTCATGTCAAGTGATAGAGGAAAACAACAAAGAAAGTGTCACTGATTCTTCGAAGTGCTTGCTCCCCTCATCCAGAGTAAGTTAGGGATAAAACTCATATATTTGGGATGTGCTGCAAACACCCCTAGTGTTCAATCCTAAGAAATCCCCCATGGCAAAGCAGCTACATATACTAGGAAAGATGTCATGTAGAAGGATTTAGTTTCTACCACCTTGCCCAACTGGTAGCGAATGTTGCTACTGATATGTTCACCCCATCGATAAACTCATCATTTTTCTTGATAGTTGCTATGTACAAGAACATCCATTCTTGGAATTCCTTTACAGAAGGAAGACTTAAAACTCTTCTCAAGAGTATAATGAGATCGTTGACCTCCTGAATGAAATTTGATCGATGTATAGTCTTGGGCAACTTGGAAAAATTCTTAGTCAGTAGACTTCATCATGACCTTCGAGCATACTTCCTCTTTTTTATCCCAGTGCTCAACTACTATTTTAGGTGAGATAGTGGCATAATCTTGTATACGTCTGGAAGTTTAAACAAGTCTTCAAAGAAATCCGGGTCCAGATGGATTACCACCTTATCGTCACTATCTCTTATCGACATAGAGTCCTCATCGTAGTGGGCTTGTTGCAGCTAGGATGAATTTTGGGCATTACACGGATGTGGAAAACCAATGGCAAGGGAAAGACCACTATCGAAGATGGCCTACATCCATGGCTTTTTATTTGGGGCCTTTAATCTTTCCCAAGAACTCTGGGAAGATCAATCTATCCGAGATCGGTGTCCCCGATATTTCCTAAATCAGAGGTTAAGCAGATTGGGAGAAACTCCAAGAAATGTGTACTTCATCTTTTCTTTCCCCTTTGAAGTGGAGGCAGACATCAAAACCTTGTGTTTTAGGAGTTTGAATGTTACAGAAATCCTGAAAACCCGAGAGCAAGAAAAATCCAAAATCCCAAACCAAAAAAGTCTAAAAGGAATCACTGAAAGAAATCTCTAAAAAATTTTTCCAAGTCATAAGTCCCAAAAATCTGAAATTCCCGATTCTCAAAACCTAAAATCTGAATTCTCCAAAACCCAAATCTCTCAAAACTCTAAAATTCTAAAACCTAAAACTAAAACTAAAACTTGAATCTCTAAATAGTTTCCCAAAAGTCCAAAAGAAATCTCTAAAGTGAAAACTCTGAAATAAATCTCTGAAGCAACAGTTCTCTCAAAATTCTAAAATCAAAAAACTTTGAAGATTTTCACCAAAAAGTTTCTCCGAAATAGTTTCCTACCTTGTGATCTTTTGAAGGAATTCTCCAAATGAATTTTCTGAAAAGAATCTCTAAAATAGTCTCTGGAGGAACTACAAAAAATAAGTGTTAAGAAGCCAAGATGGATTTTGAGAAACAGGGGAAGTATGAGGGACCTAGAAAGATCCCCATACTTGAAAACCTGAGAAAACCTCCACAAAAAAACATGGTGAAAAAGAAAGACATTACAAGAAAACTCAAGGGAAAACAAAAAGAAAACCAAATGGGAGAAGGAGGAGGAAAAATACCTAAACCAAAAGAAAATAAAACCAAAAACATACCTTGAAAAGGACGCCAAAAAGTACGAGAGTGAAATGTCAGAGCGAATGTGTCAGGTAAAAATAAAAAGTAAAAATCCACGTTTATATAGAAATCCCGACATTAATGGTAAAAATATGATCCATATGGAGGTAGGTGAGAATTAATCATGCATAGAACCTCTAAGTTCCAAAACCCAAAAGCCCAAAATTCTTGAAAATTCAAGATTTCAGACTTTAGAAAAAAGGAAAGCAAAAAGATGAATTGCTAAAAGTCCAAAACTCGAAAACCCAAAAGTCTGAAAATTCAACTTTTGAGTTTTGGACTTTGAAAAAAATCAAGTGAAAATCCTAAAATGACTCGAGAACTCGAAAACCCAAACCCAAAAATCTAATTTTTGACTTTCGAGTTTCAACTTTGAAGTCCGAGTCGGATTTAAACAAAATGAGCCAAAAAGTTCCAATGTCTTAACATATATCAAGTAAGATTTGTTATTAATCTCTCCAAAGCTAGAAGGAATAAGATCTGTCTTCATCGGGGACCCTAGTAGAAGGTTGTTTCAAGAGTTGGGAAAGTCTAATTCTGAAGAAAGAAGAATTTGGAAGGTTGTTAGAGATCAAAATCAAGAAAAGAGATCTCCATTAGTGAAACTAATCAACCCGTGATTGAATATTACAATACTTCCTCAAGTGCTTCGAATCAAGTAGTCTCTTTGCTCATTTGAATTCTCCATTTGGAGATGGTCCTTCTTTTGTATTTGAAAGACTTGCATCTCATTTTTTCCCTATTTTCTCCAAAGCTAAAAGGATATTCCAAGAAACAAATTTTTTAGAGAACATCCATTTCCGAATTATATCCATGTACCATATAGACCCCTCACTCCTCATCATTTTGTTTCTCCTGTAAGATCACCTCCTCAAAATAATATGGCTCATCCTCCACCTAGACCTCCATTTGTTGTTAATACTTTTGGTCCCATCAATTTTAGAGGTATGGTTGGCTATCCAAATGTTGTGCCACAAGATGTAAGAAATAGATTTCCTAAGTTTCAAGGAAATAATGCAATCACTGGTGATCAACACTTGAAGCTTTTTCAATATGATGGAGGTATTTGAAATAGAATTTGAGGATGTATACATTAAATTGTTTATCCATACTCTAGAAGAAGATGCAAGGGATTGGTATAAATATTTGCCAGATAATTCCATTGATTCTTGGACAGAGATGAAGAATGCTTTTAGAATGCAAGTATGGTGATAAAATAGACCCTAGGTTTCTTTTATCGAATTTGAAAATATAAAAAGAATCCTAATGAATCGGTCATGATTTAAATACAAGATTTAACAATACATTGAGAAAAGACCGCCATGCTGTTAATTTGAGGCCATGTGATGAATCATGTATGATAAAGTATTTAGATGCATTTGATAAGAAAGTTGCTTACTATTTGAGGGATAAGAACCCCGGAACTTTGAGGCGGGCTTTACCATGGCTCTACAAATTGAGAACGACATTAAAGTAGTTGGAAAACCTCCTAAGAGGGAGGGTGTTAAACAGATTAACCCATAGAAGCCTCAATCAAGTAAGGCTATGGATCTTGAGGAAGTTGTAAAGACTTTGGTCGTGTCACAAAGAAATCTCTTACAAGCTAGCCTGGGGAGAGAAAGGAATTGGACAAGGTTCTTAGGGTCAATTTAGGCAACAAGGACAAGAAAACTTGTAAATCATCTTAGAAATGATCAGAGATCTGATGAAAGAGGTAAAGGACCCATGGGAGCTAGACAACCCCAAGCTAGGGAAAATAGAGTAGTGCATGATCCTCTAAATACCAGAGTTGATGTTGTTGAAGAGGAAAATGAAATTTATTGGTGTGACAAGTGTTTCTTGCCCCACCTGCCATGTGAAATAAATCAGCAAGTTGAAGAAGCTGATGATGATGATAACACTCGATGATGATGATGCATGCATGGGGGATTGCTTTTATAAGCTCATAAACAAGGAGTAACTTCAATCAAGTAATAAGTGAAATAATCATTGCAGCCGAATTTTTGGGATCGCATTCACTGTACCTCTTCTTCCTCCTTCTCATGCTTTAGAGATAGATATGATACAAGCATTTGAACTTCCGAATAATGATTTTGAGTACCTAAGAGCTCTAATGATTAATAATTATGATGGAGGAATCCCATCGAAGAGGATAGACATTTGTTAATAAATTTTTTTGTTGCCCAATAAAAAGAGTATAATACAAGAAGTAAATTTTTCAAAGGGTCGGGCCTCAAGCCAAACCAAAGACCTCGGTTCTCACCAATGTCCCAAAAGAAACTCCAAAGAAAGATGCATCTGAAAAGATCTTATTGTCTCAAGTAGAATGGTGTTCCCACCCATGCCCAAAATATGAAAAATATTGTGCCATCTGATGAGTTTGTCAATCATTCTCCAAATGCTACTTTTCTCAAATAAATTCCCTATGACATTGCCCAAGTCTTGAGTTAGATCAAGATTTATGTCCCAATTGTTGAACTGTTTAGGATTCCTGAGCACAAGAAGAGGCTTTTGAGTATTTGGGATTGGAGGAAGATAGGAGTACTCTAGGCAAAAATATAAATAATGTAAACACTCCTCCTTCAACCATTGTAGACTTAGAAAAACCACCAACATTGGAGGAGATAGGTGAACCACCTAAAGTTTACTTGGGAACATCTTTGGTTGAGTCTCAATTAAATGTTGATCCATTTTTTACAAAAATGATTATTAAGGACATACTGCTACACAATTGTATGTTTGATTCCAGAGCATCATGCAATGTTTTGCTTGTGGAAGTCATGAATGAATTTAACATTAAAGTGACAACAACTTAGGGCAAGTGTACTGCAATGGATTCTAGATAGGTTCCATTTGTAGGGTGTGTAAAAGGTTTGGTGGTACAACTTGCAACTTATCCGGTAAGAACTTGAAACTTGATGATGTTATTGTTGATTTCCCGCCAAATGGGGCATGTTGTTATCAAGAAAGTGGGCTGCAAGTGTTGGTGGAAGTGTTCAGATGGATATTTCTTTTTCCACCATTCCAATTAAAGGAAGCCTTATAAAGTTATATGGAGAGAAAAGATGTTGCACCTCATTGAAGATCCCAATAATGCTTCTTATGAAGTGTTGTATGATGATGTAGATGTTGATAACTTTGTGGGGTTTTCTGATGGCAAAGAGCATAAGATTGATCAATGTAAATATCTTGAACAAGTAGGTTTACCTTGGACCTTGTTATTTGATGGAGCTTGTTCCAAGTTTGGAAATGGTGTTGGCATTGTTCTAATTTCTCTAGGCCAGAAGAGTTTTTTTTTTTCTTTCAAACTCAACTTTGAATGCACTAACAACATTGCTGAATATGAAGCATTGTTATTAGGTTTGAGAATTACATGGAAATATGGTATAAAGGATATCATTGTCAAAGGAGATTCAGAATTGATTGTCAAGCAAATTAGAAAACTGTATGCTACTAAAAATCAGAGAATGAAACAATAAAAGCATGCAATCTGGGATTTGATTGAAATGTTTGACTCTTTTAATATTGTGCACCATGATAGAAAGTTTAATGTTGTTGCAGACAAGTTAGCAATGCTAGGATCTAGATTTGGGAATTGTATAGTATCTCCATTTTGTGAGTATGATGTTGAAATACTAACAAGGCCATCTATCCCTGATAATGTTAAAAATTGGCAAGTGTTTGATGATGATGCCTAGGTGAAATGGTTTTTACAGAACCAAGGTGAGTTTGCTAACCAAAATATAGATTGGGAACTAATGGTGTGTGTTGTTGAAGGAAAGGAAACTTTATTTGGCAAAGACATCATCCATCAAGACAAACACAATTCCTAGAGGTTTGGTGGCTCTTGAATCAAACTTTGATAATGTTGATTGTATTATTAAAAGAAGTATGTCGGTTTCAAGAGATATGGAAGAGCATGACTTGGGCACAAAGGAAACCCCATGTAAAATATGGTAAGGAAGCGGTTTGAGCAAGGAAGAGAAGTAGTCCTATGTTTAATTGTTGAAAAATATCAAGACTTCCTAGCTTGGTCTTACTCTAAGTTAAAGGCATACAGGAAGATTTGTTCTAACATGAAATTCCTCTTGAATCTAATGTCAAGCCTTTTAGGCAAAAATAGAGGCCCATCAATCTGCTCCTTTCTTTGAAGATGCAAGAAGAACTGAAGAAGTTGAGGGATGGAGGGATCATTCAGCCCACAAGGTACTCTTCTTGGGTTGAAAATTTAGTACCTATTAGAAAAAGAATGGTGATATAAGGTTGTGCGTAGACTTCAAGAACCTGAATAAAGCATCCTTGAAAGATAATTACCATCTTCCAAACATGGAGAATATGCTACAATTGGTAACTAGTTATGAATTGTTATCCACTCTGGATGGTTTCTCTGGCTATAATCAAGTTGTTGTGAAGGAGTCAGAAAGAATAAAGACTACCTTTACTACTCCTTGGGGAACTTATGTCTATGTCAGGATGCCTTTTGGCTTAATGAATGCTAGAGAAACTTTCCAAAGAGCAATGGGTGTAGCATTTGCTGGTTATATTAATGACTTCATTGATGTTTATCAAGATGGTGTAACTGTGTTTTCCAGAAATAGAAATGATCACTTGCAACACTTGGAGAAAATGCTAATAAGGTGTAGAGAGTATGGCATATCATTAAATCCCAAGAAGTACCACTTTGGAGTGCAAAAGGCAAAACTACTTGGTCACATTATATCAAAATAAGGGGTCATGATTGATCCCAAGAGGGTGGAGGCCATCAGAAGGTTCCAATTCTAAGAACTAAGAAGGGAGTTCAATCCTTCTTTGGACAAATAAACTTTATCAAAAGATTTGTGTCTAACTTTGCTTGAGCTGACCATCCCCATTACTAGCATGCTGAAAAAGGACCAAGTTATCAAATGGGAAGAAGCTTCCATTCAAGCTTTCAATGGGATCAAGGAAGCACTAAAACATGCCCCTGTTTTGGCAGCTCCAAATTACAAGAAGCCTTTTCAAGTGTTCTCTTTTGCTTCAGAAAACACCATTGCCTCTGTTTTGTTGCAGAAGGATGATGAAGGGGCTGAGAGACCAATTGCCTTTTTCAGTAAGGCATTGCAAGGAGCTGAGTTGAAGTACACCATCATGGAGAGGTAAGCATTTACCTTGGTGAAAACAACAAAGGTTTTCAGACCTTACATCTTGAGCTCTAAATTTGTTGCTTATGTTACCCATACCATGGTAAAAGACATCTTATAAGAGATGGAGGTCTCAAGAAAAAGATGCGATGGGTCAACAAGTTACAGGAATATGACATGGATATCCAAACAACGAAATTGGTAAGAGGTTTAGGCCTAGCTAAGCTTATGGATAAGAGAAACTTGCAGACTATTGAGGTGAATGAAGTAGAAGGAGAAAGGGTGGATTTCCTTGAAAAGTTGGTAAGCTCTGAATGGTACAAGGATATAATATTTTATGACAGACATCTATGTTGCCACTCGAATATTTGAGTAAAAATCAGAAAAATCTCTTCATTAGCCTCTCAAAATATGTCATTACTGATTTTGGGTTAGCTTGGAAGAACCCAAGGAGTGCTCTTAAGATGTATTGCTTGAGGATGAAGCCCCAAAGGTAATTATTGATATCCATGGAGGATTTTGTATGGGACATTTTTCTGGAAGAGTTACAACACATAAAATCTTGAGGGATGGTTATTAGTGGCCAACTCTCTTCAAGGATACAACTCTATTGGTTAGGAAATGTGAAAGTTGCTAGCATTTTTCTGGAAGAATGAAAGCTTCATGCTCCCTTCCTTTGTAGCCTATGTTAGTTGAAGCCCCATTTAGACAATGGGGAATGGATTTCATTGGGGAAATTTCTGATCCTTCCAATGCTGGTCATAAATGGATTTTTATAGCCACTAATTATTTCAGTAAGTGGGTGGAAGAAATACCCACCAAGAAAGCAACACACCGAGTCATCATGGACTTCATGTTGAATCAAATCATATGCAGATTTGGAGTGCCAGCTAAAATTATTGTTGATAATGTCATGAGTTTCAGAGCCAAACCTTTGGTGGCAATGTGCAAAGAGTATGGAATCAATTTGACATATGTTTCTAACTACAATCCCCAAGGAAATGGACAAGTTGAGTCCAACAATAAAAACTTGTTGAAGATCATTAGAAGAACCTTGGAGTTGAACAAAAAGAAGTGGGGTGAGCAACTGAAGTTTGTTGTTTGGGCTGATAATCACTATCAAAAGAGCTACTGGTAAAATCTCATTTGAGTTGGTATATGGAACTCAAGATTTGTTGCCCCTTCATTTGCAATTGTCTTCATTTCAGTTTGTTCAACAAATTGAAGATCAAGAAGTTAGTCCATATGATGCTCGAATCAATTAGATTATTGAGTTAGATGAAGAAAGAAGAGCATCCCATCAGAGGCATGTGAATTTTAGAGAAAAGTTGAAGAAGCTGTTTGATAAGAAGGTGATTTCAATGACCTTCAACATTGGGGATCTTGTGCTATTATGGGATAACAGGCATGAAGATAAGGGCAAGCATGGTAAATTTGATGCATTGTGGATGGGCCCTTATTCAATTGATATTCAAATTGGTGAAAATACCTTCTTCCTAAAAGACTTAGACGGGGAACTGCTTGAATTGCCTGTTAATGGCAGACATTTGAAACATTTCCTTGATTGATTTCTCAAAATCAAGGTATACTCCATTGTATAGTGTATAGTTCTTTGTTTTTGTTCTGCTTTTGTGTTTTTGTTCATTCTGGTCCTTGGTGACTTGGTTTTGCTTGGTTTCTCGGTTCATCCTTGGGGGAGTTGGTTATTATTGTTCTGCTTTGCAAGCTTATTCTTTGACTCTATTTCCCAATGGATGTATTTGGCACTTGGTCTGCTCTATTTGTTCTTATGGCACTCACAAGGAGTTCCCATCCCCGAGTCGGAGCCAATGTTGGTGCTCAAATTGATCTCACCCAGTTTGTCCTTGAAGTTCTCCAGTTTACGGGCTCTGTCAGTGTTCTCTATCTCCCGTATTGATGCAAAAAAAATATGTCCTCCATTTAGTTGCCATGATCAGTCCCTTCCTTGGTCAAGGATCACTTAAAATTCCAAAATTTGTTTTTCATTCCTCTGTCTGTGTGAAAGAGTCTGTAACTTGGGCGTAAAACTTGGGTTTTTCCTTTCCTTCTATTTTCCATAGTCACGTTTTGTTGTCCTTGTCATTTGTGTCCCAAATATATATAGAAACATGATTGGATGCAGCTTGGAGGATCACATTTGGGCCTTATATCATTTCCAAACTCTCTGTCTATGAAGAAAGATTCATTTCCGGGCTTAAATGGTGATTTTCCTGCATTTTACAGTTTGACGGGTGTATTTTTCCGGTCAAATTTACTTCTCAACATCAATGGAAACATGGCCCTTTCTGGTTGGATGCGGCTCAGTGGGACACTTTAAAAACTCTAAGGCCCGCTTCAACTCAAAACTTGTCAACATGGATAGCTGACACTCATCTGAAAATTCACCTTTTGGTTTGGCCTTAGAGTTGCGTTTGGGGAGACACATGAAGATTTTTGCTTCCTTTCCCATGCTTAGAAAAAAATTCATGTGGCCGGTGAAACTTTGGCGGACCATGGACACGTGGAGGGCCGGTGCTCATTTGAGGATCTGCCTTAGGGTCCCACCTTAACAATCGTGACAGGGAGACATGTGGAGGCTTCTAGCGACTCCACTCTATACTTAAACTTTTCAAAGAAATTTTCTAAGGTCTGGGAAATGTGGAGGGACCACACCTATTTGGGGACCGGCCCCTAATTTTTATTTTGAAGAAGCGCCAGGAGGACACTTGGAGGCTTTCGCTCACTCTACCTTTGCTTGGACTTTTCAACGGCTAAGGAAAATTGTCTCGGACCCTAGACACATGGCACCTTCTCGCTGATCCTTAAACTTTTTAACAACTCACGGACCGAGACACGTGGTGAGCCCGCGCTTGTTCAGGGTCTCCGTTTTTTAGGACCATACCAAAGGTGCACCAAGGCGACACGTGGAGGCTTCCGTGGCTCCTTTTTGTTGAGACTTTTTCAAAAGCCAAAAGGCATTTTTCTTGGGCCCAGGGCACGTGGAAGGCCCGCACTTGTTTGGAAGTTTGCCCCTATATTTCTCCTTTGCAATTGTGCCAAGGAAACATGTGGATGGATGTAATATAAAGTGGAAAAGGGGCGAAGAATAAACACTTGTTGTGTATTATGCCTATTTTTCCACCATTTTTACTCTAAGACTCAGAAACACAAATACACACTATTTTTCATCATTTTTGATGAAATTCCTTGTCATCTCTGTCTAAAGAAGTGCCATTGAATGGATTGTAACTTAATTTGTGATTCCAAGGATTGTTAAGATCAATATTTTTAAGTTGGAATTGCTTGGGCACTTGTAAAAATGGGAATTACCAAAGAAGCTTTTATGCGGGACAGAGTTGCAGAGAGAAGAAAGGGAAAAGGATGAAATGATAAAAAGATGAAAAAGTGTTTCCTCGAGGGTGAAAAGGATTACCTATCATATCAAGTTGTGCAGAGCCTCTGGAAAATGATTAAAAAGGGGATTTCTTGCATGAAAAAATCATAATGACTAGAAGGATTGCCAAAAAGTTGTGGCATGGCATCTTAGTCATTAGTTGAGGGCCCAAGAAACAAGTGTCCACCTGGAAGCTTTCGGATGTGAATTTGTTAAATGTCACTGTCTAAGGCAAATTGGTACCAAGTAAAGGTCCCTTGAATATTCTTCTCTTTTGGGGGGGAAATTGAGTGAGAAAAATGTATAAATGCAATGAGAATACTCTTGTAATGGTTGGGGATTAAATTTCATAAGAACAATTTGAGAAAAGTTGTATTCTAAGAAATCATGTGTGAGATACCGGTTAATTTCCTTTGTCTTAGATTTTATATCATGTCAAGTTGGTTACAGATGTATAGCCATTAACGAGCACTAAGATTACTCTTGAAGCTTTCCCCTACTGATGAATTTAAGCAATTTTGAAATTAATTCATGTCAAATCTTGGAGCAATTAGTGTCCGCTTTGTTTTAGAATGTCTCATGAGTAGTTTTTCTTGTTCCTATTTCAATCTTACATTGAAATCACATAGGATCTCATCCTGTGACAATTTAGTAGCATTTTTAATTTCGTTTCAGAAGAGCCTTCATCCTGTGATGAGATAAACAAATTTAAAATCATTCCATTGTCATTTGTTGATAAAGAATTGTCTATAAGTCTTTGGGTGTACCTTATGGTGTGATTGATTAGAGATTTTGGTGTTTAATTAAGTCTTTTAGCTCGAGCCTTCGTGATAGATCCTCAAATTTTGTGTGAAAACGTGCTGATTTGGGCCTCCATTGAAGCACATGTTCTGGTTGAAGGAAAGTCTTAACTATTCTGAAGTTTTTTGTTGTTGAGTTGTCCATTATTGTGAAGTGTCTCAAAGATCTAGTATAATCAAATTTATCCTGCTTAATCTCCCACCAAAATTATTCAAAATCATGAATCCATCCCGAACTACCCCTGTTTACCATGTATATCAACAAAGGAACAAAATCCATTCACTAAAATATGCAGAACAATCAAGATCCCATAGTGTCTTCAATAACCTTAGCGTTGTTTTGCAAGTATCTCCATCTTTTAGAAGTGACAACTCTTGAGAGTTAAATTATGGAGTATTGACCATACTTTCCCAAGTTTTTCTTTATAAAATTTGTGCAAAAGAAGGATATCTCCATCTCCTTCATCAAACAGAGGTTACACTAAGGGTCCTCTCACCCTGGTCGAAGAGGCACAACCTAAAGCAGTGAGGACAAGTCAAATCCTCTTGAAGGTGCTATCCATCTCTCCATAAATCTGAGTGAAAAAAAGGCCTTGTTAGTTTTTGACTTAGGTGATTAGATTTCATCCCCGGCTATAAAATGACACACACTATGATCTATCTATCTCTAAGCTCCATGTCCAATCTGTGTTGTTGCTTGGCTTGAAAAGGAGAACAAATTTGGATACCGACATGTTAAACTCGAGATCCAAAGTGTTGAACCTACATGTGTATTCTTCTTCCGTGATCATGTATCCACTCCTCAAAGACTCATTAGAGTTAACCTAAGTCTTCATCGCGAACCATCCTAGAAACAATCAAAAAGAGGTCCCTTTCTAACCAATGATTTTAGCCTAGAATTCATGAATACAAGCCCAATAACACCCTAGACGCGTTGGCACATCACTTAGCCTAGACCGAGAGCTCACTAAGTGCACAAAGGTACTACCATCTTTAGGGTCTTCTTAATACAGTGTGTTAAGATGATGAAGAATTAACACATGCGCTCCATTACTAACACATCATTCTACAGAGCATGCCAGATCTATATCTAAGGGAGAACAGAATTAAGTATTAACCATGATGAGATCAGGAACATACTAGATTCAAATACACACAGAATTAACACTCAGGTTCGGCCAATATCCTCCATATATTAAAGATAACAATTACATGGAAGCTTCTTACAGTAATGGAAATCTATGCCTACATGTGCACATATCTAATTTAGTAATCCAATCTTGCACACGTGCATACATACATATCCCACTCTCTCTATGTCTGTATATTCACCATCATACATGTATATCTACTATGCAGTTCACTACATATATATAAGGGTGGGAAATTTCCCTTCACCGCTTATCCATTCCAAAAATAGGTCACATGCTATTAATAGCCACGTGCCATGTACAAGCATATCCCCACATGTAAGTGTGATAACTATAGACTTCTTCGCTTAACTACAAGATAATCCTATTCCTAGTCTGTATCCATGCAAAGCACTTTGTATGCGATCCTCCAAAATAGACAATGTGTGGCGCACACGTCTCGCCTCGCTTTCGCCATTGTGCTCTACACGCCATCTCTAAAAATAGACCTTCATGAGTGAAAATGGCTAAGTCCCAAAGCTTAACTTTTGCTCCGTGCACGTGTTCTTGCGCTTATCGGTTCACGCCTTTGAATATGACTTGCCTTCCCGCGTGGACTTCTTGTGTGCTTTATGTCAAGTGTTATCTAATCAACAATATGCTATCATGACAACTTAAAGGCGGAGTATTGAGATTCCCGCTGAAGTGGTAGTTTCATGTTTATCCATTCTCTTGATTTTTCAGAGATGCACATGTGTGTTCTTCATGGATCCACTTATGCTTTCTTAAGATTTGATTTTAGGAAAAATTTATCTTGATTTTGGGAAAATATTGTGTTTATTATCATATTGATTTGGAAAGAGTTATTTGAACATGCTTCTATCTTTTCATTCATTAGTGGATGGTTTGTTTTCATTTAAAAATTAAGCTATATGTGGAATTTATGCCTAATTTGATGTTATTGTAATAGGAAATAAATACAATTAAGTACAACAATGAACACTCAAGCAAACTAAGCAATAACTTATGAAACCCTAGTTGCAAAGAGGATAAGAAGGTACTTAGCTGATTTGTAATCAAATCTGAGTGTACCTAAGTGTTTGACTAGATGAACAAAGCATTATGAGTGTCATATAGAGACCCAAAAAAATGTAGATCTGGATAGATAGGCTAAACTGGGGCACCTAGAGAGGGAGAGGGGCCCTGCAGCGCCCTATGCCTATTTCTAGGTGCCTCATTGGGTTTGCAAAAATCTCATAAAAACTCCTTTGTTGGTCACAATATGTTCATTATTAGTCACCTTTTTCATCTCACGAGGTCACATCAAGATCACCGAGGTCGCTATAAACCCTCTAATAAAGTATGAACCTGTAAAAACCCTTAAATAGACATCATATCCTAAAAAAGAAAGATGTGAAATGAGGGGTCATACTATCCTTAGTCATTGTCACAATGGTGAACTTACAACCGAGCACCGCACTACATCTCGGACTCCAATGTACATTTTATGTGTGTGTGTGTGTGTGTGTAAAGTCAATTATGCCCTAGATGGCTCTCGTGCGAGTCGTACTTGATAAAGTGAGCAAGTAGCTAAATGTAAAGAAATGTAATAGATGTGTGTATGGAATAAAATGAACTTCCTCCTATGAAGTGTGTGTGCAAAAATAACTACCCCTCGTGTCCTCATGATGGTGATAAATGGATACAATGGAGCTCTTAGATGCTTGATGGATGTAACCTTAGGTGGTGATAGCTAATGCTTAGTGCTTGGTCATTTATTATGATCACATAACTTTATATTTATATGATTCCTTTGCTTGAATTTCGTAATTAACCCCAAAAAGGCCGACTACCAAAAAGATAAGATGCTCAAATGACTAGAAAGGACCCAAAAAGTGTGAGTAAAATAAAAGGGCCAGGGGCACTTGACTCTAGCATCCTTGATGGGCATTGGTGTCTGTGGATGATAAAATTCGAGTATAAAAAGAAAGAATGAACAAGTAAAGATGTAAGACTGAAAGGAGCAACAAAAGAGAAAGAAAGGTGGCCAAAGACATGGGTTAATTAGTAATTTTCTCACTTAGGAATCATATGAATAGTAGTATGCAATCAGGACTAGATAATTACCCAAAGTGTGTGATTTTGTGTCTACACCTAACATGATAACAAATGGCTCCTTCATGGCATCCGATTTATTTTGAGATAATATTCTAAGTACATTTTTGTATATTTTTGCAAAGGAAAATTATATAAAGTGGGGAAAAATATCCATGATGATGTTTTGCTATTGAGAAAACTTAGTTGTCTTATTTAAGAATTTATGTTTTCTAGTTATTTGAGTAATCGAACAGTGACAGTCTCTCCGGTTCAAAGAGAAAATATCGTGGGATGTTGAGCAATTGTTGTGGTCTTTATTTGAAGAATCATACCATGTAGATTAATGTCCTGTAATGAAGTATTTGTTTGTGTTGTGTAAACATGGGTGAGGCTGCCGAGTTATAAAATCATTGCAGATCTTCATTTGTTTGATCTTCTCGTAATTGTCCCAATATCAGTGTGTTGTCATCTTGTAATATTTTTTCTAATGACCGATGAGCAAAGACGTGTAGGATCATTTTGTTACTTTTCTCAATTTATAGTGGAATGTGGAAAAATTGTGTAGATCATTGTCTTCTTTTGATTATCATTAGCTCATTTTATTTAAATTCTAGTAAATCCTTGCCCAATGAATTTAATAATTGATCATAGTCAATTTGATCGCTTTCTTTTGTTAATATTTTCATTCACCTCCATGTCTTACTTTGAATCTTGCTTTAAATTTGAAAATTCCTAAGGTTTCAAATGCCATTAAAACTCTAGATTCATGTTTGTAAGCTTTCATTTGAAACATTTTTCTAGTCTTGAGAGCAGCGGTTGTCTTATAGATTATGGATATCTTTGTTATTATCATCTATTTGAGTGTAACCTTTTCCCATTATTAGGTAGCTTTGTGAATATCCTGTTAGTGACAATAAATTGGGTGGGAATTCATAGTGGTTAGGCTACTTGGTTGGGTTTGCTGCATTATATTTGCCTCATCTCCATTGTTTAACATCATTTAAGGTCAGCTCGAGGGTCTCTCCCATAGTTCTTGCAGAGTTTAAAGAGTGGGAGGTTAATCACCCTCCCATTTTTTGGCCTTAAACTTGTCATTCTATGTGAAGAAGAAATTCCCTATAATGACCTATCTTGTTAGCTTCACTTATTTCAATATGCCCTAATTGAGTGCCCATACAAAACATGAAATGTAAATCTAGTCAAAAATCTAATTTCATTTTTTGAGAATGTATAATGCATCTTCTTCCTAAGGATTTCTAGTGCTTTCCTAACGTCTTCATTTGTTATTTGTAACGCTTAAATGCTCCTTTAACAAATTTACAATGATAACACAAATCGATGAGTGTAAGTTGGCTTAACAATTACAATTATAAATTAGGTGAATCCTTTTCAACTCCTTCAATGCAACAAATAACTCGGAATATGAATTCTTGTGCTTATGAAGATAACACACATTATATGCCCAAGTACATATAAATATGTGAACTAGCCTTCCAAGTAAATTCTTGTGCATTTTCTCAAATGAACTTAGATGGATTTTCAATTTCAAAGATAGATGCATGTTATTGAGATGTGCCTCTATTGGTAATGTTAAACCTTGAAAATGACTTGTGTGATACCGCACATAAAAGTCGTAATTTCTATGTACAAAATCTAATGGTGATGTAAAGTAACTATTTGAAGTCTCCTAGTCTTGCACTGATTACGACCTCATGTCAAACATCTAGACTATTTTGGGCCATCCATATGAACATAGATGCATATTTGTGAAGATGCCGTAATGCATTCAACCCTCCATTTTCTACACGTGGCCTTTCCTATCAACAAACAATTTTTAACATCGCACCATTAAAATATATTTTCTTGCACCAAATTTTAAAAGGTGGTACAAACTCTATAAAATACCATGAACCTAACTAACTCCTTTGATACACCCATAATGTAATGACTATGAAAATAAGCAAACAACTACTCTAACTTTTTTGGGTTGTTGTGCATTATTCATGAACATGGATGCTTCGCATCATAATGGTATATATGAAATCTCCAATAATTCCCTCCCAAAATAAGTGATGCAAACTTGGTGCAAATTAGGTGAAAATTTAGCACCCAATTTCCACCACCATATGAATTTGAGGGAGAGAAAAAGAAATTCCTCGATAATGTAAAATGACTTTGATTTTGGTGTGAATTACATATTATATAATAAAGTGACATTACAATAGATGATAAATTTTTATTACAATTTCTTTGATTTGATTCACTATGAAAAATTAAATATGTGCAAATTAATGTCTTTCCTAATGAATTATAATTAATCATTTGTTTATTAATCCCCTCGATTGACAATTTATTAATTATCCCATGTTTGAACCTTCTTCTTGCATTATTTCATTTGCCTATATGTGGAAATGGATTTATACACAAATGTAGTAAGCCTTTTGATTGAAAAACACACTTTTAATTGTAATACATAACAAAGATAAATGTTAATCATACATAAAAAGGGTGGAAAAAATTATACTCTAGAATGCTACTCAAATTAAGCTAAACTAGCGTTGAGAAAGTATTGATACAAATTCAAAAATGGTTGTCATAAATACATATACTTGAAAAATGTGTTTTTCAATTTAAAAAATGATGAGAATAAAGAATATTAAACTAAGGACCACCAACCACACAAATAATAAGACGCTCAAAGTTACATATGGAAAACATGGGGGTTAGAGGAGGTTGAGGAGGGGGATATTAGTCTTGCACCTAGCCACCGCACTCAAGGGTCCAGTAGTGTCACATATGGGCTCCCACTTATTCAATTCCGTTGTTTTTCTTCAATTTCTTAGCCTTCTTGGAAAGAGAATTGGAAAGATCCAAACATGGAGCTTATCCTAGGGAGGAACTCTCTAACCACCACCAACACTTCCTCCAATGCAATAAAAACACCACCACTCTCTCGAGAGAGGTGAAGGTTGATGAGAATATGTACAAAAGTTCCAAATGTTCCTAAAGTGAAGCTAATGAAAACACCGACCATGGCCTTGATAAGGAGAGTTATGATGGGGAGAATTTGGAGGCACCCGACTAACAACACACAAAATGCTCCCTAGTGGTCCAAAAGAGACTAGAGGCACTCCACAGGGCCAAGTAAACTTTCTTTGCTTATACCTAGTTTCGAAGTAAAACATTAGAGATAAAAATAACTTTATTAATCATAGAAAAATCTCTTTCCATTAATGAATTAGTAAAGTAACGTGATTTCTATATTTCCAATTATGAAAAAATATCAAAATGAAAAATTGCCAAAATGTCGTAATTTGCATTTAGCATGATGTCCGACTACCTAAGAAGAACTATTTTCCATGTAAAAGATTTTGGAAGAAAAGGTTGAAAAATGGTATGAATCCACTTCTAGGAAAATTGAGCTCGAGAGCAATACTAAAAAAAGTGCTTTATGGTCTCAGTGTGATGGTAGGTAGCGTAAGGGGATTTGAGACCCCCATATGCTTAAGCCTATTTCCAACAGTAAATCTTGATCGAAATGCACAAGATAAAATGGGGTTTTTGGGCTCAATATGGGCTTCCCAAAGATTGGAAAATCTGCAGAGCCCAAACAACATATATGGACCTTTATTTCCAATGACGATTAAGGGTATTTGAATGGATATGTGGAGGGGAACAAAGATAATATTCAATCTAGGGTTTGTAATGAAAAAAAGGGAGTGGTAATAGGCCAATGCCAATCTCTCCACAAGGGGGCTTTGGAAAGGACAACAATCTTGTGGAGACAATAATCATATATGGAATTTGGAATATCAAAAGTGAATTCAACATCCTCATTCTTAATTTAGATTTATCCTTACATACATCCCATAAAAACTAATTGTGGGAAACCTTGTAGAAAAGTCACAAGTAGACTTGATTCCCTTTTAAAAAGCCCAAGACAAAGGTGACACATAAACCAAGAACATGAGACATTATGAAAGTTAAGAATGAGAGACCATTACATAGAATGTGAATTAAGTGAAAGTCCACTTGTGAAACTATCTTCAATCCAAGTGATGTTGGATTTGAACATTTCCAAAAAAATTCAAATATTGTTAACAACAGACATACGATCAATTTTAAATGACATGCGAGTGAGAATAAGAGTTTACAAAGAGAAATTCCTTCGAGTAATGTAATCTCTTAACAAGATATTCCATGTCCCTACGGTGTGATGATCTATTTGACATTTAAGACATGTCCTTGAAGCTTGATGTCTATGAGCCCAACGCCCCTACTTTTTTATGTCTGAACAAATATCACAAGACTCATGTGTAAGTGACACGTGTCCCTCCTAAAATTCTCATTTCAAGTTATGAGTGACATATATTTAATTTAAGTTAGACGACATTTTCTTTTGAAAAAGTTGGAACGTGGAATACGAATTTAAAAAAGATACCTTCAAAAGAGTGAAAAGAAGGTTGAAAAGCATTTTTGGGAAAGGGAAGGGAAGAGAAGGGCCCCGGGATAGGAAAAGCTGAAACCGTTAGTCAATAATTCTCATTATTTCCTAATCACAACAAACTTTCAAGGTTGATATTTTATCCCTTTGTTAAGTGAATGGTTAAGCATCAATTTATAAGTATAGATATATAAGTCAAATAAACAAAGTTATATGATTTGTTTTGAATAATATTAAATTTAAGAAAAGGAGAATAAGTTTACAATTCTACACATTAAATTAAACATCTATATTGTTAAGAATCAAAATAGCTGCACACTATACGTAATGAAATTTATAACTTTATTTTTTAATGGTATATTTTAATTTTTTTTTTTGTAATCGGATAACTTCGAACTTTAATTGTTGTTAGTTTTAAATTAAAATTTATGTTATTTTTATTTTCTTTTAATATTTTAACAAACTTTCACTCAAAAAGTGTTGTTTTTAATTTATTTTGATTAATATTAAGTTTAAGAAATGAGACAATATGTTTTCAATTACAAACTTTAAATGATCTTTAAGAATCAACATATTTAAAAATTATGTATCAAAGTTAAAATATAATTATATTATTTAATTTTTTTATAATATATTAATACATTTTTTTATATTTTAAAATTATAAAATAATAAATTTTGAAGAATGTATGGTAATGGTTATATTGGATAGACATTAAAAATTTTAATTATAAATTATTTACCAATCAATTAAACAGATTTCAATTCATATTTCACATATAATTTATGATTTCGCTAAAGAATGTAAATTTTCTATATTACTTTTCTAAATATGAAATGTGAGTTACAAAATTTTAATCAGATTATTTATATAAATTAAGTATATTTCATTTTATATTCAAACCATTTTAAAAAATTATTATATGAAAAATCGTCTAACTAGTGGGAAAGTTGAAAGCCTTATTTGTACACATTAGTATGCAATAAAAAAGTTTGTAAAGAGTTAGTATTTCAATTACTTATTTTTTAAAAATATTTATAGGTTGTGGTCCAGGGGTGGATATGATGGTGTAAAAGGTGTTGCCTAACAATTCACCAAGTTCCAATTTTAATAGATACCAATAAATAAAGGATGAGACGAACTTGGTGAATGGAAAGTCTTAAGTCCTTAAAAGCTAAGCTTCTCGCGCTAATCCATGCAAGCTTTGAATTTAATATAAAAAAATCATTATATTTTCACAAAATACAAGTAAATTTGTAACAAGACACAAGTACCTCCAACTAATTGTTAAACACAAAATGAGAAAAGACAAAGTAGGCCTCCCTACAACTAATACTTAAAAAGTAGATCCCAAGAACGTCTCCTAAGGAGTTCTCAAAATTTTGTTAGTAACTAGCTAATTAGAGTCTATTGATATAAAGTGTTTTTTTTTTTTTTTTTGTTTGAACATGTTTTTACGCAGGGTAGTATCATGCTTGCACTGGTAAGGTGCACAAAATTCTCGTGGTTAGATGCCAATAATCGAGGGGTTTCCATTCGCCAAATTCACCCAGTGGCACGATCTAGACTTCATCCCTTATTACAGATCTCCTAGCCTTTGCTTCAACAAAAATAAAACCTTGGTAGACTCATTGAGAGCCAAGCAACTTCACCAATAAACCAATTGCCGTTCAATGATATAAAAATTAGATATCATTTTACATTAAAATCATTTTAAAAACAATTTATTATATAAAAAAATAGATGAAGTGTTGGGAAAGGAATTTATTATATATATATTCATCATCAATATATGAAGTGTTGGGAAAGGTGAAAGCGCAATATCCATATATTAGCACGCCATAAGAAAGTTCTAGCGAGATACAAATGCTTCAACTAATAATTAAAAAAACCAATCATAAAAAAACATAAATTGTGCCCACACTTAATTATTAAAAAGTAAACACTATAAAATTCCATCAGATATGTTACATCATTTATTTAGGGTAAACTTTAGTATGGTTAGGTATCATGTGTAATGACTATAATTATGAATCATATGACTTATTTACGCTATCTTAATTAGAGAGGTTGTAGTGGGAATGGTGAGAGGATGGTCTGCCATTCTACACAAAATAAAAAATAAAATTTTATTAGTGTTATTTAAATTTGAGAAAAATAGGTATTTTTTTGATGTTCGCAGTGATTTTAATACTCTAAGGTGTGATTTATGTTATTTTTTAATGTATTATTTAATTAAAATTATATATATATATATATATATATATATATATATATATATTTTTGAATTTGATGATATTTTACATTATTAATATGAAACCTAAATTTGATACCTTCAATTCTTATTATTATTATATTTAAACGCGAAAAATAAATATCTTCTTTTTCTTTACATTTAACAATAATTGATTCTGAATAAACTCTATGTAACCTAAACAGCTTAACCAAAGGACCAAACAACAGTTGACAATATCCTCAATTTAAATGTAAACACGACAAACAAATAATTATTCATATATTTACATAAATAAATACCACAAAAATAAAATAAAATATTTTCTTAATTTATAATACAAATAAATAAACCTGTTTAGTAAAAAAACAGATCGACATCATTAAGCACATACAATGATGTATCATTACAAAAAAATAATGATAACGGATCACGGAATGTAATATGAAACATCAATACATAAAATAGGCAACCCATGACAGTTAAAGAAGGACAAACATTCAACAAGAGAATAATGAGTACCCGAGGTGGGGAATCACATGTTGGGAAATAGACAGGAAATTCGAACTTAACGGCTGTTTTTTTTTCTTACGATTCACACCTGTACTCCTATGTTTCAAACATTAATGAAGAAAAATAAATAAACGGCATCATTAGGGCACCAAAACAAGGTCCAAAATCTTAGGTAACGGTCTGGAAAGGCCCCGCTGTCCTCGACAGATCGAATCCAGATTCGAACCGGGGACCTCCCTGCCGCGAGTCGCGACGAAACCACGCGTAAGGTGTCTGTGGGTAGGCCCAAAAAAAGACAAAATGCACAATGTATACTGTTCGCTCAGTATTGCTGTGCATTGTTATTAGCATTCTCAGTGGTGCAGCGCGTCTGAAACAGAGTATGAGACTGAGAATGTGGGCAGACTTTTTTGTGCTCAATACACTTTCCATTGTAGCGGTATTCTCAGTCTCACTGCTCTCTGTGTCTGCTTATTATGGCGGCGAAGAAGACGGATGGAAAACTGCTTCGGCAACTTTCTATGGAGACTCTGACGCCCTCGGCACCATGGGTAAAAAAACGTTGAACTTTTTTGTTTGTTTGTTGCGTTTATGCCTTGAGAGTTTATCTGACATTTTGTTTCTTCTGCTTCGACTTAAATCTGGGGGTGTTGCTGTCGACAACACCTTTCAGTGTCACAACGCTATTTATGTGCAAAAATCCAAATAAATTCTAGGTTGGGATATTTTCTATGAACAAGCAATGTTTATACACAAAACCATGTAAATCTTAGGTTACGATGTTGCCTGTTTTCACTATAGGCAATACAAAAACACAGAAAACCGAGTAATATTTTAGGTTTGTAATATTGCCTGTCAGCACCCATAGCCAATATTTAAACATAGAATGCAAACGAGTTACTATGCAGTTAAAAATGTTGCTGGGTTCTGTAGAGTGACCTGAAATGTCGGACCAAATTGTTACTAAAAGTTGGTTCCAGAAGATACCACATCACTGGTAAGTTTTGGATTGGCTTAACCATGGTATCCAATTGCTAATTTTACCCTGCATTCCATACATCAAGGGTTTTTTAGAAAATTTATTCATTAAGGAATGGTCTTATATTGAGAAGTTTAAGTATAACAAGAGTCACTGAGGAATGATCTTATATTAGGAAGGTTTAGGATGGCAAGAAGTAGTGACTCATTTTTTTTTATACTTTTAGATTTACCATTGATAAGAAGTTGGTCTCGGAACCCAGCTGGATAATGTCCTAACACTAGGCTCACAAACTAAAGTAATTGACTTCTCCATGTTATTGTTATTCCTGGGTTTTGAAGGGCCTTTCTGGTTTGAACATCGTGGCGGTTGAGCTCTATTGTTGGAAGTCATTTGTGTCCCCAAACTAGGCTCATAAACCAAAATTATTGACTTCTCCATCTCATTATTGATCCTGGGTTTTGAAGTGCCTTTCCGGTCAAATATGTTAACAACCTGGTGTTTGAGCTCTATTGTTGGAGGTCATTTGTTTGCCCAACTTCCTGATCCCCAACCTACTTGGCTTCCTCTCCTCACCAGTGAAGGTACTCGATGTGGAGTGCATAAATAACTATTGGACTGTCAACATCCTCTACTTATCACCTGAGATCCTGGACCTAAAGATCAGGTGTATAAACCTGGACCTAAAGATTAGGTGCATAAATAAACTTCAGATCCTTGACTTCCCCTACTTATCAAGTTATCAGTTGAGGTCCTGATCCTAAAGATCGGGTGCATGAATAAACTTCAGATCCTCAAACTGTTCAACTTCCCATACTTCTTGGTCAAGGTCCTTGACCTAAAGATCAAGTGCAGAAATGACCTCACAACCCCATATTCTTGTAAATGTAAAATACCTCCTATTCCTATCAGGTTAGGGGAAATTACACCTTGTATGTACTACGGGTCAAACTCCAGAGCGGCCGGGTACCTAGAGATCAATTCTTTGTTGAACGTCTTTAACATCCTTGAGTCTGATCCAACAGGGTCTTCTTGCATGTAGCCTTGCATTGTAATTTCCTTAAAATATTCTGCAGCTGTCAATGACAGCCATTAAAAATTCCAATTACTTCATTTGGTGTTTTTCTTTAATTTTATTTTTTTGTATTTCTTTTGCAGCAGGTGCCTGCGGATACGGAGATTTATACAGGCATGGGTATGGAGTTAATACAGCGGCGCTGAGCAGTACTTTATTTTTAAGCGGGCAGTCCTGTGGTGCCTGTTTTGAACTAAAATGTGGAGATGATTTACTTTATTGCCACCACGGTACTTCGATTGTAATAACTGGGACCAACTTTTGTCCACCCAACTATGGCCTCCCAGGGACGCAGGCGGGTGGTGCAACCCGCCGCTACAACACTTCATATTGCCTGTTTCTGCCTTTGAAAAGATAGCTGTGTGGAAAATAGAGAACATGCATGTCCAGTACAGAAGGTAATGGAAGAAAAAGTATACAAAATTTCTAGAGTCTTAGTTCTTAAACTGTTGGATATTTGGCAGCTCTAAGTTTTTCAGTATTTACTTTTTGGTTGGAGGAATAATCCTGAATCCACAATTTGGACGAAAAAGGAACCATAAAAGGGCGGAAACTCACTGTTAGAGCACCATACTAATGGGAAATTCAAGGTTCAAGTCCTAGCTGCTCTATGAAAAATAACATATGTTGAGAAAAATTTGGAACCATAGGCTTCAAAATGGCCTCCTTGACCCTAAAATTTGTTGCATTTATGCAATTTTTCTTTTTGAATGCATTTATTAGTATGAATAAAATCCCTCTATACAACTTTAGCCTCTTAAAGTTTTCCCCTTTCTTACACTGTTATATTATAAGCCGCAGTTGAAGAGTTTCAGGTTTCCTTTTCAATATAGTTACAGAGGATGAGTTCAGTCAGTATAAGTCTCGGGGTTCCATAATAGAGTCCCATATTCAAATTGGGTAAAATACCGCAATTGACTTGCCGTCACATGTTAAAAGTTTTCCGCTTCCATACTCTGCTCAATTAGTATAAGTATCGGGGCTTCCATAATAGAGTCCCATGTCCAAATTGGGTACAATACTGCAATTGACTTGCTGTCACATGTTCAAAGTTAGAGTCCCATGTTCAAAGCTTTCCCCTTCCATACTATATTATAAGCCTGAGTTGAAGAGTTTCGGGTTCCCTTTTCAATACAGTTACAGAGGATGAGCTCAATTAGTATAAGTATCAGGGCTTCCATGATAGAGTCCCATGTTCAAATTGGGTAAAATATTGCAATTGACTTGCCATGTACAGTTGACAGAAGAGATCCCTCATTATGGTAACTAAACCGGACATCGCCTCGAAAGGTGAAATTTACTATTTAAAAAAATAAGTTAACTGTAATAAATTAATAATTGATTCTTAAACTCAGTGGGCGAAAAACTTTGAGCTCCTATTTTACACATTTGTTCCTATAGCTGGGTTGAAATGAAATCATGGGACCTTTTTCTGCAAAAACACAGGAGTGGAAGCCCCTCCATGGGACCACACTGTAACTGTATACCATTTCCATGTGCAACACTTAGTGTTACCATGGACCTGCTTACCATTATTTCTCAATCGTTTGTATATATATGGTTCTAATACCTATGGAATACCCCTCCACTCAACAGTTTTTCAAAAGTTTACATGCAGTCAAACTCCTTGTGCAAATTTATAGCAGGATCCTGCTAGATAGAGCTAGCCATTGGGAAAAAAGTCTCTAAAATTTGAGATTTGAGCAGATATCAGAAACTTCAAATCCGAGTACATATATGCCTTTCAATTGGGAAAAATCATGTCCTAAAAGATTGAGCCAGTGCTCAAGTTACTAGGGATTATTCTCAGTTTTGAATGTTCCGTTGCCACCCGAGAAAAATAGGAGCAAATTAGCTGTAGTCCTTGGTGAGACCATCCTTAATCTTGCTTTACCTATATTACAATACTCAACCCTCCTTGTCCAGACTTCAGTACTCCATAGGATTGCCTTCCAATGTGAAGATTTGTATCCATGCCACTTTCTTACTACTTCAGTTTATAATTACACCATATCCCTTTCAATTTATACAGGTTTTATGTGATGTCTAACCCTGAAAGAGCAATAGTCCTCAGTCAGACTGTGTCCTTAATCTCACTTACCGATATTTCAATACTCAACCTTTTGTATCCAGATTTCAATACTCCACAGACTCCCTTACCATGTGAAGATTTGTATCCGCATCACTTTCCTACAAATGCATTTTGCCATTATGCCACAGCCCTTTCACTTTAGACAGGTTTTGAGTGGGATATCTAACCCTGATTTTCCTGTTTGTGCAGAGTAAAGTGTATAAAAGAAGGAGGAATGCAGTTTACCATAAATGGGCAGGACTATTTTTATATGGTTTTAATAAGTAACGTTGCAGGAGATGGGGCTGTAATGGGTGTTAAGATAAAGGGTTCAAAGACTGGGTGGTTGACCATGGCCAGGAACTGGGGACAAAATTGGCACTTAAATACTGATCTCAAGGGGCAGCCTTTGTCCTTCGAGGTAACTACCAGCAACGGGAGGACTGTCACTTCTTATAATGTTGCCCCCTCGAGCTGGGAGTTCGGCCAGACTTTCAAGGGGAAACAATTTTGAAGGAAAATAAAATAAAGTTGGGGTTTACTCGCACTGGAATAGAATGCAGAAAAATGACGGCTGCGTGTTTTTGCTGGGGCTTAGCTTTGTATGTTATGCCTGAGGTCATTTCTTATTTAACAAAAAAAATCGTGTTTATGTGATATTCTGTGATGGCAATTACTGCAGTTAGGAGCTAAGATCTTTTTGCAGTCAGATATGTGTATATGAAAGGTAAAGGTTGTTTTTAGGTCACTGTCAAGTGAGATGACAATTCGGCCTAGGAGCCTGCTGTTGTAGAAGTCCACAAGAAGATTTCTCTCCATTTACTGTATATAAAATTCCAATTTTCCACCCCCTAAGGTCAGGAATGAATTAAACCTTTGGTTCCTGAATGAACCCAGGCAACATGTAAAGTTGTCGATTAAATCTTGATTACCTTTGTATGTTATGTCTGAGGGTCATTTCTTATTTACCAAAATAATTGTGTTTATTCTGTGATGACAATTACAGCGGTCATGAGCTAAGATTTTCTTTTGCAGTCAGATATGTTTATATAAAAGGTAAAGGTTGTTTATAGGTCACTGTCAAGTGAGATGAAAATTCGGGTTAGGAGCCCGCTGTTGTAGAAGCCCTCAAGAAGATGTTTTCAATTTAATTTATATATAATTCCAATTTTGCGCCCCCTGACTAATGTTAGGAATGAACTTAAACCTTTGGTTCCTGACTCCTGGCAATATGTAAAGTTGTCGATTAGATCTTGATTTAGGTTATCCATCAATGAATTGTGATAAAGAGTGAAAATTAAAAGCGTATTTGGCCAGTGGAGAGGACAACCTATTTTAGGGATTCCACCTTACATACACTAAGTGTCACAATCTACTTTCATTTTTTTCATATAAAGTGTCTACATCAAAGTGTGAGCATGAAGATGAAGTGGACTGACAGTAATATGGGAGAGTAAGTTTGAAATGACAACCTACAAACTTGTGAGCATTTCATGGTGTTTTCTAGTATTTTAATGGGAGAGAGAATCTCAAAAGCTAAGTAATGGCTATTGAATTATCTATGTATTTGTAAAATGGTATATCATTATCCAACAAGGTCGGTTGAAACTCATTAGGCACATGCTCATTATTCTTAAAATGAATGGGAAATGGGGTATTTACAATTAGATCTCTCCCAGTAGATATCATCGAATCAACCAAAACACATCATGAAGCCATTTACAGGCATTCATGATTTAACATTCAGAAGCAGACGACAGAGTTAAAAAAACTATGAGATACACTTCCGCATGAGCAGACGAGGCATAGTGCCAGAACCACACTCGCAAATCTTATCCATGTGATGTTGAAATCAAATCCTGAAGATGGTGAATGAGAAGAATTTTGATCAATTAACACAGTTTTCTTTCATGCAATCTGATACACCATCATCATTGTTGTTTATTAACTCAGTTTCTAGATTTCACATTATCAACTCTCGGAGATGATGTTTACCATTATCTGGATTTGCACTTCACCATTGGACTATCTGCTGTTATATAATATGTTGACCTATTGACACTATTAGTGCAAAACTGCTGATGGACAAGAAAATCTTTGTGGAATACTGCTCTGCAGTAACACTTGTTTGAAAACAGGTGCAGCAACAAAACTCAAAAAACATCAGGGGTAAATTGATCCAACCAATAATTACAAACAGTGAGTCCACTGGTGAAGCCTCTAAAAGCTCAAGGTTAGGCCACTCCCTCTGTAAGGCCATGTTGCAGCCTAGTTTTTCAACAATCTGGGATGCCACGAGGCAACAGCATATGTAGGCTGTTGTATGCTATGGAAGATTAAATTTAGTAATTGATGGATCAAATGGTCCGAATTGCTGCATTGTGATTCCATCTCATCAAATACTTCCATCTAGCCGAAAGAAATCAAAGAGTAAAGATACATATCCATGTAGCAAATCGCTGGAAAGTTATATTTTTCATTTGCGTTGAAGGTGCATGAAATTTCCCGGTATGAAGAGAAACAATGAGTACCAGAGACCGAATAACCGAAACGGAGACTGTTCTTTTGGGTGATGAGATCATTCTTTGGCTTCCATGTTTTCTCCGAATAGCTGTTGTCAAGTTCTCGGAAGGATGGGGATGTTTTATCCTTCGCCAAACGTTTCGGAAAATTTGACAAAAGCAAAATTGCCTAAGTATGCCACCTCATGCAAGACTATTCGCAATCAATCCACCAGGAAAGCAGAACATTATTAAGAAAATCATTAATCGGCGGAGGAGGGGTCAATAGTTCTGGTGGGAATAACGGTTGTGATGGGAAATAAGAATGACCCATCTTTGAACAAAAATGAATGGTATAATGGATACTTGTACCGAACAATAGTATTAAGTAGCTTAATAAAGAACATACAATTTTGTGTATGGTTTTGACAAAAGGTGAGATCTATTTGGTTTGCATGTAAGTTTTGGCCAGAGTGTGAGAACTGTTAATCATGCTGATTGTGCAATAGAACAAACCTTGTGCATGGACCCTTTGGGGTCGGTGTGTGACACTGAAGTGTAATGAGAGTGCGCCATTGAACTTACAAAAAGGGAACATGGCAAAAGCTAAAAAGGGATGAATGAGGAACTACTAGGAGACACGTGTCATTAGTAGAAGTAAGCCAACACATGGATGTGTTTGACGAGTACCGACAAGTATCTCAAGGACATTATCCTCAACCACTAGGGTTGACATGATGCAAGGAATGAAACATCCGATCATCGTAATAGTTTGAAGCATTAATGAACCGATTTTAATTGAGAAAGAGTGGGAAGATTAGGAAGTATCTAGAAAGGTCAACCCCCGCCATTTTCAACAGCTTAACAAGAGTTTTAAAAGGGCATAGGAGAAACCAATAGAGTTGGCAAGTTGGGAGAAATAGAGGAGTTTGAGAATCGACCCAAATTAACTTAAAGATAGAGGAGAGAGCCCGCCAATCATCTTAAAGAGCACACCACCATTATAATAGCTCTAAAAGTTTGCTTTACTCTCCGTAACAACCCCATTAGAGGGAGTCATAGATGTCATCATGTCTTGAAATGAATAGAAGTTACAAATATTTTTTGTGAGTTACACAATGTATTTTGATAGGGTGTAAGGGTTTCCCAACCTAATTGCTGTCGATTCGATATTAGAGCAAGGCAACAACTCCAAGACAGAGAAGGTTAGAGATTTGTGAGCGAAGTAAGGGACCGGTAGAGTGTTGAATGCAAGGCAACTAGTCGGGAAGCAAAACTGTCGCCAAGATGAGCTAGTTTATGAGTCAGCAACGAACACAAAGTAATGGGTGTATTGAAACAAGTCATGAATGAACTTAGGGGTGTGAGGATTAGGGCGATGTCATAGAGATCAGTAGAAGAGGCTTTATGGCTTGAGATGCTTAAAGCGATGATGAAGAAGGTGGAATCAAGAAGAAGAAGAGGTTATGGAAGCCGGTGAAGTGTGGCTCTTAAGGACAATCTCAAAAATGGGTCCAAGACTCGAGAATGGATGTTGCATCTTTCTTAAGATGATTGGACCAAAGGAGTTGGTAGACTAAATTATTAGCATGGAAGAATACTAAGAGTTTGAGGACATCAATGACCCACAAAGAGTAAAGGTAGTGCAAACAAAGTTGAAGGAGCACACAACCTTATGGTGGAAGGATATCCAAATGAACGTTGGAGAAGAGGGAAGGATAAAATTGTTTAATTGGATAAAATTGTGTCAAATATGAAAAACAAGTTTTTGCTCGCATATGACCATACTAACTTTTTCAGAACTTACAAAATCTAAGGTAGATAGAGATGTTAGTCAATGACTACATAAAGGAGTTTTATCAAATCACAATTCAATTCGGGCACACAGAAGTTGACCAAGAAAAGGTCGCCAAATATGTCAATGGCGCGAGGTTTTGCATCTAGGAGGAGCTAAGTGTTATGTGCATTCAAACTTTGAAGAAGCTAACCAATCGACACTAAAGGCTAAAGAAAAGCTATGGCACAAAGGTAAGAAAACAGTCAAAATGTGCGCTAAAGAGGAAGTAGCAATCGAGGACAAACTAAACAACAAGATAAAGAGCACAACTGTGAGATGCAGACACATACACAAAGAAGTGCACAAGAAGGAACATCATACCCATCTCGTTGACGTGGAAGATTTAGTTGAACAAGAAGAGAATTCTCTCAAACATGTTTCAAGTGTGGACAAGTAGGACATTACACATGAGCTTCCTAATGCATAAAGTGAAGGAGTGGGTAGGCACACGAAGGAAGCGTGCATATGGTGTAGGGAGACATAAAGTCTATAGGATCTATCAAGCATTCAAGGACTGGAGTGTGAAGAAGCTCGATGATGAGAAAAGTATTGTTGAAGACTACACAAAAATAGGATGAACTCGACACAAATGATGAGTTTGTTTAGGACAATATGCAAGTTAGGGAGGTAAATGTTGCGAGGTGATTGTTGATAGTGGCAACATGGACTATCGGGTTTCATGAAAAATGGTCAAGAAGTTAGGGATTAAGAAGATTTCACATCCTAACCTATATAAGGTGTCATGGTTGTGAAAAGGACATTAAGTCTTTAACGAATTAGAAAAGTCTTGTAAAATTCGAGATTGGGAATTATTGTGATAAAGTGTTGTGCTATGTGATGTCTATGGGCGTTGGCCATCTATTGCTAGGAGGACCTTGGTAGTATAACCGAAGGAAATTCATGATTGATATGTGAGTGTTATTCACATAGAAAAGAATAGAAAGAAGTTTAACTTGTTACCTTTGAAAGATAAGGATGAAGGTGAAGTGCACAATGTAGTGTGTGCAAGAGTATTGGTTGTGTCACTAAAGAGTTCCTAAGAAGTCGAGAGTGAAAAGACAGGTTTGCACTTGTACCTAAGGAAGTACAAAAAGAAAACATAAAAAGTGAAGAAGTCCCAAAGGAAGTGGGCAAACTACTAGAAAATTTTGTGGATATAATGATAAAGGATTTGTTGCAAGGATTCACTAGTACACAATATCAGTCATCAAATTGACTTGATACCTATATCGAGTTTGCCAAATAAGGCACCATATATATGATGAAACTTGAGGAGAATGCAAAAGTAAGGTGTCAAGTGCAAGAGGTGCTAGGTAGAGGTTAGGTTAGAGAAATTAAACCCGATGAGCGTGACTGTAGTATTAGCATCAAAGAAAGTAGGAGAGTGGTGCATGTGTCTAAACCAAGAACCATGAACAAGATAACATTTTACATACATATTTCATCACCAAGGATGGATGATTTAATGGATTATCTCAGTGGTGTGCGATACTTCTCCAAAATTGATTTGAAGAGTGGTTATCATTAGATCCGCATCGGGAAGGAGACGAATGGAAAATAACATTCAAAACCGAGGGTTGTATGAATGGTTAATGATGTCATTTGGGATGAATAATACCCCAAACAATTTTATGAGGTTGATGAATGAAGTATTAAAGCCATTTTTTTGGTAAGTTTGTGATTGTAGATTTGGACAACATTTTAGTGTTTAGTAAGACAAAGAAGGAACACCGGAGCATTTGTGCATGGTGATGGAGTGTTTACAAGAGGAAAAGTTGATAAACATACAAAAATGTTGCTTTATGCGCAAAGAGATGATATATTTTGGTTTTTTGATATCTTGAGAAGGCCTATGGAGAAGGTGCACACAATAGTGGAGTGGTTGTCATTGAGAAATGTGATCAAGTCGAGAAGTTTTCTTGGACTTGCAAGCTTCTACAAGCAATTTAACAAGAATCTCAATGAAATCAATGCAACAAACATGGAGACGATGAGTGGAGATCGTAAGCGGTTTGTATGCATAGAAGAAGCAGAGTGAAGTTTCCAAGAGTTGAAGTAGAGTCACAATGCAACCGGTGTTAGTGTTTCCAAGATTTGATAGTTTTTCGGTAGATTTTGCAATGCAAGTGACATAGCCATCGACACATTTTAAAACTAGGAAGAGAGAACCATAGCCTATTTCAATGAGAATTTGAATGACACCAAGAAATATCTAGTCAATGATAAAGAGTTTTATGCTATTGTACATGCATTGAAGAAATAAAGGAGTTATCTCATTTACCAAGACAATTTTTCTTGTACATAGACCCGTGAGGTGTTGCAGTTCATCAATAGTCAAGTAGAACTAAACTAGAGGCATATGAAATTGGTAGAGTTTTTGTAAAGTTATTCTTTAGTGCTTTGAAGCATTAAAGTGGGAAAGCAAACCAAGCTATAGACACCTTAAGTAGAAGTATTCTTTTGTTGAATGAGATGCACGTAGAAGTCATGAGATTTGACGCTATGAATAAGTTGTATGCGTAAGAAAAGGATTCTAAGAATGCATGGGAAGCATACAAAAGACCAATGCACATGGAAATGACATCATGGTTAGATTATTTCATCCAAAATGGAATGTTGTTCAGAGGAGCACAATTATGCATACCAAGAGGGTCAATGCACAAAAACTAGATTAAAGAAAAGCATAACGAAGGCTTGAGAGGTCACTTTGGAGGTGACAAGACATTAATACAATTGCATTGGAGTTACAATTGACCATGGATGGGTGTAGATGTGTGCAAATATGTGATGGAATGTAGATTTTTTTAGTTAGCTAAAGGGAACTGACGAACACAAGATCAGATCAACCATTGTCGGTCTTAGAGAAGCCATGGGAGGACATTGCCATGGATTTCATGTTTGGATTGTTGAGAATACATGGAAATGACTTCATATTTATGGTAATTGAATTTTTTTCAAAGATAACACACTTTATTGCATGTATGAAGACCAATGACTTGTCGGGAATTACAATTATTTTTTTTTGTAGAGAGATTGTGTTATTGTATGGATTCTTATTGGGTATTTATCTTATAGAGATACAAAGATTCTAGGTAAATTTTGGAGAACCTTATGGAGGAATATGGGGATGAAGCTAAATTTTAGTTCAACGTATCACCCATAGATAAATGGAAAAAGCGAGGTAGTAAATAAATGTTTGGAAATTTATAGCAAACTTGGTTGGAGATAAGATGAAACAATGGGATACGGTGTTAACACAAGAGTTACCTACGACGATTCTATCAACAAAAACACAGGAAGAATCCATTTCAAATTTCAAATTCCCCACGGGAGAAGTCTAAGGGGAATTACATAGTTATTGGAAGTGGTGGATAACAAAAGCGTGAAAGTGGAAGACTATGTATAGTATACGAAAAATTGCACGAGGATGTGTGTAGAAGGTTGTAATAAAGTAACTTTCATTAAAAGGAGCAAACCAATGAAAGGTGTGAAGTTATAATTTGTAGTTGGAGAGCAAGTGCTAGCACATTTGCATAAAGAGAGGTTTCCACACATGACATATAATAAGCTCAAGTTGAAGAAGATTGGACCATGTAGGGTTTTGTGAAAAATGGTTGTAAATGTCTATGCGATTGAGTTACAGAAAGGGTTGGATATTTCATTGATATTAAAAATTTTCGATGTACATGAGTATCACGAGGAGAAAATGGTGTGAAAAGAGAGAGAGAGTGAGCAAAAGGAGTCTCGGATGACAACACACAAAATTTTTGAAGGCAAGAGACAACAGATTAGAGAAGACAAATACCAAAAAAGGAAAGAGAAGAAGTAAAGGCCATATCAGACTCACAAATAGTAAAGAAGAAGCACATAGAGGAATATGTGGAATATTTGATAAAGTGGAGGAATCACACAAAAAAGGATGCAACATGGATGAGTGTGATGGAGCTTGGTCTATTATGTCATACTCTCGAGGACCCTAACTCGTGAGACGAAGTTCACTTTCTTCCTAATTGGGGTGTTTGATGTAGGAGAATCTTGGGAAATGTTACTACCTTGCATAAATTTCAGCATTTTGGCTCAGTATGAGTGTGTGCAAGGGTGAAGGGAATGAAGTAGGAAAAAAGGAAGTGCAATAGGATAGCTCGTTGATTGCGTGCGAATGTACAAAGGCTTCACACAATGTATGACTAGGCAATACATTCACTATTGTGCAACTAAAGATGTATAGTAGTGCACATGGTTTTGATGAAAGGCAAGATGTATTTGGTGCGCACAAAAGTTTTAGTAAGAACACGGGAAGTGCTAAACATGATGATTACACAACAAAACAAAAGCTTATGCATGGGCCCTTTTGGGGTTAGTGCACGACACTAAAGTGCAATGGGAGTGCATGACCAAAGTCACTGCGAAAAGGGAAGATGTCAAAAGCAACAAAGGGATGAATGAGGAACAACTACCTCGGAGACACGTGTCATCAATAGAAGTAAACCGACACACGGGCGAGTCTAACAAGTACATGAAAAATTATTTGAAAAGGACACCAAGGAAAGATTATTCTCAACAACCAAGTTTGACATGAATGAGGGTTGAACCATAATCTAGATTAAAGAAAAGCATAACCTTCCCAATAGAATCCGTATGTGGGTAATAAGAATGAGGGTTAGACCACAATTTCCTCTTGTAAATATGTGTTTAAACATAATCCCCCACCACATATGCCCCTCCTCCACTTACCAAAGTTGGTTCCACCACTTTGTACTCGATTCCTTCTTCCTCATCATCTCACACCCCTAAGCATAGTCAATCTTCTCATAATACCCAAGTATCAAAGGGTACCACTGGTGCTAAGAAATCATCCAACATTCCTTCCCAATAAAATTTACATAGCCCACCTTGTGGTGGTGGTGATGTATTGAGGGAAATGGATGAGGCCAAGCGAAGCACCGTTACACTAGAATAATTTTTTCTTTCACATCAACAACTTGTTTTGAGCAATAGATTCAAACTTTTAGACTTTAGGTCATATTTGGAGGAGGGTTAAGGAGGAATTTAGAGGAGGATCCTCGACATGAACATTCTCTCTTAGAATGTTTGATTACTCACAGAGACCTAATGGAAACTTAATGCACCACACATGCTAATGGTTTGATTAGTTAGATACTATTTGTTTTTAAGAGGTTAAAATAATAGGTTTTGTTTTACGGATTGCACTAAAATGTAGACCACCATATGTCATTTCCTTGTCCAGGCGAAGCCATTATTCTAATATCCCCCAATTTTTTCCCATTAATTCGTTAAGGGAATGTCCCTCACATCGAACGATTTTTGTGATATTTGATATTAATGATCATTGTTTAGGTATTTGCAATATTTATGATTCTAATAGTGGTACTAGCAAATCTTAATTTTGAAATTGGTTGGAAGATTATCCACCAATTTCTAATCGCCCATCTATGGTGACTTTAATATGGTGGAGGATCTTAAGGAAAAATAGGGACAATTGCCTTTTCATTAATATGCCAATGATAGGAGGTATGGTACTATTTAAAAAATAATTGGGTCTAACTTAAAAATAATTAGGCCTTGTTGGTGGTAGTGAATTTCAATAGTCCAACATACACCATGGTTTACTTGGTCTAATTTTAGTTCCGACGATGACAAAACTCTTATATGGTTTGGCAATATCATGTTCTTCAAACAACACATATTTGATTCCCTTCTAAGACACTTTAGCACCCTCAATCTTATTACAAGAGTTTGGAACCTTCTGCTATGTATGTCGGTGGTACATATCTAGATTGAGTGGTGGAATGACCCGATCCTCCACATAACATCCTTTCTTTTCCAATATGGTAAACAAGCAACATGGATTTGAAAGCGGGATGATGACGCCTTGGCTAAAGAGTTTTAGAAAACCACTCTATTAATATAGATTGACGTTTGTAATCCACACTCATAGGTCTTGGTGGATTAACTCAAACAAAAATTAATGAGGATAAGGGAGCTCAATCTGTGTTCAACTACACTATTTGAAAGTGAGGATCGTGCTTCTAAATGCTTCTTCAAATCTCGACTTAAGAAAGATAAGGGGAAACTAAAGGAAATTCAAATTGAACATGCTCACATCGCCGCCTTTTAAAGATGTCTGTGGTATTTTTCAACCACTATAAAATGGTTTTTCATGCACAAGATTCCACAAAGTAGAGTTCCAAACAATATTATCCCTTTAGATAAAAAGTGGGGTAAAAATGAAGTTTTTAATGACAAAATTCTTGGGAATACTATCAATAAAGGAAACATTAAGTTTATTCCCAATGTAAGATATCCCAAATTTGTTACTAGTTGGAGGTTGATAACACTATTAAATGTCTCTTATAAAATCCTTTCCAAAGTGCTTTCTTTACGTCTTGAACACACCCTACTTACCATTTTTTTATTGATAAATGCTTTAGACCGGGAGCTATGAACCTGGAGGGTAAAGGCCCCTACCTAACAACAAAGAGAAGGGAGAAGAAGAAGGAAGAGGGAAACTAGTAGAAAGGCACGTGAGTAGGAGGGAAGAGGGGAAGAAAGAATATAGAGTAGAAGCTCTGCTCTGGACCAAAAAGACAAAAGACAGGGCCACGTCGAGGGGACGCCAAAAGGCATAGTGTGGGCGAAAAGATTAACCATGAGAAGTTCGAGCTCACTCGTTGGCCGTCCCCGAGCAACAGATTGAAAGCAACTTATGTCTTGCGCAGTCTTTTAGCTCATTAAGGTGGTCGACTGCCGAATGCACAAGAAAAAGAGCATCGTCGATGTCGATGACAGGGAGGAAATGCTGATCTAGTGAGGGATGAAAATTCTATACAAAAGTGACCAAGTCACGATACTGTCTGCAAAGCCACTGGATGCCGCAACCAAAACCCAAAGCATGTTCATCGACCTCCTCCACCCACAACAAAGGATTAGGAAGGGAAAATTCAACCAGCTGATCATGCAAACCTACCCTGTGGACTGGGTATATTTCATCCTCCACGACGAATTCAACCACAACAGGATCAAGATGGAGGAGAAGGCAAAAGGAAACAAAAGCCGACACGATATTTGAATCCGTCTTGGGGACGTCGGGCCCCGAGAATCGATATGAGTCACCCAGAATTGATTCAATAGCTTCTGCTTCCTCAGGCGAAGATTACTTGAAAATAATAGAAATACGGCGGCAATCAATGGCAGAAGAATTTACCAGTTCCCTAAACTAACCACAGAGTGCAAAAATGGGAAACAGGTTGGTGTCCATTTTGATCCTCCATTATTTTGCCCTAATTTTCCTTTCACTCTGCATTCCCTGAAACATTTTCTATAGTTTAATGGGTGAAATGAAGTTTTTCTTCTATTTCCATGCCTTAATCCATTTGAAAATCATTTTCCATGCCTCATTTTCTGAAGAAACACCCAAGTTTTCCATATTTTGTTCGCTAATTTTTCCAAATCCATGGGCCTTGTCATGTTTCCATTTTTGCACAGTCGTAAAAAAAAAGCTCAAATTTGTTTTTTATACATATATTCCTTCAAAATTCTATCCCCATGGTTGAAATGTTAAAATCAATTTCCCCTTGTTTTCAAAAAAATCCCCATCCTTGGAAGAAAAATCAAATTTGGGCACAATTGTGAAAATTATGCATTTTTTTGATGGTCGATGGGCGTATTTTACCCATCAAATTATTAAGCTCAAATGATGCCGTCATACGGCTTCTAATTGGACAGGAAAAGCGGGGTCTATTTGGATAACTTATCATTTTTTTGCCTTTTTTGGGAAAAAACTCACATTTCCCGCAACTAGGGCTCCATTTTTCCAAATTTGCCTACGTGGCATATTCTCACGTGAAGGTGAAGTGAGAGGCAGGTGGAACTTTAGGCATTTTTTTATTTTGCAAAAAAAAAAGTCAACATTTGGCCCAAACCCATGTAGAGTCCGTAATGGGTGAGGGATGGACACGTGTCTAAAAGATCAAAAAGAGGAGGAATGGGCCACCGGGGGACTTAAGAGTTTTTTCCTATTTTTCTAAAGTTTCAAAATTAGTTTTATCCCCACTCCAATCAGAGGAGGACACGTGTCCATGGAAATCAAGGTCGGAGGAGATGCGGATGGCGGTGAGGTTTTGAAATTTTTGCCTTTTAACTTTGAAATTTTGGAGCGTGGATCAAAGTGGCAAAACAAGTGGACACGTGTCCAACAATCTATTTCTTGGTGTTTGAAGTTTTAACTTCAAATGGATCGTGGATTGGGCAATTTTGGGGACACATGTCAAAAGGGTAAAAATGGAGAAGGGGCTGATGGAAAACTTAATGATTTTTTAGCTTTGTTTTCTAAAGTTAAAAATTGGGATGCATATCCGCTCCAATCTACTGATGGACACGTGGTAGAAGAGTGGGTTGGCGGGTCGATGGAGGAAAAAGGGAATTTTTCCTTTTGCAAAAAAAAGACTTAGTGGGAAATTTTTCCCTTTTGAACCACAAAATGGCGGGGAGAATCTTGGAATGGAAATTTGAAATTTTCCTTAGTGATAAAAGTGGTGAAAACATGAAATAAGCTTTTTTCATAATAGAGAGCATGACATGTGTCAAGGAAAAGGGAGCGTGGGCCGTGGGGTAAAAAGTGAAAATTTTCCAAATTTCCAAAAAGGTCAAAATGCGTAGAATTGAAGCGATCCCAATGGGACCCACCATATGCCACGTGTCATCACCAAATTCAAGGGCGGAGGGGCGGAGAAAAATTCAAATTTTTCTATTTTTCCAAAAATGTTAAAAAGTCAAAAAGTGAGCCCAAATTCATTCCCAATCATATTTGACACGTGGAGGGCCCAGATTGAAGGAGAAAGAGCAGATCAAGGGTAACTGTACATTTTCATTTTTGGCCACCATTTTTTCTCTAGGAAGCTTGGAGATGTGAATTTTGCATCATTTTTAATCAAATTTTTGATGAATTCATGTCCTTTGTGCCTGCAAAGATCAATGCAAGTGGTTTTAGGGATTAATTTGTAGATTTGAGGTGTTTTTGAAACAAAGTTTTTCCCTAATCCATCCAAACACGTGAAATGTCAAATTTGAAAGTTACAGAGGTAGTTTTAAAAGGTGAAAAGGTGAAATGATGAGAGGAAAGGCATCTGCATGCCTTGATGATGAAAAATGTGCCTCTAGGAAGGATAATGATCCAATATTTGTAATGATTTAGTCTTTTTAAACACCTGCAACTCTCATTGCAAATTTGTTAAATGTCATTTTTAGTGAATCATGAGGAATTTTTGTAACAAACTTGATCCCTTGGCATATTCTTTTCTTGGGAAAGAAGGATCCAATGTGGCAAGAGATATATAATGCATTTTTGAGAAATGTAAATGGTCAGAGAAACTTAGAATTTCACGAGAAAAATATGGGAAGAAGCCCATTCTCTGAGAAACCACCTGAGAACCATTTATAATTCCTTTTTGCATCTATTTTATCATGTTGATTTGGTTTTAGTTGTAAATCCATCAATAAGCTCTGAGATTATTTTTCATAACATTCCCCTATTGATAAATTTGACCATTTTGGATTATTTTGTGTTGTGTCTTGGAAAATTTGCATGCACTTATGTTTCATAATGTTTTCAATTTTTGTTTCTTGCTCATGTTAGTCTTTGTTTAAAATCTCTCTTGATCATACATGGTCTCATTTCTTGTTGATAGTTTAGTGGCATTTGTAATCTCACATTCGAAGAGCTTTCATCGATAAAGAGATAAACAAATTTAAAATCACTTTACCTTCCTTGAATTTAGAGATTGTTTGTAAACCTTTGGGTGTACCTTAGGTCATGATATAACAAATATTTTTGGATGCTTTGTTGGTTCATCTGCTTCAAGATTTTGTGGCAAGTTTTCAAATATTGTGTGGAAGAGTGCATATTTGGGCCTCCATTTGGTGCACATATCCTGTTGAAGGAGTATCTTAACCCCTTTTGAAGCATTTTGTTGTATGGGTCTTAAAATTTCTTGCAAAGGTCCTCAAAGAATTCTTGCAAATTTTGGTTAGTCTTGTCTAAAATCTCCCACCAAAAAATTCATTCAAAATAACTAATCCTACCCATACTACCCCTACATTTTATTGTGTGTCAAAAAAGAATATAATCCATCTACAAAATGCACAAAGCAAATCGGATCATACCATGTCTCTAGCAGCCTCGGCCTTATCTTGAAAGCATTTCCATCATTTAGTAGTGACACTCTTTTGAGTTTGAATAATGGAAAATTGATCATGTTTTCCCAAGGCCATCTCCATACAATATGCACAAGTATAAGGATATCTCCACCTCATTCACAAAAAGAGGCTGTAATATAGGTTCTCTTACCTTGGTTGAAAGGCACAACCTAAAATAATGAGGATTAGATAAAAATCCTTTCAAAGTGCTATCCCATCTCTCCATAAATCAGTGCAGATTAGATCACATCCCTAGGCTACAAAAACGACATATAAATCAAAGATCTATCTCGCCTTGAAGCTTCATGTCATATCCATGATGCTACTCAAGTTGAAAAGGAGAATAAATTTTGGTACCAACATCTTTTCGGCACCGTTTTGAGGAAATTTATTTCTTGACTTTTTGCATTCCAGTCCATGTTTTCGAGATCCCTAATACTACTTCTTGTGTGATTTATGTGCAATTACAAAATCTAAGTATCATCTTCTGATCAGATTTATAAGATTGGAATGAAGAATAGATTTCTGAGTTTGATATTCTCTTAGTTCAATATGATCCATGTGCATACATATTTGAGATATTTTAATGCATGTCAAACCCAGTAATGTCCTTGCAAATTCTACATGCAAATACATTGTTGAAGCATCATTTTATAATCATATTTGTAAGGATTAAGTGAAGATATAAGTTTTACCTATAATTTTATCAATTTCCAGCAGTTGTTGCACTTCATTTGCATTTTTGGTTGATAATTTCAAAGAAAGAAAGGTCTGATCTATAAAGTTTGGCAAGATTTTCAATGTTGATAGATATTTGACATATTATTTTAGTGCATTTGCACAACTAGGGTGAAAGTCCTTAGTGGTGACTCCATGTTGTTCTAATCTTGATAAATACCAGTGTCTTAACCTTTCTGTCATTTACTTTGGTGTTTCTAATCTCTACAAAACTAGAAGGAAGAAGATCTCTCTTCATTAGAGACTCTACTAAGAAGTTTTCTAGATTCAAGAAACTCAAAGTTGGAAGGGAGAAGAGTTTGGAAGGTTGTTAAAGGTTTAGATATCGGAAAATATATATCCATTGGTGAGAGAGATCAACCTTTGGTAGAGGATTATCACTCTTCTTCAATGATTTTGATTCAAGAAATCCTTTCATAATTTTTTTTTGCCTTAGCTAGTGAAGGATCCTTCATTTGTACACTGTAAGTTCCTTCTTCAATCTGCACCTCTGTGTTTCAATTCAAATAAGACTTTCCAAGAAAATCAACACTTAGAGAATACCAGTCTTGTGAATCACATTCTTGAGCCCCAAAGACCTTGCACTCCTCATCAGCTTGTGTCACCCCCAAGATCACCTCCACCAAACAATATGGCTCATCCTAGACCTCCATTTGTTGTTAACACCTTTGGTCCTATAGACTTTAGAGGAATGGATGGTTACCCAAATGTTGTCCCACAAGATGTCATAAAAATAGATTGCCAAAATTCCAAGGTAACAATGCAATAACTAGTGATCAACATCTCAAAAATTTTGTTAACATGATGGAAGATTTTGAGATAGAGTTTGAAGATGTGTATATTAAATTGTTCATTCATACACTAGAAGAGGATGCTAGGGATTGGTACAAGGCTTTGCCTAATAATTCAATTGATTCTTGGACTAAGATGAAGAATGCATTTAGGTTGCAATATGGTGACAAGACTGATCCTAGATTTCTCTTTTTTGAGTTTGAGAATATCAAGAAGAACCCCAATGAATCATTCCATGAGTTCAACATAAGGTTTAACAAAACTTTGAGAAGGCTTCCTGTTAGTTTAAGGCCCAGTGATGAGTCTTGTTTAATCAAATATGTAGATGCATTTGATAATAAGGAAGCCTATTACCTAAGAGACAAGAACCCTACCAATTTAAGACAAGCTTTCACCATGGCACTTCAAATTGAAAACAATATCAAAGATGTTGGGAAACCTCTCAAGAGAGATGGAGTAAATTGATAGACCCTGAAAACCCTCAAGCTAGCAAGGGTGCTGATTTATAGGAGGTTGTGAAAAGTTTGGTAGGGACTCAAAGAAATCTCATACAAGTTGGCAAGAGCTAAGAAAGGAATTGGGAAAACTTCACAAGGTCAGCAAAAAGCAAAAACCATGACAGATTTTCCAATCATCCTAGGGGTGATCAGAGATTTGATGACAAAGGAAAAGGGCCTATTGGATTTGGAAATAGACAATCTCAGGCCAAGGAAAATAAGGTAGTGCCTGATCCCCTAACTACTAGGGTGGCTACTATTGATGATGCAAATCAGATTGATTGGTGTGATAGATGTTTTTTACCCCATCCTCCATGTGAAATAGATCAGCAAATTGAAGAGGAAGTTGATGATGAAATTGATGATGATGCATGCATGATGGAGATCCCTGCAAGTTCACCAAGGGGAGCAACTTCAATGGATGTCATAAGTGCTAGGAATGCTGCTATTTTTGGGATTGTATCCAATAGGTACATCTTCTTCCTCCTTCTCATGTTTTAGAAATTGATAATGTACAAGCCTTTGAGCTTCCCAATAATGATTTTGAATACTTGAGGGCATTGATGATCAAGAAGTATGATGGAGGTATACCCTCGGAAGAGGATAGGTAGCTACTTATGAATGTTGTATTTCCCAAGAGAAGGAGCACAATACTAGAAGTAAGGTTGCCAAGGGCAACAAGCCAAGTCAAAATTTCCATTGCTTACTAAAGAAACTCCAAAGAAAAATACATCTAGTAAAGGCCCTATTCCCCCAAGAAAAACTTGTGATCCTCCCCATGCCCAAACTAAAAAGACTTCCATACCATCTAATGAATTTGCCAATATTTCCCCTAATGTTACTTTACCCAAGAATGCTCCATATGATATTGCCCAAGTCTTGAGTTAGATCAAGATTCTTGTCCCAATTGCTGAGTTGCTTAGGATTCCTAAGCACAAGAAGAGGGCTTTTGAATATTTAGGATTCAAAGAGGAAGAGAGTACCCAAAGTAGAGTTGGAAGCAAGGTTGAAGTTCCTATTGCCATTGTAGAATTGGAACAGCCACAAGTGTTAGAAGAGTTGGGGGAACCACCTGAGGTTTACTTAGGAACTTCTTTGGTTAAGTCTCAGCTGAATGTGGATCCATTTTTCACTACCTTGGTTATCAAAGACAAGCTATTGCATAATTGTATGTTTGATTCAGGAGCCTCATGTAATGTCATGCCTCTTGAGGTCATGAATGAATTGGGAATCAAAGTGACAATAGCCTATGGAAAGTGTACTACCATGGACTCAAGAGAAGTGCTAGTTGTTGGGTGTGTCAAAGATCTGGTGGTGCAACTTGCATCTTATCCTGGGAGGAATTTAAAATTGGATGTTGTGATTGTTGATTGCCCTACCAAATGGGGTATGTTATTATCAAGAAAGTGGGCTGCAAGTGTTGGTGGGAGTGTCCAAATGGACATGTCTTATGCCACTATCCCCATTGAAGGAAATTTAGTGAAGTTATGTGGAGAGAAAAAGATGTTGTACCTTATTGAAGACCCAAACAATGCATCTTATGAAGTTTTGCAGGCAGATGCTAGTACTTGATCACTTTGTGAGTTTTGTGGATTTCAGGGAGTATGAAGTTGTTGAAAACATATCTCCTAAGTATGCTGTTTTTTCTAGAGATTTGGTCCTTGATTCAGCCTTGAAAAATGCTAAAAGGTTTGACCTGAGCACAATGGAGGAGCTTCAAAGAAACTGGATGGTTTACAAATTAAACAAAGAAGAAGAAGAGGTATATTTCTAGTTGCTAAAAACATATCAGAACCTCTTGGCATGGTCATATCCAGCATGGAGGACATTTGGGGTTTCCCTTGATTTGTTTTCTTTGAATCAAGGGTTGCTTACCAACTTGTACAGTGTATAGTGTTTGGTTTTTTCTCTGCTTTTGGTGTTTTGTCGGTTTGTGGTTTGCCTTGGTGTGGCAACCATTTTTGTCGGGTTCTCAGCTGGTTTTTGGTGTTTTTGGTTCATGAATCCTTTTCCCAATGGATTATTTTGGCACTTGGTCTATTTTGTTCTTATGGCACTCACTGGGAGTGCCCATCCCTGAGTAGAGATGATGTTGGTGTCCATTTTGATCCTCTATTATTTTACCCTAATTTTCCTTTCACTCTGCATCTCCTAAAACATTTTCTACATTTTTAATGGGTGAAATGAAGTTACTTCCTCTATTCCCATGCCTTAGTCCATTTGAAAATCATTTTCCATGCCTCATTTGTGAAGAAACACCCAAGTTTTCCATATTTTGTGCCCTAATTTTTCCAAATCCATGGGCCTTGGTCATTTTTTCCATTTTTTCTCGGCCTGTGGAGCTCAAATTTGTTTGTTTCATGTGTATTTTCCCTCAAATATCTATCCCCATGGTCAAAACTTGCATAAAATCAATTTCCCCTTGTTTTTTGAGCAAAAAATCCCTCACCCATGAAGAAAAAATCAAATTTGGGCATCTCTAGTAAATTCTACATTTTTTACGGTTATACGGGTGTCATTTACCCATCAAAATTAAGCTCAAATGACACCTCATACATGGTCACTTCTTGTTGGACAAAGGATTGGTGGGTCTATTTGAAAAACTTATTAGCATTTTTTTGCCTTTTTGGCAAAAATTTATTTTCCCCCAACGGGCCCACAAGAGGAAATTTTCACGTGTCATTTCTAAAAGGCAAGGGATGAGGTGGGTGGTGGATTCCTTAGAGAACTTAGATTTTTTGCCATTTTTCTCGAAGGGAAAAAGTCAAAATTTGGCCCGAAACCGTAATGGAGTGAGGGATGGACATGTGTCGTTATAAGATCAAAAAGGGAGGAATGGGCCATGGGGGAGGCTTAAGAAATTTTTCCTTATTTTCTAAAAAAGTTTCTAAGGTGAAAGTTTTGGAGTGTGGCTCCGTGTCCAATCAGGTGGACACGTGTCCATGAGAAGGTAGAATGGGATGGCGGAGGTTTTTGAAATTTTTGCCTTTGGATCAAAGTCAAAACTTGCTAAGGTGAAATTTTGGATCGGGCCCCGTGGCCAATCACAAGTGAAATGTGTCCATGAGGAAGTGGGCGATGGAAAACTTAATGACTTTTTAGTTTTTTTCTAAATGGATCAAAGTCAAAATGGGATGCATTCCGCTCCAATCGTGATGGACACATGGTGGGCGGGTAAAAATGGAGAGGGCGGGTGAGGAAAAAATGATTTTTAGCCATTTGCAAAAAGACTCTCCGCTGGAAATTTGAAGCGTTGGCCCATAAACAAACACAAGGGGACATGTGGTAGGGGGGTCGGGTGAGCCCATGGAAGAAAAATTAAAAATTTTCCCTTTTGTGAAAAAAAGACTTGGAATGGAAATTTGAAGCCCGTGGTTTTTAGCGATAGAGAGCATGACACGTGTCAAGGGAGAAATCGGAGGTGCGGGCCGTGGGGTAAAAGTGAAAATTTTCCAAAATTTCCAAAAAGGGTCAAAATGAAGAATTGAAGCGATCCCAATGGGACCCACCATATGCCACGTGTCATCACCAAATTCAAGGGTAGAGGGGTGGAGAAAAAATTCAAAATTTTCCATTTTTCCAAAAATGTTAAAAAGTCAAAAAGTGAGCCCAATTCATTCCCAATCATATTTTGACACGTGGAGGGCCTAGATTGAAGGAGAAAGAGCAGATCAAGGGTAACTATACATTTTCATTTTTGGCCACCATTTTTGCTCTAGGAAGCTTGGAGATGTGAATTTTGCATCATTTTTAATCAAATTTTTGATGAATTTGTGTCCTTTGTGCTGCAAAGATCAATGCAAGTGGTTTTAGGGATTAATTTGTAGATTTGAGGTGTTTTTGAAACAAATTTTTTCCCTAATCCATCCAAACACGTGAAATGTCAAATTTGAAAGTTGTAGAGGTAGTTTTAAAAGGTGAAAAGGTGAAATGATGAGAGGAAAGGCATCTGCATGCCTTGATGATGAAAAATGTGCCTCTAGGAAGGATAATGATCCAAATATTTGTAATGATTCAGTCTTTTTAAACACCTGACAACTCTCGTTGTAAATTTGTTAAATGTCATTTTCAGTGAATCATGAGGAATTGTTGTAACAAACTTGATCCCTTGGCATATTCTTTTCTTGGGAAAGAAGGCTCCAATGTGGAAAGAGATATATAATGCATTTTTGAGAAATGTAAATGGTCGGAGAAACTTAGAATTTCATGGGAAAATCTATGGAAGAAGCCCATTCTCTGAGAAACCACCTGAGAACCATTTCTAATTCCTTTTTGCATTAGATTTGTATCATGTTGAGTTGGTTTTAGTTGTAAAGCCATCAATAAGCTCGAGATTATTTTTTTCATAACATTCCCTGCCGATAAATTTGACCATTTCGATTATTTTTGTTGTCTCTTGGAAAATTTTGCATATAATTATATTTCATAATGTTTTCAATTTTGTTTCTTGCTCTATTGTAGTCTTTGTTTAAAATCTCTCTTGATCATACATGGTCTCATTTCTTGTTGATAGTTTAGTGGCATTTGCAATATCACATTTAGAAGAGCTTTCATCTGATAAAGAGATAAACAGATTTAAAATCACTTTACCTTCCTTGAATTCTAGAGATTGTTTGTAAACCTTTGGGTGCACCTTAGGTCATGATAAAATCGAGATTTTTGGATACTTTGTTGGTTCATCTACTTCAAGATTTTGTGGTAGGTTGTCAAATATTGTGTGGAAGAGTGCAGATATGGGCCTCCATTTGGTGCACATATCTTAGTTGAAGGATTACCTTAACCCCTTTGAAGCATTCTATTTTTAGGTCTTCAAATTTCTTGCTAAGGTCCTCAAAGAATTATGGAACATTTTGGTTAGTCTTGTCTAAAATCTCCCACCAAAAATTCATTCAAAATAACTAATCCTACCCATACTACCCCTTGACATTTGCATTGTGTGTCAAAAAATAATCTAATCCATCTACAAAAATGCACAAAGCAAATTAGGATCATACCATGTCTCTAGCAGCCTCAGCCTTGTCTTGAAAGCATTTCCATCATTTAGTAGTGACAACTCTGTTGAGTTTGAATAATGGAAAATTTATCATGTTTTCCCAAGGCCATCTCCATACAATATGCACAATATAAGGATATATCCACCTCCTTCACAAAACAAAGGCTACAATATAGGTTCTCTTACCTTGGTTGAAAGGCACAACCTAAAATAGTGAGGATTAGATCAAAATCCTTGAAAAGTTGATCATGAAATTAGCCAAAAGATCTGCATTGAATTAGATTCTTGGTAAATGTGACTGATGCTCTAAAAATTGAGTTTACTTGAGCCAAAATAAGACGGATTTGAATAAACGGATTAATGTGCCAGGAGGAGGCGTAACCCTTGGAGATGGCTAAAGTGATAATTTGGGAATCACCTTCGATAAGCAAAGAATCCCCACCCATATTGATGGCAAGTTTGACTCCTTCCAAGAGGGCTTGCACTTCCGCCAGATTACACGAACAGTTGCTCAGAGGAAAGGAGCCCGCCGCAATGAGGGAGCCAGCCGCGTCACGAAGAATACAACTAGCCCCCGATAAACTCGAATTGCCTCTAGAGGCTCAGTCAAAATTTAGTTTCCACAAGCCTTTAGGGGGGGGGGTCTCTGCAAAGCTTGTTTCCTGCGAATGAGCTTCTCCACTTGGGAAAGGCCACGTTTGACAATGGATCCAGGGTTTGGAATTTTGATTAGAGGCTAGACCTTGGAGATTCGAGCATCCACAGAGGAAAACACAGGATTGTTCATGCTATTCTTAGAGACAACTTCAGAAATAGCAACTTCCACTTGCGTAGAAAGCCGAGGAGATAGCTCGTTGATTACGAGAAAAGACGCAAGTTTCTCTCCCACCAGATATGCCATAAAAGAAAAAAAGGGGCCACTGTGATTGAGCTCAAAGAACTCTGTATCTCTTAGATGGCCAAGACTGGAGAGAGTCTCGATGTTATTACAATACACCCAATAGAGATTTAGTTTACCCAAAAGCCAATTCTAAACTTGACCCGTGAAAGAGCAATGGAGAAAGAGGTGATCGAGATCTTCTTCCACCTGACCACACATAACACATTTAGAGGGGCTAACATAACCCCAAGATCTTCTACAAAGATGAGCTAGGACTTTGTTTTTAAGAATGAGCCAACCGAAGATTGCCACTTTTGGGAGAAGAGAGGGGTGCCAACAACCAAGCTTAGGGAGATCGATAAAACCAGATTGAGAGAGGAGCGAGTGGTAGCCATCTTTGAAGTGTAAGTGCCAGAGACGGAGCCAAGCCAGAGCAATTGATCCTCGCAATCCTTATAAGTCACTCTTCTCGAGATAATCTCCTCCAACAAAATAGAGCATTTGAAGCTGGGACATCCATGAGAGAGGGATCTTTCCATAGCCACATTGGAGACCCATCAAGATGCTGGAAGCCATAATTAGCTACGTGAGAGCCCTAGGACACGCTGATAATATTCATTACATAATTTAGAGGGGAAACCGGGTTAAGTGGAGAGCACTGTTCCAGCCTATCCTCCCAAAAATTAACCCTAGTACCATTGTTGACAAACCAAGAGGTCGAATCGGTAATTAGAGATCTGCATTTGCACATGAAATTCCAAATATGAGAACCTTTAGGGAGCTCTTCACTAGAAAGTAGAAGCTCCGGTCTACCAGCCGCCAGATATTTGTGAGAAAGAACCTGATGAGCCAATTTTTGTGGGGAGGATATGAAGTTCCATACTAATTTGGCACCCAGAGCAATATTATGCAAAGCTAAATCCGCAATCCCCAGACCACCTGAAGAGATGGGAGATTTGACCACCTCCCATTTGACCAAATGGAATTTACGGTCTTCACTATTCCCCTGCCAGAGGAAATTTCTGATAATCTTTTCAAATTTCAAAAGCATCGAATGAGGAAGAGCTAGAACAGACAACATATAAACTGGGAGAGCGCATAGAATTGACTTAATCAGAAGCAAACGACCCACTAAGGAAAGCCATTTCCCTTTCTAGGATTGGAGCCTAGCTAACAAGGACTAAAGAAGGTCTTTCCATAAGCCAGCTTTGCCAGCTCCAAAGAATAAAGGAATGCCAAAATATTTATGAGGGAGCGAGCAAGAAACGAAACCAAGGATCGCTAGAATCCTTCTTTGGAGCTAGGAGGAACATTGAAGAAGAAAATGATAGACTTATGGAAATTAATCACCTGACCCGCAACATTAGAGTAAGAATTGAGAATATTAGACAGGGCTCATGCTTGTAGACAATAACAACTCCAAAAGAAATGTATCATCTGCAAATTGTTGGTGAGTGAGAGGAGGCAGGCTGGAGGAAGACAATAGGCCCGAAAGAGAACCGAGACTACTGCAGACTTAATGCTATGACCCAAAGCTTTGGCCACCAAAATAAAAAGGAAGGAAGAGAGGGGATCTCCCTGCCTAAGGCCCCTGCTGCTCTTAAAGAAACCTTCTGCAGAGCCGTTCACTAGAACCAAGAAGCTGGGTGAGGAAATGCAGTTAAAAATCCATTCACACAAGAGATTGTTGAAGCCCAAAGCCTGCAAGGATTTAAGAAGGAACTACCAATTAATCCGGTCATAGGCTTTGCTATAATCCAACTTGATCATCATCCCAGGGCGAGAAGAGTGTTGAAGGGTGTGAATAAGTTCATGAGATATGATCACTCCTTTTGAGATTGATCTTCTTGGAAGGAATCCACTTTTCTCTTGCGAAACAATAGAATAGAGGAAGGGGTGAATACGGGAAGCAATAGCTTTAGATATAATCTTATATGAGGTATTATAGAGGGAAATTGGGTGGAAGTCATCAAATTTATCCACCGGGGATTTTTTGGGGAACATACTAATGAAAGTATGATTGAGAGAACCAATGAATTTTCCCAAAGAATGAGATTCTTCAACAGCTTGCCAAACAGAGGGTAACCAATTACATCCCATAAATCTTGGTAAAAAGTGTTGGGAAATCATCCAGAACAGGGCTTTGTCCTCGGCCATAGAGAAAACAATTTTGTGAATCTCCTCCAAAGAGAAAGGAGAAGAAATACTTTCATTATCAGCCTCGTTGACCAATTTGGGAATTTGATCTAGAAGAGGGGATTGAGAGGCCAAAGAAGAATGTGTTTCTTTGGTTAAAAGCTTTTGGAAAAAGGAAACCGCCTCCTCTTTGATTGCGGGTTGAGTGAAGATCCAAGAATCGTCGGGCAACTTGATGACACGATGTAATTAGTACTTCTCCTCGCTTTAACCAAAGCATGAAAAAATTTGGTGTTCTTATCTCCATCTTTTAACCAGATTTCCCTAGATTTTTGATGCCAAAAAGATTCCTCCTTGAAAAGAATATCACCCAACTCACTTAGAAGGGACTTTTCGAGAAGAAAATCATCACTTTACATACCAAACCTGAAAACCCTTTCATTTAGAATACGAAGAGCTTTCTCCACTCTTAATTTTTATTGAAAGATGTTTTAAAGGAAGAAGAATTCTAGGCTAGAAGTTTTTCTTTGAGCAAGGATAACTTTTAAGAAAGAATAAACATTTTGGTGCTAGTTATTAAGAAATAATCCCACCAGGATTTGATCAACAATTTAATATTGGGATCCTGCATCCATATACTTTCAAACTTGAAGGGCGAGCGCCGAGGGGAAAGATCAAAATTAATAGACAAAGAAATGGGAAAATGATCAGAACCAGACAGAGGGGAAACACAACTTTGAAGGAGGAAATTCTGCTGGAGCCAAGATTCCGAGACCAGAAATCTATCAAGTCTTACCGCCAAATTCCCAAAGCGGACGTCGATTGTTCCAAGTGAGCCACCCAGAATGAGGTTCCAAATCCACTAGCTTGGAGGAGTGAAAAAGGAAATGAAATAATATTGGGAGTGGGGTTTCCAACTGAGACCACCACGTTTATCCCGATCAAAAATAGTGGCATTAAAATCCTCGGCCACTATTGATTTAAGATCTAGGAGGGAGCTCAAGGAATCCTGAATTTTAAGCCATGCTTCCCTCTTTTGAATAGGATTATTCGGACCATAAACATTACAAAGGAAAAAGGACTCCTCGGAATGTTTTAGGCATACCTGACACCATTGAAAATTGGAATGCAAAGAAAGGGAGGCCACTTTGCAAACAAGAGGACTTCCAAAGAAGCCCCAACCCACCGGAAGCACCATCTAAGTTAACAAAAAGACCTTCCCAACTACGCCAACTTCGAAACCAACCATCTAAACATGTCGAACTAGACATCTTGGTCTCTTGCAACAAATAAATGGAAACATTCATATCTGTAACATAGCACCTAAGAAGATGTTTTTGTTAGGGGTATTGAGACCCCTAACATTCCAAGATAGGATGTTCATCTTTTGTTCAGAGAGGACTCACCTCTCTTACTTGAAATAGAGAAAAAGAGCCTAGCTGAGATTGATTACCAGAAGCCACCTCTTTTAAAGAAGACTGTGATTTGGAGGGCCGCCCTACAGGAGCTCTCTGATCGAGATTTAGGTTGTGGATTGGTGGGGTAGGAAGAATACCATGGCTTGAATTCAAAATATCACCTTCTTCTTCCTGAGGAACAAGATTGTCCCCCTCAAATTCAGCGGTGGCATTGAGAAAATCTTCTTTATTCCCCACCCAATTTTCTAGGGAGGCAACGTTAGAGCCAAGGCCTAAAGCAATACCTTCTTGAAATAAGGAGAGGATACGCGTTGAGTCTTGAACCACCAAAGCCGTTTCTTTAACTAGAGAGATGGTGCTGGGATCTAAATTGAGAGGTTCCAAGGAAAGTGACTTTTCTTCGACAAGAGAAGGGGGATTGCGAGTCTCGATAAAGGAGGATTCACCACCGTAAGGGCTCGGGAAGGGAGGGCTTCTTCTTCCACATGACCGACCTCGAAGAAGGGGGATCTTTGACAAGCTTTACGGAAGTGACCCGGAAGTTTACAATCGAGTAGCAATTCGAGATGGTCTCGTAGTCCACCCTCGTACCATTTACCTTTGGGGGAGATAATCACAATTCTATCTCTCAATTTATTTGATAAATCCATAGAAATACAAACCCTCACAAAGGAAGAAAGGGAACCTTCGAGGGTAACAGGATCGATACGGATGACTCTCCCTAGACCGGAAAAAATTTGTGTGAGAGAAGAAGGAGACCAAAACTCACTGGGGAGAGAATAAAGTCTAACCCAGACCTGAAAACCTTCCATGATGGCTTGATCAGGGTCGAAATGAGCTGACCACTTCCGAAGATGAAGACCTGAGTCAAGAAACAAGAACTCTTTCCTTTCAAGGGAGTCGTCCCTTTGGGCTTGGCTATGGAAGATGACTAGGAAGAATCCTTTGTCCAAGAATTGTAAGCGAAGAACGCTCCCCATTGGGTGTCACACTAGGCTCTAACACTATTAGCCAAAATCCACCGACCCACAAAAGTTAGCGATAATAGCATTGTCCAAGAAGAAGCGGTTGGGAATCGAGATTGACCGAGCGTTCTAGAGAGATGATCACGAAATCCTTCCAAGACGTTGGAAGAAAGAGCATTCCCAGGACTTGGACTTGGAAACAAAGAACGAAGGGCCCCAAGTGGGACTTGAACCGAGTGGGTCGGAGAGAAGCTCCTTCGAGCCGACGGATGAGCCTTTTTGGTCGAAGCAGCGAGAGAGGCTATTATTGCACTGAACATTTTGAAAAATATGCCCATTCTGCAACCTGTCCTAAGGAATTCCGGACGATTTTTTTCGCCTCATTTTTCTTCACCACAAAAACATTCACCCTACTTATCATTATTTGAATAGAACAAACATCTTTTATCAAGAGTATATATTTTATTAGAAACATTATTGATGTCTAGGAAGGAATGGAGTGGGCTCAAAATTCTCAACAAGATGCCATTTTCTTTAAATTAGACTTTGAAAAATCTCATGACCACATAGAATGGCCTTTCATATTGGCTATGTCCAAAACTCTTAGTTTTGGAAATTTTTTTATCGGTAGTCCAAACCCTCTTTGTAGATTCCTCTACTTGATTTTCTATCAATGGAAGGAAGTATGAGACTCTGTATTTTTGTTCCATCCACTAAGGTTTACCTCTTGCTCATACTCTTTATGTTCTTGTTGGTGAAGGCTTTGGCTACTTACTTTCCAATCAAGTGGGAAAGGGTCTAGTTCATGGAATTTATCTCCCGACTAACATATGAAACTTATCAATGGTTGCTTTACAAATGATTCCTTTCTCACTTTATGTGAATATGAATCCTATTTCAAATAAATTCTCAACTATTTTCACATCTTTTTTAAAGCCTCATGGTCATCTATTTAATGGGAACAAATGTAATGCTTCTACCATATCCTCTCACCTATTCTAGACTAGCGAAGGTTAGCAATGGAAATGGATATTTCATGGTGATCAATTTATATTCTTCGACATTCCTTTTGATTTTTGAAATTTCTCCCTTTTATTTATGACAATACGCGCTTGATCTAAGTAAAAATAAAATATCCTACTATATTTCCAAGCCTCTCTCACTTGCGAGAAAGTTCAAAGTGTGCACTAATATCCTAAATTTGCCACCCACATTTCTTATTCTTCATCTTGGGCTCCATCTAAACCTTGTCATGATAATATTTCAAAACTATTACACAATTTTTAATGGGAAAATTCTAAAAAAACTCAAAATTTTTTCCTTGGTACATTTATTTCTTACCATAGAAGAAATGAGACATGGCCATGATTGACATCCATCATCAAAGCATGGATCTCTGTATAAGTGGGTTGTGCATGTGGTGGAAGGAAAATAATTTTGATTTTTTTTTTTGTAACATTGCACATCAACCGTGCCATGTATGACAAACCATGATGGAAGAATATTGAACTTCACATAGTCTTGATCACCAATGTGCTAGCAAAATCGATGGATATTTTGTTACCAAAAGCATATGGAAAGCCTTAAAATTTGTGAAGCCACACCTTAGGTGGATTGGAGATGATTTTAGGGATGGGACCTCTTTCAATAATCACAATATTTAGAGGTCTCCTATTTCATCCTATTCTACCATTTCCATTATGGAAGAAACTAGTATGAAATTTCTTAGGTTGTTTCACTAGTGCATTTCTACTATTTGGGACCTAGTTTTTTTCAAGGATTGGATCCCTTATTGAGATCTATTATTTCTTAATATTTTGCCTTTTGATTTTCCTACTATTACACACATTTATGACCCCATTCTTGATGTGATGTTGTAGAATCTTGGGCTCCAACCTCCTTAGGAATTTTGGAAAAACTAGAGATGGAATTGTGAAAGGTCTTTTAAACACTACTCTCTTGGGTTACTTTATCAAATTACAAGTACTTTCTTCTCAACACATTGTAAATTGAAAACATGTTGGATTTTTAAGTATCACCCTCATACTTGGATTTATAGGATTAACATAATTTGGTATGCCAAGTTAGATCCTAAATTATAACGTTTTCTCTCGGTGCCTTATGTATCAAGTTTTTCCCTTTAGAGAGCATATTAGTCATTTTGGCATGTATTTGCAATGTCTTGCTTATGCTTGGCTTGAACCCTTTGTGAAAACCTTTTGATTTTTATTATTGGGATAATTCAATCGGTTTTGGATCCATGATTTTTAGGCCCTTCCACCTAAACCCTTTCTTGGTGGTTAAGTTTTTTTGGTGATCTTACAAATCATCCAAATTATATTTTTTTATGTGGAATTTATTTTGTCTTCGCTATTTTATTCTAGTTATGGAAATATAAAAATTTACCTATCTTTAGAAATGAGACCATTTTATTATAACTCTCTATTAATGATAAAATTGTAATTTCTTCTATGTATTTATAGATATGAGCCTAAACAATGAAAGTTTCTTTTTGAATTCCAACATCTATAGGAGCTTCTCTGTCATGGGGATTTCTCCCAACAATATAATTCGTGTGTTGCATGAATGAACTCCATAAGGTTCCCTTCCACCTCCACCTAAATGTCGTTGTATCCATTCAAAAGTAAGTTATCGTCCTCTCCTCCTCAATGAGGTAGATGGATCTCGTCACCTTTAGCACATGCTATGTCAATCATGGGCCTATCTTAGTGGTCTTCTTTAATTTAGTGTAATGTGCAAGTGGTTCCTCCAAAACCTAGGTGGGGGTCACTCTTTCTTTGGATCATATTAGTGAATCTTATAATTAGGATGGGGATGGGTGGTGTTGTCCAAAATAACCACCCTAGTTATTTAGACAACTCACAGTTCCATTTTGGATTTGAGATTCAAATCTTGAGTTGCACTTACCTCTCGATTGTTTTCCTTAGCACTTTTGCATGACCGTAGTTCTTCGCGCACACCCTTACGTGCCATCCTTACTTATTACTTGTACTTTCTCTTCCCTTCACTTCCTTCCACGCACTCTCACCCTTCTTTTATTTCTTCTCTCCTTCCATTCCCCTCATGTGCACTTCTTGTGCACCTTCTTTCACTCTAATAGTTTGCGCACCCTTTCATGCACATTTGTGGAATTGCCTTCTATTTTAGATGATTCCTTGGTATGATTTCCCATCGCATGCCCTTCCTTCCCGAGCCCCACGCATTGCATCACCCACACTCATTACCCTTCCACATTCTTCCTTTGTGACCAGCTTCTATGTGCCTCTTCTCTTGTTGTTGCATAATCCTTTGATCGAATTCCCACGCCTTCCACATACTTGTATATTTTTTGCATATATACACCTTTTCTTCCCATTCCCGTGCACACCCTCATGCGGGCTTGTAGATCTCTACGTTCTTTCCTCATGTGCCTCTTTATCTTGCACATGCACCAAGTGAAATCTTCTGCGTTAGTCATTGAGTGCCACGTGGAACTTGTTAGTTGAAGTGTGTAACACATGACCTATCGTAACATGCTAGGTGTGCACCGAATCCTTAGATCAAATGGGCACTTGACACGTGGAAAAAAGACAAAAAAAAAAAAAATAGTTAGTCAAATCCTTTAGCTAATTAGAGTGTGCCACGTGTCTTGCATTTTCAACTTGTACTTCAGATCTTCTGATCATCATAACTTCAACTACGAGCTTAGATTCCTGTGCACATGGGATTGATTAAAATCTACTAATGTGGGCTACACTCTAGGCCATTCAAAATCATATTTTGGTGGGATTTGGTAGGTGGAAATAGGGAAACATCAGTCGTGCCATTAATGAACACATCCACCGAGCCAAACTACCCGATTTCTTTAGATTCGATATCCTTTCTTCTTCCACAAGCAAAAAAGACATGGGGAGGCTGATCTAACAGTTCTGCAGGCCATTTGTAGGCATTTATTGCTTTTTGTTGGTGGTTGGAAGTTTGAATATGAGTTTCCCTTTTCTTTCTCCTCCTCTTCTCTTCTTCTTCTTCTACAAGTAGTTGAGCTTTGCTCATTGTAAAATGTTGGACTCTCTTAGTTTGCAAGAGTATTATTCAGAGTAGTGCCTTTACATTTTGAGTTGCAAGCCTCAAATCTAGTTTTTACATGTAGATACTTGCCTCTTCCACCATTGTAATCGATTGTGCATCTTTGGAAGCAATACATATTTTTTATGTGGATATTCTCTACCTTAGCTCATTTTTATTGCATCTTCTTGCCTTTCCCCTTGTGTTCTTTGGTTTGTTGTGCATTTTCATGTCTCTTGTAGGTTCCTAGCTGTTGTGCTCCATGAAAATGAGTAAGTAGACATGTTTCAAAATGTGGCACACTTATCTCGCCCTCCCAAAGTGCATGTTTTCCTCATTTTCACTCAGTTGAGTCTATTCATCCCCTCTTTCTGGTGATATCACCTCCCCTTAGCTTAGGTTTTCATCTTTATGCATTTCCTTCTTACCTTGGTCCCTTGGAATCATAGAATAGTGATAGGTAGCTGAATTTTCCTTTGTAGGAGTAGTTTTAGCAGTAGAAATAGGTAGAGGAATCCAACCTTCTACAGAGGTCTGTCTCGAGCGCAAGTCTAACAACTTGAGACAGTCCCATGTTGCCTCAAAGCCCCAGATTCATCCTAATCTAGGACAGTTGCAATTTTGAGCTCCAACGGTGGGTGACACCCAATCATCCTTCTCCGATGTGCCTCTTATTAGGGCCATTTGAAGGATAATCCACTAAATATTCCTACATTTATCGTGTCTTATTCCTAGTTCTTTCTTTTATTAGCTTTGTTAGCCAAGTTTTGGTCGTTTAAAGTTGTTAGTTTCATATTATGTATTTCGAACTATTTCTTTCTTTCAAGTCCATGCATAGCTACTAGTACCTTTTATTACAACTTATTATACTATTAGTATCACTTTAATATGATGTATTGATGAGTTACGATGGAATATCATAATACATCATATTTATAATTATTAAGCTCCAATATATATGTTTAAGATTTATTTTATCTATTGAATACATTTCTTTCTAAATAATTTCAAAGTATAATTTTCTCTCCACATAAATAAATTAGACAAAACATATATTAAAAACATGCTAAAATTTCTATTATCATTTTGGGTACATCAATTATAGGTTTTAAACTATATTTATCAATATCCCAACATAGAATGCTCAACTATAGGTATACCCACTCCCCTAACAATTGTACTCTCTACTTCCAAAGGTTCAAACCCTTTATTTTATTCCATAGATGGAATCATGGATGCCTCTAAGAAATTCATGTCTCTTTCACATACCATGTCCCTTTGCACCAACATGACAAGGTGAAAAATGACATCAAAATACCTTTGCTAAGTTCCCATGTAATTAAAAGTTCCTAGAAAAAATGTTTGAGGATTTTGATTTGGACGAAACATAAATTTATTAGATTATTATAATAGTAAATTTCAAACATAATTCATGCTACTTCAAGGAGTCAAAAAGGAATTTTGGGATTTACTTATGGGTCCCTATTGACATTGTAGGAGGCACCATGGAAGGTAGCATTATTGAAAAAGTTGTGTTGAGGTGGGTATATGTTCAACCACTAATTATTGTAACCAAGGATATCATTAGTTCCAAACCACCCAATCTCTAATTCAACACACCCTATCTCATTCACTATGTTTTCAAGAAAAACCATTAACATTGGGGGTTGTTTTTAAAGAGGTATGTGTTTTAATCAATAATATGTTAAGCATGGAAAATTTTAGTGGCTAATAGTAGGAATTTTGGAATATGAATTTGTATATTGTTATGACTATAACAATGCCCATTTTTGCCCAAAATTTCCACAAACATTAATTTTTCCCATGTGAATAGCCAATGGATATCCAATCCCAACTTATATTTTATTATTGAATTGCCACGTGATCGACGCGTCGGGATTTTAAAATATTCTTGGATCACCAAGAAATCTATGGAACCTTCTTGGTCATTTGGTCTCATTCATCGACATGTTTGGGAATGTTTTTGAAATTTGATTAAATTTTCCATATATATATACATAGATCTAGATTGTAGAAACTAATCACTAAGTGAAACCCAATCACTTCGAAGAGGGTCGGAATGTTGACACATGTCCCTGTTAATGCTCTTAATATGCACCATGTGTCTCCTTCCTTGGCCGTTGTGTGTCCTCCATTGATTGCTGACCCAAGACCTGACTCTAGCTCTAGAACCAAAATTTATATTAGTTAGGGATTATTCTGTGGGCTTCAAGTCCATCAAAAGCCTTTGGTTGGGATATTTTTGGAATGGATGTTTGGTGAAGTCTCTATAACTAGTGGGTCTTTTAAATTTGGCGGCATTTCAAATGTAAAGTGGTCCTCTACTTGCAAAGAATGAATAAGTCCATAATATGATAAGTTATCCTTCATTTGCCACTTAATCTAAAATTTCCTTCAAAAATATATCATATTTCGCCAATGCCATGAATGTTGATTTTAGATAATTCGCCAACCCAATGAATGGTTGACTTCATATTCGCCATGATTTCTATAAGTTTTTTTCATGCGGGTTCCTTAAAATTTTCCCGATGTTAAGGATGGGAATGAGTGGCTTGATAAGGATCAATAAACTTTACATCATTATTGAAATGTACTTAAAGGAAATCTTGTCTACAATTGATCTATGAGTTTGGATATATTTCCTTCTACCTTGTATACCGAAAATTATGGTGGTGAATCTTTTCTAATTGATAAATGTTGTAAGTTTAGGTATTAAATTATAACAATTCTTTTTCCATTATTTTTTTGGAAATTTATTGTATTTTAATAACTCACACATTAAATTTCCATGTCATTATTAAATTTTTGTATTGAAACGTGTTTTTTTAAGAAATATAGGTGTAATCGAGTCTTTATTACTTAACATTCACAACACATTAAATCATCATGTTTGGTTCTTTCGTTAATAGAAAAACACATTTTGTGTTGGGGCTTGTTTTCCACGCAAATATCTTCTCTTTGGGATTTTCCCATCCATTAACCAAAACCATTTCTTCAGTCCTTATTGTTATTGCCCCAAATTCACTACAACCAATAGATAATTCGTAAGATTCACAACTTATAATTAATAACAAAATAAAAATACCTAGAATAAATGTTTTCCACACTTGAAAAACTTTAATCACTTTATCAAATTGAAATTACTATCCACGGTGTAGGAACCTTTGTCTATATTTTGGATTTTAGTTTCAAGAAGTGGATATAATGAAAATTATAATTTTGATTTTTATTTTTGTGGTGTTGTTTACAATCGTGGTTCAAATTCCAACTTTCATGCCTCTATCAAGGTATACGACATGTTTTTTATTTATATTATTATTAATACTAAACAATTATAATGGTCGTATTTGGTCATTAGTACGTTATTGACCTACCTAGTGTATGTGGCATGCATTTTTATGTCTTATTATTATTATTAATCTTCATAGTTTATTATGGCTACACATTGTAATTTTTCTAGCATTATCTAAAATTCTTGTTACAACTCACCTATATATCAATTAATAAAACACGTAACCCTTTTTAAATTTGAGTTTTGTCATTTAACTATTTTACACCTAAGGGAATAAAATAATTATTGTAAATGGATAGTTCAGACCTAATAAATGGATGATATAATCGATCTGAATTATGCCACATAGAGTAAATAGAGTTAGTTTGTCCAATAAAAAAGGTATAAGATGTAGATAAATCGACAACCTGACCTGATTATACCATCAAGATGAATGTACAATGGATGTAGAAGGTAGAAATAGGATTTGGATACAACCCCCAACAAGTTATGTGCATTTGACCTTCAATACCTCATGGGTTGTGTTCATAATTGTCTTGCCGGTTTGTAACCAAATGTGCTTTTGGATAAGTTTGGATCTAAAAGTGTTCGAGGATGGTCAAGTTTATGGATGAACTTGTCATAGGGATATGGACATACAATTTTTGTTTTGATCAATTTGTAATTTTTGGTGCACATTCACCTCTCGTATGAACTTGTAGAATATAGTGTTAAAACTATGAGATGCCATATAATGGTACAAAATTGATCTCTATTCGGATTGAAATACTAGAAATCTCAAGCAACAAGGCTTAATCAATTTTTCTTAGACTAAGGTTTGGACCGACCTCTTAATCACCCTTTGCATGAGAGTTTCATATTTCATATTTGATAAAAGAAAGTGTGGTTAAATCAAAGTTGATGCAATTCTGTTGATGCAAGTCAAGTATTCGCTCTTGAACCTATATCGATAAGACTATAAAATCAATTTGCAACTCATAATGCTATTTCTCTAGCACAAGATACTTAGCATCATGCAACTTTGACCTTTGTAATTTAGATTTAGCTCAAGGAAAAATCTTGGAAGATTTATGATATGGGTCATCATTTAAATAATGATATCCAAGGTGATTATTTGATGTGAAAATACTCTAAGAAATTTGTATATATATGGGACATATTATTAATTTCTAACTCAAATTGGCCTAAAATTCACACTTAGGCCAACCTAAGAATGTTCACCATTTTAAAAATTACCATTAGATAGGTGAAGCTTAGGTTTACAAATGGTGGATAGGTTCATGGATGAAAAGGGTTTAGGTTGGCGAGGTTTGTGGAAAAATTTGTCAAAGTGGTTATGAACTTGACCTAGGGGTTAAAAAATTAAAAACGTAAAATGAAGAAATTTCGTATAGATGAGATGAGGTTCATGCAAAGGAAAGTGATATTGAGTGTATAGATTTGGAAGATGAGGTTGACTTAGTGGACATTAGGGTGCTCAAAAGAAGGAAATGTGTGTAAAAATACTCAAATATGTGTTATTGGCCCAAAAGTCTTAAAAGGTGAAAAAGTGATGTTGTCAAATCCCTCATATAAAAATTAGGGTACTATGAATTGCCCCTCTTTTAATGTGGTTTTTGCATTATATTAAAAAGGAAATGTACACATGTATAGGATAATGTAACTAGAATTCCCTTTCATCCCATGTGCACACTACAAAAATGAAAACACAAGTAGATCAATTTATCATAAAATAAACAATTTGAAAACTTCAAACTTTGAAAATTATAAATTGAAATAAGAAATGAACAAATAGACCTAGTGGTATTTTAACAATAATGTCACTTTGTTGATACTTAATAAAGAGTTCCATTTTCATTTACATGCCCTAACTATAAAAATGTAGTTATGTCATGGGGTGTAGATACCTTAAGTGTAATTACTTGCACTTTAAAGATTCACCTACCATAAAGAATGGGAAATACTAATAATGTTGAAACTATAATTGAAACAAATGGTGCCCTTGTCATTTAGAGTAGGAAACACTTTGAATATTGTTAAATCATAGAGATAAATGACATGTGTGTTATTCAAACGAAATGTAATGGAGATGTGTTTTGAATATTCTTGGCCAAATAAGTGAATGGATTTGAAATGAATATGACATAACAAGGGATCCTAAAATTCACATCATTTTTGACCCAAAAATAGTTTGGATTACCTCATTTAGGGATAACAATGTATAGTTTTATTTGTGTGAGGCTTTGCTCATGTTCCTAAAATCGACACTAAATCTTATTTCTTTATTTTTCTTTTGGATGGGGACCAAGTTCATAACCTAGGTTGAATCGAGGACTAGGAAGATAACCGTAGCTGCAAGAGTTTTTGGAATTCTATGTAAATGAGGGGATCATGTATGGGGTTAATTGGTATTTTCATTTTAATTGGATTTATAGAAGGTTTTTAGTATAAAAAGTATCTAAAAAGAAATCACACATTGGGAATTCATTCTTATTTAGGTTCAAGATCCCATCCTTAAACTCATTGTATTTTATGAAAGCATATATGCCTAGCTCATTTATGACCTATGCATCAAAACACAAAAATTATTCATAAATTTAACTATCCGTTTTCATAATTGAAAATTTGAAGGTTGGTTACATTATTTGGAATTGAGGGACAAGGAATAAACTCAAATGAGAATGTTTGCTATTTAAATTCCTTCTAAGGGGTAGTATTAACAATAGATGTGGCTAGAACATATGAAGTTTGATTATAATCTTTGTGAATGGTAGTGATGTTGAAAGTAGTAGAGGATTTAATCAGACCCCAAAATCAATGCTTTTATTTATTAAGATACAAAATATTGTATGGGAGCTTGATTCTTATTTAGTTGAAAACCAACTTAGAGTTTCTAAATGCTTGTAGTTCTTTAGCCTTGTGCCTTGAATAAAATTAAATTCCTAGGAAAAAGGATTCTTCATAATTCAAAAAGATTTTTGGTGCAATGGAATTTCACTTTATAAAAGGAATGTATTGCTTCCCTTCCCTTTAGGTGTAACTAGTGCAACTCATACCTTAGAACCATATTTAAATTAAGCACTATTAAATTTCAAGGTCCACAAACTAGGTCTTAAGGGACTCTTAAGTTATTTTCCCTTTGAAAGTTAGGTAGTGAGAGTGTAGACACATATATCGAAGAGACATTATTTTCCATCTCATTTATTGCATTGTATTTTGTGATCATATACATCATTTTAGGCTCTCTATATACCCTAATTTGATTAAGAATCCCCATATGAGAGGCAACTACATACGGGAAGTTTAGTAGTCATGTATCCATTTAGTCTCTTATACTAATCTCTATTTTAAAAACACCATAATCTCATGGGATGTAAATGACTTGAATGTTTATGAATTGTTGGATCCTAGGTTTAGATTCTAACTACATATGAACATTCAATATTTCACCAAATACCTTAACCTCAAATTTCTCTAACTAGACCATAATCCTATTTTAGTCACAAAACCACGTACTTACTACTACTATTATACCGACAAGTATGTTGTTTTATATATAGATCTTACGTAAGAAAAGTGTTCTCTAATGACCCATCCCCTGGTCTTGTCGTTAGTCTAGTTGGTCTTTGTTGTTTTTGTCTCACACAGTCATCACTTACTTACACAATTATGATAATCTCTTAGGGAGTTTTAGTTGTCAGTATTTACTCAGTTGTCATCTCTAGTCTTTGACCTGAGCTCCTAGGAAGGGATTAGGGTGCCCTGTGTGCCATGGTCCTCATTTCTAGGTGCCCTAGTCTCGGTCACACTTGGTTCTCATTTAGATGTTCGAGGTTGGTTTTCATGATTTTCCCTCCCATTCCCGTAGATACTAGTGGGCATATTGGGTCATTAGTGTAGAAATTTGAGCAAGAGATCCCTATATAAACACAACATACATACTACCTTATGGGTGGACTATTTACTACTAAGGGCTAGCTATCTACATATAGCAAGGGACTTCATTTGGGCACTATTTTACATCACACCATACATAGGAAGGGCTGTATTCATTTTATTCCATCCACCAATTTGCAGTTTACATCTAGCTATTTCCTGATATCTTTATGTCATTGGCATTAGGGAGCCCTAGGAGCATTATTACACACACAAGAACATATAACTACATTAGGTCTGAGATGTAGTGCAAAAATCAATCATAATTCCATCTATTTCGTAGAATCGAGGACAATCAACCATTCATTTGCATCTTTATTTTTTTATGGTTTGATGCTTTGTATGGGGTTTTGCAGGTAATTCCTCATTACATATTTGTGGAGACATCATCAAAGCAAGTGCGACAATCACCCAATCAATAGAAAAATATTACGAATACCTAGGGACCATATAAGGATTAGATTTTGAGCTATCTTGCATACCATATTGCCCAGATTTCAGACCACGGTGCCTATAGGCACCCTTGTCCTACTCCAGCTTGCCCAGTCTAAACAGATCCACCTCTGTTACTATTTTTCGAGATTCATTATGACATCTTGTCCCACCATTTCAGCACTCGGTCTAGTCTGGATCACTTTGAGGTAAGTCTAATTTAGGTAAGTACCTTTCCCCTCCTATTTCATTTCATTTTAATTACAAAATAAATTATATAGATTTCATATTTCAGTATATTTCAGTTATTTCATTGATGTACCTCTTTAGATTCTTAATAAAATTTATATTTTATAGAATCATTTTGGTGAACTCGTAGATTCAAACATTTTTTCCCCTAGGATCCACTACAACCCTAATGGCTAAAGATAGCTCATCCCCTCCCGATTCATCATGCCTCATGTGAGCGTTAATCCTATCTATGATGAGGCCACCATTGTTGAGCTTAAGGCTTTATACAATGATCCTACTTGTAGACACAAATACTTCTCATTAGACAATATTTAGCTCAACCTTATACTACTATTTATAAGGTTATCAAGTGTACAAAGCACTAATCATCCTTATCTTCTTCTCATTCCAAGTGCCCCGATCCTGTTTCCACTTATTTTTGGGTCACTTCTATTAATTACTTCTCGGCCCGGCCTTAAGCTTGAGCTTGAGATCCCTATAAATATAAAGTTATAAGACCATAATGAGGGTCCTAGGTCATTGCATCTTATCACTACTATCACTCCATCTAGGGCTACATCCATTACATCACTTACATCCACATAGTGCCATGCATTCAAGCTAGGAGATATGCATCACACACACTTCATAGGGGGAGGGATTCCATTCTATTCCATGCACACATGTTACTTACATTTCTATAGCTACTATTGCTCGCTACTTCACAAAGTGTGACTAACACGAGAGCACCTAGGGCACAACACACACACACACACACACAAAAACTACATCAGGGTCTGTAATGTAGTGCAACACTTAGTGATAAGTCCACTAACTTGGTGGTTGAGGTCGTCACCCATTCATATGCATCTTTCATTTTTCTAGGGTTTGATACTTCTCCTTGCATTATGGGTCATTCTCCAATTCATCCGATGAATCCAACATGATAGATGGGAAACACTCAGAGACATTTAGACCATACTAGATTGAGGTTCATCACTTACACCATTTTGAGTGATCATTTAGACTAGGGCACCCCATGAAAATAAATATGGCAAAAACATTTAATTTAAAATTGTGAGAGAAACCCATTTTTTATTCATTCATCGAATGATAAATTACTACAAGGAAGACCCTGTACCCTAAATGTTGGACACTCCAATATTTGAAAATTGTGTCTATGTCATCTCAAATAACCCAGATCTTCCCTTCGTAGGGTCCCTAAGGGTTTGTCTGCACTTCCAGATTTTATTTCCAGATCTGTGACACTGTGTGATAGTCTTCTATTATCAGTTGAGTCTTTTCCTTACTCTTCTCTTGCACATTAGGGTTTTATTTCATCTAGAATAGTTTATTTACATTTATTTCATATTGCTTTAGTTCATTTACAACATTTTAGTCCTCCTAACTAGATTAACATTAATACCCTAGATATCCCCTTAGGCCATCTAGGAAAACCTTATTTTTGTTAATCATTTTGGTGAACCCACGTATCTGTTCCTCACTTTCCCTTTCTCATTCTAGCTAGGGTCCTTCATACCTTTTTCTTTTATGCCCATTACTCATAGTGGTTGCTTTAGGACCTCTTCACTATTGTGAACTTATTTCTCCTCTCCCATCCCTTTAGATCCATGATGGATATACCCTCCTCCATGGCTAAAAACCCCTTAATACCTCTACCCAAGTTCCTCTACATGAAATTGAAACCACCATTAGTGAGAAAATCTTATGATGAGGACACTAACATTGACCAAGAGCAAGCTTGATGTTATTATTGATTTTCACAAGCTTTACATGAGAATCCCACTCATCTCCCTCATGTTTTGCATGCTCTTCTCACTACTCAACGAGCCCATGAGGCATCACTCCCCTTTCTCTTTTTCCCTATGGTCTCTACACCTCCCACCTCCACTCCCCCTATTGTGACTACTGTCCCTTCAGCTCCCCATGGTGCTTCTAATATACCACTTGGCTCCTCATCTCATACCCCTGATCTAACATCATTATATCATGATCTCCAAAATCAAATCCATGACAGTTACAAGTTACTACCGCTCGAGGACCTCTATCACTTGATTCCACATCCTTGTTGCATTCCCCCTTTGCACCATCTATCGCTACTTACCCATTCCCACATAACTTCACCACTCCCAAATTGCCCATTTTTAAAGGCCACATGATGACCCACAAGAACACCTTTGTGCCTTTCATGTCGCATGTCTTGACTATGATGATCATACTATCCTTGCTAAGTTATTTCCATGTAGTCTATAGGACTATGCATGATGTGTTGGTTCTATGACTTTCCAGTCCATTCGGTAATCTCTTTTACCCATTTGGCCGATGCTTTTCTCACATTTTTCCCATCAATATTGGTTCCACCCTATCTTATGCCCAAATTGCCCAACTTAGACAACACTCTGATGAATGATTCCTCGATTACGTCTTACGATACAAAAATAATGTCGCCAAAGATGACTAATGTTCTTTCGATTCAAAACTTCAAGATTTATTCATCCATAGTCTCTTACCACCTCTGTAAGATAACGTCCTCTTTGAGAATTTTTCCTCATTTGATCAAATTTTTCACACTCTCAAGCTCTATGAGACTAAACTTGTCTCTTGGGAAAGCTCAAATATCAGGACTCACCTTCATCCTCTACCCGCATTCCCAACAAAGCATTCTTCAAAGTCCCTGCCCATAAACCTAGCACTCAAACTTTTGTTAATGTGGTTTCTACCACTCGAGAATTATGCCCTCAACCATATCGGTGTCCTCTTGCTAAACTTAGTACGCCACTCAACATCTTATTTCCACAACTCATTGATAGTAACCTCATCACCCTACCTCCACCTTTGCAGCTTGACCCATCCCGACCTAAAGGGCATAACTTTGATGAGAATTCTTACTGTGACTATCACCAGTGTGTGGGGCATCCCACTGATCATTGTTTCAAACTCTGACATCTCATTCAAGACCTACTTGACAATGGCCATATTGAGCTTCCCGAGTCTCCCATGATAGTTTCTCCCAACGATAACCATAAACTCCAAATTTTTAACAACCCACTCCCCAAACATGATACCAAACCCATCGATTCCTCTTCCAACTATGTCTCTCATACAATTCCTTCCTCCCCCAGACCTCTTGACTTTCTCATTGCTCACACACTATCAATAACACTAATTATCTCCTTTTCTACCACCGACTACCATGCTACATTGTTCACATCCGATCATTTACATATACAAGCATCTATTGGCTCAACCCCTATAAATAGTACTAGGGTTGATCCATCCTCCCCCATTAGCACATGTTCCTTTTCCTTCTTGCACTCTATCGGTTACCCTCCTTTGACAAATTGATTATCCATTCAACAGACCATTTGGTGTTGTTAAGTTACATATCACTATTGGCCCTCTTACTCTTCTCATCCCTTTCCTTGTTAGTCAAATAGTCCATGGATGTGACCTACTTTTGGGACTCAATTGGATTCATAAATCCCAAGCTATCATCTCTATGACCCACTTGCATCTCAAATTTATTTACAAAAATCAAGTTATCACCATTAATAGAGTCCTTCCTAGCCCTCCACTCTCATCACCTTCTCATTCCACTACCACTTGCCTCTCCCCTCCTACTTACACAACTCCTCTATTTCATTACCAACACCACATCCTATGCCTCTTTCATCACCACGGTTGACTCCCATGCCATCACATCACTCCATTAGTCCCACACACCAACATTCACCTATTCCTAAACCTATTACCCTCTCTTCATAAATCACCACCTCATTTTATCCCACGTCGATCATCCTCCTCTTTACACACATCTCCTCGATCTCCCTCACCTATGCACTTTACTACACCACAACATTCATCTTATATCCACCCCTCATGCATATCAGCTTCATTCCCCACACAACACTTATCTCCTATACCACCATTATTAGAGCATCCTTCTACACCTTCCTCCTCTCTCATGTATGGGTTGATGGACATCCATCCCTTGAACCTTATTGGATGATTCCTCTTTCCTAACTAGTTGAGGGGGCATAGCCATTAGACACTCCCACCCCCTCCTACACTCTCTACATCACTACCTCTCACATTCATACATTTTCATTTCTTCACACATCAACATTTTCATCATATATTATCACACCCTCATTACCCGATGACACACCCTAGTGCTTCGGTTCACACTAGACTATTGAGGGATTACCATTACACTGAACCCCACACACTGCACTACATAGACCTATACATTTACATTCTATCATCCTATATTATATCCTTCATGACATACACTATACTAGTCATCATCATTGTATATAGCCTAGTTTTGCATTCCATCCTCTCATTTACATTTACGCTAGGTCACATTGTATATGAGTCTAATCATCTTTTACATCATCACTACATATTATATATCTTCCACTATATATATCCTCCACACTACATTACATACTACACACATTTACATAGCATTCATACACCTTACCTATCATACATATTACACTACATTACATTATCATTACATGGGTCTAGTTCCATAGTTATTATAGTCTACCACATTTCTATACATTATATACATTTCATTATACATATTCATACATTACCTATTCACATCCTACACTATATTTTCCTTATACTTGGGTCTAGTTTTACCTATCATCATTACATTATATTTCTACCTACATTTCTTACATTACATTCCATACCCACTTACATACTTCTACATTACATTTTACACTACACACATTCATTACATACCTCATGGTCATTTACACTATGTGTCTTCTTCTACATGCACACTCACCACCCTATGATGCACTTTAGTTCCTCGGTCCATACTCAACACCGAGGGTTTACCAATCAAATGGACCTTACCTACATGTGACATGTCATCATACCACATTCATCGGACTAGTGACCAACGCTCTAGGCTATATCATCACCCACACACATCATCACATACCATAGTGGTATACACCTTAGGTTAAATCACCACTCTTTTCATCACTTCTACATCATCCTATTACATCCTATCATCTGCTATTCTCTCTCCTCTTACATTTTCTCAATTCCAAATTATTCCATTACATTATCACACCTTCCATCATCATGTAGTGGTATACACCTTAGGTTAAATCACCACTCCCTTCATCCATTCTACTTTATCCTCTTACATCCGATCATCACCTATTCTATTATTCTATTACATCATCATTTATCCTACTCATCAATTAGTGGTATACGCTTTAGGCTAAATCACCACCCTCTCCTTATTCATCACATAGTGGTATACACTAGTAGTCTAAATTCCACCTCTTTCATCATTAGTGATATACGCTTAGGGATAAATCATCACTCTTCCATTCAAACAAGTCATGGTATACGCTTAGGCTATAGGGTCCACACACATCTTTCCATATAACTCCTCACCATCCACCCATTCTCTTGTGATATACACTTAGGGATAAATCATCACTCATCCATTCAACAAGTCATGGTATATGCTTAGGCTATAGGGTCCACACACATCTTTCCATATATCTCATTCCCATACACTTCATCTTATATAGTGATATACGCTTAGGGATAAATCATCACTCCTCTATTCAAAAAAGTCATGATATACGCTTTGGCTATAGGGTTCACACACATCTTCTCCCCATGTCACATTTCATCACCACTACACATACACACTCATCTCATCATACGCTAGATACACCAACCAACACTACTCACTCGACCATTTCCTGATGATGCAGTCTCATTTTATGTTCATTCTTGACTGTTGAGGGGGGAAAAAAATGAACCTCACTACATACACATTCCATCCACTCGGGGGGACATTTCTCTATCATTCCATCTTGCATTCCATTCCATCCATCCACATCATACTGCATTGTCTTGGTAGATTTACTCTTTACTTACTAGTGTTTTTGCATGCTCATTTACTACACATGTTAGATTTCTTTCTTATATGTCATTATCATACACACATGTGTGTTCACACCTTTTTAGTGTGATCATAGATACAAGACATTTACATGCACATGGATGCTCACCTTCTACCCTTACTATATTGGTCATTGGGGCATCCACATTCATCTCATACATGTGTTATTGTTTCATTTTGTACTTAACATCTTTTACTACTTGTTCATACATGCTTTGACATATTGGTTATCACTAACATGCTAACTGGGTGTTCCATGTGCAAAACACTTGTTTTGTAAGATTACATGTTTCCATGACTACATGTTTTTTTTACTTGTCTGCATTGTTTTCCATTGTATGTGGGAATTTTCCTTTTCTTGTGTGCACACTTGACTGTTGTTTGTGGCCATGATGGCCTTGCGTGTCTTGCGACATCGTGAGTGATGTCCCATGTTTGAAACCCACTTTATGTGGTCTCTTTTTTTCTTGTGTGTTTACACTACTTTTCTTAGTAGTTTTTTACATTGTCTGTGTATTTTACACTTGTCTTATTTTGCATGCATGTGTTCGGACTAACACTTGTATTGGCTAGCCATCCCCTTTTGTGCACCTTGGTATCTACCAAGTGTTTCCTTTCCCCTACAGGGAAGAGTTTCTACAGGTCAGAGTGTGGTTGGTCCTCTTTTGGGGCCACATTCTCCTTCCAGGGTCATCACATGCACCCCCAAAGAGGGGGGGCATCATTGAGGGTTTCTACTAACACAACGTATCTACACCGGTTCACACACAATGAGTGAGTTCAGACTAGTCTACGAACTCCATACACAAATGGCCTTAATAGGACATGGTGTCCTTCAAAATTTTGTGGAGTGGTTATAGGCTCAGGGTTACAGTGGGTGTGCCTCTCTACACTTCTCCATCCAGTGGCATCGATCACCCAAAAAACCAGGACAATACAAAGATCTCTTCCAACATTTCAGCAGAAGTGGTTAAAGGTTGGAGGATACAACATGGTTCCTCCCTATACTTCTTCAGCCAGGGTGGCGTGAGATCACCCAAAAAAATCGTGACACTACAGGATATCCTTCTACACCCTTTTTCTCGACATGGATCAGGTGCACATGTTCCATTTTTCCATTTACACTTTCTATTCTAGCATATTTTACATTTGCATATTTTACACAACATTTTTACATACATACATATTTGACTACTTGATCATTTTCTCCTTGTAGGTCCATCGTATGAGAAATAAGCAAGTCAAATTGGGGGCAAAAAACAACAACAACAATAACAACAACAACAAACAACACACCACTATATGTATTTTCCATACTAACCATGTAGGTACACTACACACAACAACATATATACACATGTGTTCCACCCTAGGTTCACTCTCATCACTTTTTATACACATTTTTCATCTTTAGAATCCACGCTCCTCCACATTTTTCTTTTTTTCATTCCACGCTTGAGTCTAGTCCATCGACACATCTTCTTCTACACTCTACATGGTTATCAGGTACACATCTCTATCTACTTTATGTTACCAGATTTCCACTCACCAACATAAAGTGGGGAAAATGTAGACACAAATATTGCACATTAGACAATATTTAGCCCAGTCTTATACTACTATTTAGAAGGTTCTCAAGTGTACAAAGTACTAATTAATCCCACCTTTTGGCCACCTTTTTCTTATCTTTTATTTTCTTTCCCATATATTTCCCGATACATATCATCCCCATTTCATGACCTTTCCAACATTCTAGCCTGAAATCAGGGTGCCCCAGCCTATACTGGGCACCCCGAGGCCCTGGTCCCATTCCAGTGCCCCGGTCTATGCACAACCTCTTCCACTTCTTTTTGGGTCACTTCTAGTTGTTGGTCATCCTTATCTTCTTCTCTTGGTCGAGCCTTGTTGGGGATTAATTACAAAATTAAGCTTGAGAGCCCTATAAATATAAAGTTATAAGACCATAATGAGGGTCCTAGGTCATTGCATCTTATCACTACTATCACTCCATCTAGGGTTGCATCCATTGCATCACTTGCATCCACATAGTGCCATGCATTCAAGCTAGGAGATCTACATCACACACACTTCATAGGGGGAGGGATTCCATTCTATTCCATGCACACATGCTACTTACATTTCTATAGCTACTATTTCTCACTACTTCACAAAGTGTGATTAACACGAGAGCACCTAGGGCACATGACATGCACACACACACACACACACACAAACTACATCAGGGTCCATAATGTAGTGCAATGCTCAGTGATAAGTCCACTAGCTTGGCGGCTGAGGTCAGTCCACCCATTCATATGCATATTTCATTTTTCTAGGGTTTGATACTTCTCCTTGCATTATGGGTCATTCTCTAGTTCATCCGATGAATCCAATGTGATAGATGAGAAGTACTCAGAGACATTTAGCAACCATACTAGATTGAGGTTTTGATTTATGTTGTTCCAAGCACCCAGATTGTAGACAGAGGGGCATCCTGGGACACCCTAGTACACTCCCAGCACCTGTGTCATCTCAGACAATCCAATCTATCCTTTCACAAGGTCCCTTGAGGGTTCATCTGCACTTCTAGATTTTATTTCCAGATCTGCAACACTGTGCGACAATATTTTGTTATCAGCTGAGTCTTTTCCTTACTCTTCTCTTACACATTAGGGTTTTATTTCATCTAGAATAGTTTATTTACATTTATTTCATATCATATATGAGTCTCTTTTCGATCATGAGGAACCAAACGATAGTCAAGATTTTACTACTTTCCATACTGTTGAGTGTGAATCTCCTCCTCCATTGTCCTCTTCTCTTGAGGTTGTATCTACCACTATGCATGACTCACCTCCATCTATTAATTCATCTTCTCCTATCACTCCATCTCCATCTATTAGTTCATCTCCTCCTATTATTCCATCTCCATCTAATACTTCATCTCCTAAGGATGTTTCCAATGCTAGTCCTACCACTTCTATGGATTATATATGTCCCTCATCACCTATAATTTCTTTGGAACATATATCTAGTGTGCCTTTAGCATCGGGACCTCTCTTTTCCCCTCTAGATGTGCCTATGATTACTCATAATGGAAAGTCACAATGCTTAATACATTATTGTTATTCTAATATCCCTTCGTAAGAGATCTTGTCTCTCATGCATTCTTTCAGATCAATTACAATCTCGGGTTTAATAAATCACATTAGAAAGCAATGCTTAGTATGCTTCCACGAGATATCAAATCATTGCATGACAACCCCGTTCCTAAGAAGATTCATAACTCAGCGTTTCCTAAGGATTTAATCATGTCTACCTTTTCATATTTCGATGGTATTGGAAACCCCTACTTACATCTCAAGCATTATTGTATGTCTATGGATTCATATTCTAATGATCGATTATTGCTTAAAGCCTTTTGACATAGTCTTACGATGATGTTTTACAATGGTATACTCATCTACCATTTGGATCTATTAGCACTTATCATGAGATGGAAGAATTTGTCCTTAGCCGCTTTATCATAAACAATGGCCCTAGACTTACCTATGATCATCTGCCTACTTTACATTAGGTAAAAACAAAACCTATCATGGATTACATCTTACGATTCAATGCTTGTATGCACCAATTAGTTTTTCAACCTATCGATCTAGAGAAACAATTTATCTTCTTGTCATGGTTTGATTCCAACCTTAAAACAAATATTGCAATATGACACATGTGAATCGTTCACACTTCTATGCTATAGAGTTATTGATCTAGAACAAGACCTCATTGCCACACATGTTATAGATCCTCCACCTCTAGTTACTACTATATACCATCTAGTTCTTCTCCATTACCATCAGTTGAGTGTCCCACATGATCTCCATCTCCTCCTCATAAGCAAGCTCAACCTACTACATCATAGAAGCATCCTTCTTCTCTACTCCGCCACAAGATGCACCTCAATCTTCTACACTTGTTTCACGTGAGCCATTGCATTTATCTCATCATGCTCAACCACATGATGTGTTGCATGTTTTTATCAATGAGAGTTTAATTCTATTATATTTTAACCAACATCATCCACAACATTGTTTACAACATTAGTGTGATCAACCATATTGTAATTATCATCGTATTAATGGCCATAGGGATAATGATTGCTTTTCCCTTCATGATCGATTGTAACAATTAGAGGATAAGGCATCATATCCTTTGGCTCTCACTCACATGATTGGTCCATATATCCTATACGTCATCCACGAGATACTATTTCAGTTGAGTTATCTCCTCCTTCTAGTGCGAAGGTCATTATTTGTCCATCACCATAGGTTGTCACTCATATGCACTCTCCATCGTGTCCATCCATCGTTGCACCATCTCATCCATTGCATCATGCTACTATTGCTTCACATTGGCTTCCACAACCCTTAGCATTCACACCTCCCACCGTTGCTCCATATGAAATTCAGTTTGGCTCATACACTCATGTTACTTCCATCCCCCATGCTTCCACCACTTCACGCCACCTTGGAATTTGGTAAGTGATTATTATCACCTCACCCTTAATGTCACACTCATGTTCTTATAGTTATTACATGAATTTTGAGGGTGATTTTACAATAAGAACCTCTCTTCACACGCTTTACTAGATTCATCTAGTGCATCTTATCGAATCATTTCCCAATAATGCACTCTTGCATTACATGGTTCATTCTTGACTACTGAGGGGTCTTAACTAAATGAACCTCATCATCTATACACTTTGGGAACATCGCTAATATTCCCCCATATCTTCATCTTACTAACATATGCTTCATTACACCATAATGACTATATTGCATTTTTGATCATTGGTCACAAGTCCATTTGCACAATCATCTTGCATAAACTATCTATTCCATTACATCATCATCACATTACTCATTACAAATCAATCCAAAAATACAAAATACATCAAGAATCATATATAGGTAACATCAATCATACATCGTGTCTCCTTGTGTGCCTTATCCCTCTCACTCAATAGTAAAGTACATGTCTCTTGTTTATGACCACTTTGCTCAAACAAATGGGCATGCTCACCCACAATGTCATCCACACACTCTAACATCCCTCCATCCATAATTATGGCAATTGACACATTGCATGTCAATTTGTAGATAGATGTGTCCACAATCAAGCTCCATATGTGTCACCTATAACCAATAAAGTAACACATTAGATAATTATAACCATCATATAAATAAACAACCAATCGTACAACATAACTACATAAATACTCACGCTCTGCTATAGCCGCCGTTATGCTATCAGGGGCATGTATTTTCCCCTCAACTCCTCCTCCCTGTGGTAGTCCCACAACATCCTCAAAAAATGGGAACAAGAACACCCATCGATGTGCTACCCACCATGTGTGATATTCTATACCCTGCATCATCTGCATCAATAAGCTCTATGGCCGCATCGGTCTCATCCGGCTTGAGAGGTACTAAATGCTCTTTTGTGGGCCTTAGTATAGCTCGGCCCTTGTAGGTGATATAATGGCTCGTAACCACACATATGGCTCTAGGGAAACATCTTGAGCCATAATAAACTATTGATATATCCACTCCTCCTCGAAACAACTTGGTCATGCATGGGAACCGATCCTCCAACCACATAGTCCTCCATATGCATCGTAACTCTACCAAATCCTCTATCCATCCTCTATAATCTCGGTATGGCCTCCATATCATTGCCTTTGGCCCCATATGATCTATCAAGGCTCTATAAGTGTTAATGTCCATCCTCCACCCACGTACTCCAATTCATCTACCAAAAATATGTCTAGCTTAGCCAGGTCTCACGGGACCACCCAATGGCCTCAATCTTTGCTATGTGTTCATAGGCCCATACATGCAAAAATGTAGTAGCTCCAATCCCACCTCCATGCTCCTCCTGTGTAAATATATACAAATCTCTATACAAGTGAGCCAACACACATTGTGCCCACGCATACCTAGTACCCTTCTCCTCTATCCAGTGGAAAATGTCATGCATCTTATATAAGATGCCCACACCACCTCACTCTCTTGTGATAAAATATTCTATAACCATTTTGCTATAAATTTACACAAGTGTGGAATTCGTGATCTCAAGATAACATCCAAACTAATACGGGCTTCGGTAGGAACTTGAATCCCCAAAAAATACTGCCTAACGACCCACATCCGTATCTCCATGTTCTCCACAACCATGACATGAAATATCTCACCAACAAACAATAATCGCAATATGTGATATACATCCTCTAGTGTGACTGTCATCTCACCTGTAGGTAGCCAAAATGTGTAATTATCCACACACCATCTCTCACAAAAAACTGTCAACATAGGCATATTATGGGGCACGTCCCCATTCTCGCGATGTGTCATAGGCCGGCACGGTCCATAAACTCAAAATCATCATCGATAAACCCAACCCAAGAAAAGTACTCAAATGACGACCACCACATAATTCCTTGGAATGGATATGTCTCTACACACCAAAACAAAAAAACATTAGAACACTATACATAGGAAAACATCACTACACATCAAATCTCACATTTACATCGATCATGACAAAATCGAACTCTCTAGACCATGATGCTTAGAAGAAGGATCGGTGCGCTCGGGAGCAAGATACCGGTGCCCAGTCGAGTGCTCTTGTCCCGAAGATCACTAGCACCTTCACCGATCTTGTCCAGGCCTAAAATATTGAGAAAAACAAAATGAAAATTTTTACAAAAATTCACCAAAAATGACTACTACACATGCATTTTAAAAAAATCACACTTACCAACTACATTATGCGCCGTACATGACGGCCACACAACGGTTCTTAACATCTTGAATAACCTATGACATGCTTTGCTCTAACATACGACATCCTTAATCACTCAAAGCTCACTTTCACACTCGCAAAAAAAGATAAATAAGTCAAATAATCACTTTTCACTTTACTATTTATAGTCACTTTTCATATTTACTATCCAACTAATACATGTCGCTATTTTCCTAATATCTTGAGCATTTTTACTCCGATTGTTGTCCCGTTTATGGAGTTCTCTTCAAATTTCACCTACCATTGTATAATTCACATGACACACACATTATCTCTATTTAAAATTATATTTTACTCCGTATACACATATTTTTTCCAATATCTTCCATACATTATCTATTACTAGGCTTACTTTTGACTCAACGTTCGTTCTCATTACCACTTCCCTTTTTTCCAAAATGGGGGCATAAAATTGGGGTCATCCTATAATTCCCCATACATTAGTACATGATTTTTCAAACACTTATAGTTTTTCATTTTTGAACATTTACTAATACATCATGCGATATTTCATCACTTTCTACCGATTCCCCCTAATGACCTAACTTGGGGGCAAGAAGCGTAAAATCTATCTATGAGTAAAACAATCAAAATAAACCAATCAATCAATCGACCAATCAATTATGTTCAAATCTCTAACAATCAAAATCACACCATTCAAATCAACACACGAAACAAATTTGGCCTCCCGAGATTACCTTGGGAGTTACACTGATATTTTTCCCGGATGATCTAACATGGGAAGTTATTCTACATTCTCAATTTTCTTCTAGATGACCTAACTTGGAAGCCACCATACATTATGGAAACACCCTTAGAGTGGGGGAAATGAGACATCATTGCCTTTCCTATACTTCTCCTATATGGGTCAACACGTTTGATCAAAATATTTGGATCCAAAATCTCTGAAATTTTGATATGAGTCCATCTGCACTTTGGCTAGATCTTGAGGATGCGATAAATGTTGGAGAACCACACATATTTTTCCCTACACTCTTCCTCTAGTAGCGAGGAAACCAAAATCCTCTGGTTTTGGTACACACGTAGTCGGGTTGGGAATTGATGACTCCTACCTTATCATATCATCATCTTACAAGCATTCGAAATCATCAATTATCCAATATCACAATCATTACTCTCATTTAATGCACTTCATCACGATATTATGCTTTTTCTATGCTAGATGAATCAACATGCTAATCCATGGTTCAACACACTATTTGGTTCTTTTGACACACTTTTCTATTACATCTACGCTATCTACTACAACATGGGATTCTCTAGATTTCTCTCGGTATGCATCTCTAACTACTTTATGTTTCGATATTTCTCTCACTAACATAAAGTGGTAACTCTATCGAGTCATTAGTGTTGAAATTAGAGATATCCCTATATAAACATTAAATACTACCTTATGGGTGGACTATTTACTACTAAGGGCTATTCTACATAAAGTATATCTATTGATTGTAATTTCATGGCTAAGTTCCCTAAGTCTATAAATGACTATATAAGCATAAAATCTAGGGTTTAGAAGTAAGAATGATTAACAAGAATTAGAAAGAACTTGCAAAAAGTTGGTGAGAGAGAGAATTCTTGGTGATGAAGCAAAAGCTTGAGAGAAAGAAAGTATTGTACATCTGAGAGGTGTGGAAGATTGTAAATCTTCATTGTATATCTTGTCAAAGCTTTGGATAATAGATTGGCTTGTTTCTTGGTGGACATAGCCCACACTGGGTGAACCATGTTAAATATGGTGTTGATTTATGTCTCTTGTTTTGTATATTTCTTCTGGTAGAATATCCACTTTTATTTGCATGTATGCTTAGATATGATATATTATCTATACAATCGGTGTGCTAACCCCAACAACTGGTATCAGAGCTTTGTTTGAGGGTTTTGTGTGTTGAAAAATTTACTCACAGAGGGTTTTTGATTGAGTGGGAGCTACTACAATGGCAGAAGAAAAAAAAATACAAGGTAGAGAAATTTGACGGCGAAATTATCAATTATGGAAGATGCAGATTGAGGATTATCTATATCAAAGAGATTTGTATTTACCGTTGGATGAGAAGTCTAGACCTATGAAGATGATTGATGAAGAATGGAAGATTCTTGATATAAAGGCTTTGGGATCTATAAGATTGAGCTTGGCAGCATCTGTGGCTTCCAATATTACATAAAGTGGCTTCTACGGTAGAGTTAATGAAATCTCTTGCTAATTTATATGAAAAACCTAGTGCTTCAAATAAAGTTTATTTGATGAAGAAACTATTTAGTTCTAAGATGCATGAAGGTGGATCTGCATCTAGTCATTTGAATGATTTCTGATCTATTGTAAATCAATTAAAATCGGTTGATATACCATTTGATGATGAAGTAAAAGCACTTTTATTCTTATGTTCTTTGCCTGATAGTTGGGATAACTTGGTAATGGTTATTAGTAATACAACATCTGCTAATAATATTTTGAAGTTTGATGATGTGGTTAGTATAATCTTGAATGAAGAAATTCAGTAGGAAGAGTACAGAGGAATCATCATCTGGAAATGCTTTGAATGTAGAAAGCAGGGGTAGGAAAAGGAGAGATCCAAGAGTAAGAGTAATGGGAAATCAAAGTCAAGGGATAGCAGATCTAAATCCAGAAGTAAGGGAATTACTTGTTGGAAATGTGGAAAGAAAGGACATGCAAAGAAAGATTGTTGGTCAAAGGATAAAGAGAACCAACAACCAGACAAAGGTAAAGAAGCAAATCTTGCTACATCAGAGGTAATGCAAGATGCTCTTATTCTTTCTTTAGATAATAGAATTGAATCATGGGTTTTAGATTCGGAGCTTCTTTCCATGCAACCCCTAATAAGGGTTATTTCAAAAATTATGTCCAGGGTAATTTTGGGCATGTTTATTTGGGTGATGATGAACCTTGCAGTATTACTTGGTAAAGGGGAAGTTCATCTAAAATTGTAGAATGGAAATACATGGGTATTGAAAGATGTGAGGCATGTGCCAAGCCTCGGGAGAATCTTATTTCTACAGGGAAACTAGGTGAATCTGGTTGCATGGTTACTTTTACAGGAGACTCTTGGAAAGTCACCAAGGGTGCTTTTGTTGTGGCAAGAGGTAAGAAGGTAGGAACATTATATTTATCTACATGTATTACTTGATTCATTTTCTACATTATCTACTTCAGATTTAGATGCATGCATGTGGCATAACCGGTTGGGCCATATGAGTCAAAAAGGAATGCAAGATCTTAAAGGCTAAGGGTAAGTTATCAGATTTGAAAGATTTAGATCTTGATTTATGTGAGCATTGTATCTTTGGAAAGAAAAAGAGTGAGATTTCTCAAAGTTGGGGCAACTAAGAAGGAGTAAAAATTGGAGCTTGTACACTCAGATGTGTGGGGACCAGCTCAGGTAGCTTCTCATGGAGGATCCCAGTATTATGTTACTTTCATTGATGATGCTACAAGAAAGGTATGGGTTTATTGTATTAAATGTAAATATGATGTTTTTGAGACTTTTAAAAGATGGAAAGCCCTTGTTGAGAATGAATCAAATTCTAAGTTAAAGTGCCTTAGATCTGACAATGGTGGTGAATATTGTAGCAAGGCTTTCAATGATTATTGTTCAATGAATGGGATACGTAGAGAAAGAATGGTTCCAAGAACACCACAAGAGAATGGTGTTGCAAAAAGAATGAACATGACAATCATGGAATGTGCTAGAAGTATGAGGATACATTTTGGATTGCCCTTGCATTTTTGGGAAGCAGTTGATACAACGGTTTATTTGATTAACCATGGGCCTTCAAGTTCACTAGATGGAGGAATACCAGAGGAAGCTTGGACCGAAAAAGAGGTAGATCTTTCTTTTCTTAAATTTTTTGGTTCAGAAGCTTTTGTGCATGTTGATAAGGAAAATAGAAAAAGTTGGATGCAAAATCCAAGAGATGCACTTTCATTGGTTATGGATCTGGTGATTTCGGTTTCCATTTTTGGGATTTAGAGAATTCTAAAATTATTAGGAGTCGTGATGTTGAATGGAATGAAAAGAGAATGTACAAGGATCAAATTTTGGTACCCAAGGATGAACCAATTGAGAAGTTTGTGAATGAAAATGAACTCTCGGATTTAAAAGTATTACCTACAGGGTTACACAGTAATCGATGTCGGTTGACCCTGACCGACATCGGTCGAGAAAAACTGGTATCGGTTACAGAAGATCCAAACCGGCATCGGTTAGCAGAACCAACGTCGGTTAGAGGTGACCGATGGTCGATCACTATCATATTTGGATAGGAATGTCCAGGAGGTCCAGATTGAGCCTCGGTACCCCAAACTCCTGTGAGAAGGTCACAAAGGGTAAGTAAACCTCCAAAAATATTTACACCTTCTCTATTTTATTTATTATTATTGATAATGGTGAACCAAGAGCTTTGAAGAAGCAATGCAGGATAAGACCCACGTCCAGTGGGAGCATGACATGGATGAGGAGATGGACTCCTTGGAACAAAACTAGACTTGGGATTTGGTTAAGTTGCCCAGGTAGTAAGAGAACATTGCAGAACAAGTGGGTTTACAGATTAAGGAAGAAGAGGGTGGACAGAAAAGATACAAGGCAAGGCTTGTAGTAAAGGGATTTACACAAAAGTAGGTATTGACTTTGGTGAAATATTTTCTCTGTTGTTAAGATGACTTCTATTTGTACTATATTGAGTTTAGTTGCAGTAGAAGATTTGCATTTAGAGAAACTAGATGTGAAGACGACTTTCCTTCATGGTGATTTGGATGAAGAGATTTATATGCAGCAACCGCTTGGGTATGAAGTCAAGGGTAAGGAGAAATTAGTGTGCAGGTTGAAAAAGAGCCTATATGGGCTCAAGCAAGCTCCAAGGCAATGGTACATGAGGTTTGATAGTTTTATGCATGAGCATGGTTACTTGAGATGTGAATCTGACCATTGTGTTTATTTCAAGAAGCTTGAAAATGGGAGCTATATTATTTTGTTATTGTATGTGGATGATATGCTTATTGCAGGATCTAGTATGTATGTGGATGATATGTTATTGTAGGATCTAGTATGCAGGACATTGGTGAGCTTAAGAGAAAGCTAGCTCACACATTTTCTATGAAGGATTTAGGAGCTGCAAAAAGAATCCTTGGCATGCAAATACATAGAGATAGGAAAAACAAGAAATTGTATTTGTCTCAGGAGGATTATATCTATAAGGTGTTAGAAAGGTTCAACATGCAAAATGCAAAACTTGTTAGTACACCTATGGCTGGACACTTCAAATTAAGCAAATATCAGTGTCCATCATCACATGAGGAGGTCAAATACATGACACAAGTGCCATATGCTTCAGCAGTTGGGAGTCTCATGTATGCTATGGTTTGTACCAGACCAGACATTGCACAGTAGTGGGAGTTGTGAGTAGATATATGGCCAATCTAGGTAAAGAGCATTGGAAAGCAGTCCAATGGATACTCAGGTATTTGAAAGGGACATCTAGCATGCAGTTATGCTATGGAGGTTTGATATTTCATTATGTGGCTATGTTGATTCGGATATGGCTGGAGATCTGGATGGTAGAAGGAGCACTACTAGATATATTTTCATAGTAGGTGGGACGACAGTTAGCTGGATTTCAAGATTACAGAAGGTTGTGGCTTTGTCTACTACGAGGCGAGTATGTTGCGATCTACGAGAGGCTAGCAAAGGAGATGATATGGATGAGTAGGTTCATGGAAGAGTTGGGAAAGGAGCAAAGTGATTGTAAATTGTTCAGTGATAGTCAGTGTAATTCATTTGGAAAAGAACTCAATGTTTCATTCGAGAATGAAACACATTTAGTTGAGGTATCACTTCATATGGAAAGGTATTGGAGGATGGACAATTGAATCTGGAAAAGATTCATATGAGCAAGAACCCTGCGGATATGCTAATGAAGCCATTAGCAAAGGAGAAGTTGGAGCTACACTCCACTTCTGTTGGTCTTTGAGTTTGAGACTTGAAGAGGAAGAAACAAAGCTAAGGAAGGATCCAAGAATGATGTTGTATAGGTATGGTGCAGTAATTAATCTCCAAGTGGGAGATTGTTGAGTTGTGGAGCTCAATTACTTTAGTTTAGCATGTAATGGAAACTTGTTAGAAAATACAATAACCATCATCGGTTAAGGGGAACCAATCATCGGTCACCTAGGACCGACATCGGTTAGGCAAGGAGGAACCGACATCGGTTAGGGATAACCAACATCGGTTACCTGTGTGAGGATGTTTTAATTAACTCTCGGGAATTAGATCTATTTTTAGCATTAAAGTATATCTATTGATTGTAATTACATGGCTAAGTGCCCTAAGTCTATAAATGACTATATAAGCATAAAATCTAGGGTTTAGAAGTAATAATTATTAACAAGAATTAGAAAGAACTTGCAAAAGTTGGTGAGAGAGAGAATTCTTGGTGATGAAGCAAAAGCTTGAGAGAAAGAAAGTATTGTACATCTGAGAGGTGTGGAAGATTGTAAATCTTCATTGTATATCTTGTCAAAGCTTTGGATAATAGATTGGCTTGTTTCTTGGTGGGCGTATCTTGTCAAAGCTTTGGATAATAGATTGGCTTGTTTCTTGGTGGAAGATGTAGCCCACATGCTTAGTCGGGTGAACCACGTTAAATGGATGGTGTTGATTTATCTTCTCTTATTTTGTATATTTCTTACGGTAGAATATTCTCATTACATTTTATTTGGAGACATCAACGTAGAAAGTGTGACACTCACCTAGTCAGAGTGAAATATTGTTTGTTAGATGAGACTCTAGAGTCTACTAAGAAATTGTGTAGGTTCTTACCAAATGTTTTGATGGTGAGGAGGAAAGGGAACTTGTATTTTAATTCTATGGATCACCATATTTGTGTGGGTTGTCTTTTTCTTGTTTGGGATAGAATTTTTGGAGCTCACCATTATACCCTACTCGAATCAAGGAAGATCCAAAATTTTGAGGCAACATGGGACTTGTCTCCAAGTGTGGTACTTACGACTTGAGATATACCTTTAGAGAAGGCCACATTCCTTTGTTACAAGGAGTAGAAAATCCATAGAACATGACCTACTCTAATGTTAAAATTTGTGTGCAATGGAAAGTGGCAAAAGCTATGGAATGAGGCTAAAGAACCTCAAAGCTTTGCTAACTCATCCATGCACCATAGGATTAGAGCTAAACAAGAGAAACTAACATGCAAGCATTATAACTTTGACAAAAACATCAAAAACTAACATGTATACTACTCTCTACTCTATGAAAGCTTAATGAAAGTGAACCTAGTTAGATTCTAAGCAATCAAATTGTGTGTTGTTTACTCCATGAGGGTGAATGAATCTCACTAAATGGCTACATGGCCAAGTTTAGCTATTTCATTACTAACCTAACATGGGTGCAAGATGAAGCTATTTTAATGGTGGATGACCCAAGATCAAATGCCTTATTAGCTTGGCTAATGCAAATGAGCTCTTAAGCTTTCTTAGGCTTGTTTTGGCTTTAGCTTATGTAAAGTTGTGTTTTGAATGGGTAGGCTTAGCCTTGTATTTATAGTTTTCCAGTTGGGAGAATTTGGAATTTGGGTGCATGTGGGACTAAAGCTCAAAAAGCACTTTTAGATTAGATTAGGATAAACATGCTTTAGGCTTAGTTAAGCTAGGATTAGGCTAGTTAAACTTGATTAGCAAGTGATTAGAGACTCATTGAGAGTTGGGAGGGGTCTAGATAACCAATTGTGACTGATAGATAGCCTACAAAGCCAATAGAAGTGGTCTAGAGAGAACTAGGGAGGTTCTGAATGGTCAAAAGGAGGAATGTTTAGATAATAAGAGAGATATTAGCCAAATAAGTTGATTATAGGAGGAATACGACCGAAAGAGTGTCGTGAATGGGCATCTCGAGAGTGGAGCAAAGTATGGGGATTTAACGAAGTGTTGTTAATTGATTGGATTGGATGAAATGCTAAGTGTAAGCATATTTTAGGTGTCTACATTTGCCCCTCTTTGGGGTGACGTAAGCGACATCACTTCAAAGAAAGTAGACAAGCATAAACAAGTAGAAAATCTTGAAGGGATAGAAGAAAAATGAGTATAATGAAGGATGCCCCCTCGATTGTCGATGGGGTGATAGAAGAACTCGATCAACGATTGAAAAGATGACAGAAAGATAATAGAAGAAATGATAATGTGAAGAAGAAGAAAAGAAAGGGGATATAGAAGAAAAGGAGTATGAGAAAGGGGGAATGAGCTAACATCCATCTAGTGCCTTTTAAACAACTTTATTTTTCATCATATTGTTAGAGATCTTCATCATTGGTCCTTATTAAAAAGAATGAACAAAAGTGTAGTATGACATGAAAATCCATATACGAACAAATGTCCATTGCTAAAAACACCAACCCCATGCAACATACAAAATGCAATGCAATACGAGAAAGTAAAAGATGCCTAACTCCATGCAATATACATAATGCAATGCAATACGAGAAAGTAAACAAGCTAAACTAACAGAGAAACAAGATGCAATGTTTTTGGTTATCAAGCTTCAATTTTGACCTATGTGAATTAACGACAAGGGTTAATGATGGTGCCCCAAGCAAGGATACATGCAAAGGGAAAACGGAGGACACTTCGGTCCGATGAAAAAGTAATGTGCACTACGAAATAGTACAAGTAACTCATTGTGCCCCAGAGTACAGACAAAGTAAGCAACCTAACTTTTGTTGATGGAGGTAGATCAAGATGATCCACGAGTCACACGCATGAACAAGTGAGAACCAAAGAGTGACATTTTGTAGGACGATTTATATTGTTTAGAATTTTTTTGAAACATATTTGAACATTTTGATTTTTCTAACATATTTGAATGTTTTGATTTTTCTAACATATTTGAATGTTTTTATTTTTTTGAAATTTTTCTAAAACTATGTATAGGAAGATGAGGAAGCATGGATGCCCCTAGTGATAGATGGGATGTACAAGGGCATAAGGCCACGTGCGTGTGAGAAAGGTGAAGATGTAAAAATGCCCCAGTGATTAGGTGGGAGTATTCAAAGGAAAACTCTTCACGGTAGAAGCGGGACCCAAGGCCATTATGGATAGGTTCAACATGATGGTGAACGTAAACCAATGAAGTGCTTGAAAGAAGCAAGGATGGCCCAGAAAGTAAGTTTTCCTAAGAGCACATGATAGAAAGGAAGGAGAAGATTGTTTTTGTGAAAGGGGACAAAGGTGTCCGAAGACATGGCAAAAAGGTAATATTATACACATGGATATTCTCAATGAAGTAGAAGAACAATGTGAATGATATGAATGTAGCTTAGAAGCCTCGCGATGAAGAAGTGATTAGCCAAAGGCACAAATCATGAGACGAGATATGGACTAGAGTAAGAGTTTGAACAAGGTCCAAAAAAAGACACTTGGTAACATACTAATCCTGTTTACTCATAGAGATCCAATGTGTGTACGTGGAATTTAATTACCTCTTGAAGGGAAGATTTAATAAACAACAAGTGAATACACCCTAGCCAATGTGTAGGGATGATTGATTTTGAAAGGTGATTTTGTGAATGGATGGTGAAAGGATAGTCGTACATTTCTCTCGCTGCTAGCCAGACATCCATAGCCCCGATAGAGATGTATTTGATTCTAATCACAACATTGCTCTCTTTGCCAAGATCAAGCGTCCATAGCCCCATATATATTATTGGAAATACCCCAAGAGAGAGTAATATATCAATTTGCATTCGCTTTTTAGCTTGGAGCTTTTGATTTTTGATTGATTTTGATTCTTTTGCTTCACGAAAACTTATTTCAACTCTCTTGTTTGACAAGGGGTTAAGAACCCTGACAGATGGCTTGATGGAAGGATGTGGAAGTGATTGTGAGGATGACATTGGCTAGTGTCAACAAATATGTCCAAAATTTATTTGCAATAATTTTATTAGATGTTGAATGTGATGGGCTCTCTAAAAGGTCTGTCATTCTTTAACTTACCAAGGTGATGAAATACCAAGGTCAAAAAGATACCATAGAGATAACTGTCACAAAATGCGTGTGAATAGGCTAACCAAAATAACATCGAAGGGATGAAAATGGTAGGAAGACTTACAGAATAAGAGCAAGAAAGGGAAGAAAGAAACATCCATGTGTACGCAATACTTGATTGCAATGTTTGATCCTTGAACCTTTGATTTTTCTTTGAAATGTTTTCTCATGTTTTTTGTATTTTTACATTGTTTTGATTTTTAGATTTTTGATAGTTTTTGGAAAGGTGGGACCAACAAAGCCACTTTGCATGATAAGATCCAACAAAAATTTCTGTGACTTCCTTGATAAGGGAGACTAAGCGTGATTGTTTATCAAGCGTAATTTTATCCCCGATCTCAATGATCGTGGTGAGCTCGTACTCAACAAATGACTATGATTTGTTTTGAAACATGGGTTTCGTATGCGGGATATTGAGTTCCCTATCCATAGGTTTATGCACTTTATGCCATACTTAATGGTTACATTGATGTGTATTCTTGAATCACACTTGATTTAGAATTTTGATATTGTTTGATTTGTTGGGAGCTATAGAGCTCTTTACGGTTTGATTTGAGCTTGATTAAGAAACTGTTTGGGTTTCTTATAAGCTAACGCAGCAACTTGTCGATCCCAAGAAGGAGATGAAATTGAACATGGACGTTTATAACTGATGTGATAAATGACCATGGGCTTTCCACAACCATTGATAGAAGAAATATGTGATGGATGAAATAGATATGGTCCAAGAATTGAAGAGGGGCTACTCTTTGGGAGGCGAGCTACGATAGAAGATGATGAGGGCTTCCGGATGTGGCCCAAGAATAGAAGAAGAAGGGCTACTAGGATGTGACCCATAGATAGAAGATGAAAGGCTACTAGGATGTGGCCCAAGAATAGAAGAAGAAGGGCTACTAGGACGTGACCCATAGATGTAAGATAATGGGCTACTAGGATGTGGCCCAAGAATAGAAGATGATGGACTACCCGGGGGTGATCCATACCTAGAAGACAAGGGGCTAGTTAGACGTGCCCCAAGAATAGAAGATAGTGGGCTACTCAAAAATGTCCCACAAATAGTAGAGGAAGGGCTACTAGAAGGTGACCCACACCTAGACGAAGATGAAGGGCTACTTGGCATTGACCCCATAAGAGATTGTGATTGAGGAATTATGATAGACAAGGAGTGATTGGGTGATGAGAAGATAGGCCATGGATCAATGTAAGACCTAGGAGTTTCCTCACTTAATGAAGAATGTGAAGATGGAAGAATAAGAGGAGGATCAAGTTGCATGATTTGAGGCTCTTCCTCTGTTTCTTGATAAAAGGAATCAACATTTTTCTCAGAATATGTGGGCGCATTGAAGTCTAAAGAGAATCCTTTCTCGTAATATTCTAAAGGAATATTTTCATGTGACCTTATAAGTGCCCTGATTGTTTCTTCATTCTGAAAGAGGTCAATCAGTATGAGTTGTTGATCGATCACCAGGGGTTGATTGGAATAAAGAGGTTCACTTGGTGTGGAAGACTTAGAAGACGTTTGATGATTATTGATAGAAAAACATGATGTGGGGCATGAAGAATATGTGTAGCTATATGTCTCGGGAGTAGAAGAAGGTAGTGTGGACCTACCTATACAATGGTATGTCGTATGTAAAATAGTAGAATTAAGTCCAAAGTCGTAGATTGCGACTCATGGGTCAATTCAAATGTTTGTCTAGAAGGACTTTGAGGCACACTAATCTTCAAAGGAGGAAGACTTATTGGGGGTGATTGATGAAGAAGGTCCTGCGAAGAATGGGAGGACCATGATTCAAGAATTGCATTGGATGAATAATAACAAGGGTACCATGAAAAAGAGAGGACCACGATTCGAGAATTGTATTAGATGTTTGATTGGAGGGATTTGGAGTCACACGTATCTTCAAAGGAAAAAGATGTTGTTGAGGTGACTGATAAAAGGGGTCCTGCAAAGAAAGGGAGGACCACAACATAGGAGTCACATTAAATGTATGATGAAGAGGTTCCTGTGAAGATAGGGAGGACCATGACATAGGAGTCACATTAGATGACTTAGGAGTCGAATTAGATGAATCCGAATAGTAGTTTGGATCTGAATCCTCAGAAGAGTTAGAGGAAATATTTGGATTGGAATCCTCAGAAGAAGAGGAAATGTTTGGATTAGAATTAGAAGAAGAGTGGGGGGAACTCGAATAATAATTTGGATCAGACGTGTCCAAATCATACCATCGACTATGAGATGAACGTGGGGAATGAGTTACCCATGGTTCTTTAGCACGAAGAACCAAACGAGGTTTAATTGTAATGGGAATCTTTTGAAATAGTCCGGTATGGATCGTGAAACTAGAGTACGTCATCGGGTAGTGAGTGCAACACGTAGAGGTGAATATGCAAAATACACCATGTATGTGATAGAATAGGATGTAAATGATAGATGTGCCAATTCCCTAAGATGTATAACATAGTGAATGTAAGATGCAAGATGTAACATGTAATGTGAAGGATGTATAATGTAAGGTGATGTCTTTTATGTGTGACGAACACTCAACATGTGACAACTATGGTATAGTGTATGAGTCATGTGTAGTATGTGTATGATGTATGTGAGACAAAATGTAGGATGCAAAGTGTAGGGATTAGAAAGACTTGAAATGACTATAGCCTAGACTATAGTGTATAAAGTATAGATGATGTGTGATGATATGCGGTGCCTAACGTGTAGTGAGTGTTGTTTAGTGTGTGAGGCCCATGCGTATAGGATTCCCTCAAAAGTCAAGTGTGAACCAAAACACAAGAGTACACCATAGGCTGGTGACAATGTATGTAACGTAAATGACTATGCGAACACTATAATGTGAATGTGTGTGAATGTGAGTATGAGACGTGTGTTGATGCTAAGATGGAGGGTGCATGAATTTTATGCCCTCCAAGTATGTAAAAATTAAATTCTAGTAAAAAGAGACTAAGTGGATCAATGCAAGGAGTATTTTCCTTAAAAAAGTGATGGGACACCGAGATGATAGAGGAGTGTGACCATAAAATGGTTCATCATCATAGGAAGCTTCATCCGGTCCCATTCATCGACATAGGTATGGTCTATAGCAGATGGTAGAATTACAAGTTTAACTATAGGAGGTGGTTGCTAAGAATGACTTGGTGATGTTGCAGATACCTTTAATGGAGGAGGAGTGAGCTCAACCTTAAGAGGAGATTTCATGATTTGAGTTTGAAATGTTGTGAATGAATTTAGAGAAAGAGGTTTTGAAATGATTGTTAAAGGAGGTTGTTTATGTTGACTTGGTGATGTCGTAGGTGGTTGCTTAGGCGGATCTTGACTTTCCTTATTAGATGAATCAGATTTAAGAACCCATTGAGATGTAACAAGTGGAGAGGACCATGTAATAGAACGTTGTGCGGTGAATGAGATGAAACCTTGATGCTCAAGATGTTTGATTTTTTGTTCCAACGCATAAAAATTATTGTCAGTATGCCCATTGATTTGATGATAATTGCAATATGGAAGACCTTAATATTTTACAAGATTATAAGGAGGATAATAATGAGCAGATGTAAAACTATTTAATTGATGAGTTATGAGTTTCAGAAGAATATCTTGTTGCTGAGCATTGATTGTAAACTTGAGAGGTACGGGGAGTGGAAAAATTTGAGGTTCTCTAATATGAGCATATGTAGAAGACATAGAATGAAGGTGAGATGTAGAAGGAGAACAAATATGTGCTTGAGAAGTGTCCTTAAGCTGTTGGATTTCAGATTTGAGAGATGTAATCATCGATTCCATAGCCTTAAAATTGTATTGAAATAAATAATGTAAAGCTTGAATTGAGTCCAACATAGATTGATTAGATGGAGGATCATGAGGACTAGGGTTTTCAGATAGGACTTATTTCATGTGGTGGCATATCTTTACGGCGATATGTGGTGTCTAAGGTTTTTTGTAGAATAGCCTAAAATTGGGATGCATCTTAAGTAAATCAGACAAAGAAACTTGAGCAACTTTAGGAGCCATGATAGAGGAAAAATGAGGAGCCTAAGCATGAAGATCGAGGTTGGGTTCATAAAACGATTAACTAAACTAAAATATTTTAGCCTAATCTAATGCTATGCAAAAAAATAAATAACAACTAAATAAATAAAGAAAGTGACCCAAGGAACTAAGTAAATATAGATGTGAAACCTTAATATGATAGAGAGAAGTAGCGAGAAAGTAACTAGTATAAAATTTAGTAAATGTGTGCATGGAAGCATTAAACTCATATGAAGTGTATTGTTGATCTTGATTTGATTTTGATGCATGATGATAATATATGCTTAGTGTTTGACCCTCATTATTGTAGTGGATGATGCTTATATATATTTCATTATAGATGGATGTTTTATCATGGATGTTGATTTTGATTTTGTGCATGATGATATATTATTTGACATGGATGTTTTATGGATGTTGTTGTGATTTTGGATATTATGAGTAGATCTAGAAAATGAATATTTTATGATGATGATATAGTTGTGGATTAAAAATGCAAATGATGTAGTTGTTACTTTGATGTTGTTGTGATTCATTTATATAGTTGGTTTTGTGATTTCATTTATATCATGTTGGATGTTCTGATATGGCCACGAGGCCGAAGGAGGTATTTGTGTTTTTGTAGGTTAAAAATATCACAACAAAACATCGGGGATCGAGACCAACCATAATGGAATTCTAGGTGAATTCAACAAGGTCACCATGGCAACTTGTTTTATTGTGTTGTGTGTTGTTTTGTTAGAGATTCCCATGGGGATTATCTTTACATGTGACCATGGGTATTATGTATTTTATTGATGTGTTTTTTTTATTATTGTTGTATGTATTTTATTAGTAATGTGTTCCTTTTTTTAATTAATTAAATTGTGATAGAATTAATGTGAGAATCATATGATTAAAATTTTAATAAATTAAATTGGGATGTGGGAAAGTAATTATAAGAGTTGTTGGTTGATTGCATTTAATTTGTAAGGGATGTGTAAGTTGTGTAAGAGCTTGTGTAAGTCAGATTTTGGAGTAAGAAATACTCCACCTCCATGAAATTCGAATTTGTCCTTGGGGCTATTTTTGGAGGCTTGTGGGACAAGTAAAACTTGTCCCATGCCTCTAAATTTAATCTACCAACCATACTTATGGATGGAGATGTGATTTGTGACTTTTATAATGAATTTTAATAGTCTTGTTGCATGTTTTTAATTGCACTTTCTTACATTTTAATTAATTTTTTGTCCCTTGAGGTGTGGGCTTTTAGAGTGTGCAAGTAACTTGTCATATTTTTCACCCACCTCTTTATTGTGCTTGGGAGAATGGAGTTTGTCTTTTGTGTTGAATTGGAGGATGTGTGATGTGGCATCCTACATGGATCCACATCATCCTCTTCTCTCCCTCTTCTATTTAATCCAAACTCTTTCCTTGTTTTTGGTTGTTGAATCATTTTGCAACTTCCTTGGGGCATTTTTTCTTGTGTGGAGCTCTTGTTTTTGGAGGAAGTTGGAGAAAGCTTTGCATGCTTGGAGTTTGTTGTTTTGGACTATGTTTTGGCATTTGAAGCTTGTTGTTTGGAGACAAAAGTAACCATGGAGAGGTAGGAATTTAACTCTCTTTTTATATGTTGTTTTTTGTTTGTTGTTGTGTGGATAGTGCATGCTTTGTTTTATTTGTTGGTTGGTTGGGTAGACTGCCAGGGATGGTGTAGGAGAAGGCTATGGGGAATCCATGTGGGGGGGCATAAGGGAATGCCATTGGCATCATAATTTTGTGGAGGGAGTTTGGGTTTGGGATCCACCATGGAAAAGAAATAGCTTGCATTTCTTACTTTGTGGGGGCATAAGGAAATATGTGGGGGCATAAGGAGGGATTTGTGGGGGGCATAAGGAAATGTGTGTGATGAATTATTTTGGTGGTTTGTTATTGGTGGATGCCCAAATTCCAATTGGGAGGCATAAGTAGCTTCCCCCATAGACCTTGCTCCTTTGGCTTGCATGATCAAGCCTGAGTTCTGATTTGAAATGTTTTTAAATGCAGTTGTAACTATTGTTTTGTGTTGAATTATGTTTTATATTGAAATGTGCATGTGTTGTGAAAGAATGTTGTGTTGTGGAAGCCAATTGTTGCCATGGTTGAATTACACCTTTTATTGTATTTTGGTTGGGGCTCGGGGCCAATGATGAAGGAAGGCTTCTCCTTTCATTGGATGTCTTGGTTGGGTGGAGAGCGTTGCCTTTCCCCCTCTTTTGTTGTGATCAACTTGGAGAAAAGAGAAAATGTGCATGTTGTTGTCCTGGAGCAAAAGAAAAGTGCAGTTTGATAGTCCTTTGTGAAAACATTCATTGTAATCCTTTCCCACTTGTTGTGGATGAAATTGTATCATGTATTTGTGAAGGAATGATGTTGAAATTGATTATGAGAATGTATATTTGATTTGAGAAAGACATTTGCTTTCTCTCTTGCTCTATACATTGAAGAAATAAATGAAATTCTATTAACTATATTCAAGAAATGGAAGAATGTGAAGATGTAAAGTTTTATAAATGAAGTCAATAAAGAATTGCAAGTTCATCTCTCTTTTTGCATTGTTGTGATGAAGTTGGAAATATCAAATGGTGATTTGAAATCCTTGTTTAGAAAATGGAAGAAAAAGAAATACGTGTGTAAGAATTATATTGCATTATTTCTGTTAAAATACATTATATTGGAAATCAGATTTTACAATTTAACTTGGAAATGATTTGTTTAGAAACAACTGATTGTATTGGATTAGTTTAGGAATGAAGTATCACACTTAAATGATAAAATGGATATATAGATTTTTCCTTGAAATGAATCTCTGTTATAAAATTTTAAAAACTAGTAAATTTTAATAAAAATGTATAGTTTGGATCTACACATTAATCAACTTGAAAATGATATATTTTAGGATGCTAAGATGTTAAGGAACTCAATTTGACAAAGAAAACTTAAGAAAACAATCTAACCATTGCAAAATCGAATCAAATCCCTTCCTCAGTCATTTTTCTTGTCTATTGTTGGAAAAATACAATTTTGAATCAATTGAACAAATTTAACTTCCTAAACCACTTTAAATCCTTCCTAGATCAATTCTCCATGTCTTTTGACATGTTGAGTGAAGGAGGAGATCCAATTTAATCAAATTGAAAAGTTGGAAATTGCCAGTTTGCTAATTAAAAGCCTGCAGATCATTTTTGCAAAATTTACCCTTTAAACTTTATCAAAATATAAATTTTATGTTTTTTGTGCAAAGAGGGCATCGAGAGATTTCCAAAAAGTCCTTGTTTTCCCAAAACCAAGCTTCTAGCTCAAGTTATGGCACTTTGAAGTTTTTGTGCCTTGGCGGGAAAATTTGGGAAAATTTTCCCTGGCAGGCCCGCAACCCAAAAAATTTCCCGTCGAATTGCCTTAGAAAATTTTTGAAAATTTTGGTCCAGGGAAAAATTTCAACTTTTCCTCCACCAGCCCACAGCCAATCAGAGGCTGCCACGTGTCCTCACGGGGTAGTGGCGGAGGCATGACATTTTCTTTTCCTTAGGCTTTTTTTGAAAATTTTGGAAAAATTTTCCTTTTCCCCCCCAGCCCGCAGCCAATCACAGCTGCCACATGGCAGCTTTGGGTGCTAGCGGAGGGGGTGGACCCTTTGTTTTTTTTTTTTTTTTCCTTTGGAAATTTTGGAGAAAATTTCCCCATGGCCCCGCATCCCCGCCCTCGCCTTGGGAGAGTTCCTTCCGTGGGCGCATGGGACCCGCACGCGACCTTTTTCACTTTTTCTCCCCTTTGCGAAAATTCACCAAACTTCTCCACCACTCCACTCCCTCCTCCTCTCTTTCTTGCCATGGTGAAATGGTGGAGTGCCACATGTCCCTGGTGGACCCATGGGCATGTGGAGGCCAAGTTGTTTTTTTTCCCTTTTGGCGAAGTTCACCAAATCACCCCGCCCCCCCTTCCCTCACCCTCTCCCACTTTGAACTCAACTCGACTCACACGTGTCCACCGGGGACCCACGGAGGCACAGGAGAAAATTTCAAATTTCTCACCACATGGGGGAAAATTTTTAAAGCCGCCCCATGACCCACCAACCCGCCAAAGGGGTTTTTCCCCTCCTTGACACGTGTCCCCTTGGGGAAAATTTGACCCCAAAACTCCGCTCGCTCATATCTTGAGTTTCTGAAGGAGTTAGGAGGACTTATTTATATCACCGAAAGGTGAGAAAATTTCCTATCCAATGGGAATGATTTAGGAAATTTTTGAAGTGTTAAGTATGAGAAAAATCAAGTTGAAACTCTGAGCCCACTAGAGAGTGGGTATGGGGGTAAATTACTCCCTGAACCTAACTGAGACTTCTAACCCTATAAATTGAACCATGTGAACTTGATAATTGTTAATAAATGAAAATATATTCTCTAGTAATTTAGATTTTTTCGAAACCTAATAGGGTCAATTGTTTTCTCAGCAACTTGGTTGTAGACTTCTAATAAAAAAATTATTCCATAATTTTCTAACTAACCCTAGGTTGTTTCTTGGGTCTCAAGTGGGTTGTTTTAAATGGGCATCACACTTTGGTATCATAGAGAAAGTGGTTCAAAATCTTGGACCATTGGGCACACTAGAAAACTTGAGACATAAACTTAAACCTAGTACACTTTTAAACCTAGAAAACAACTTAGCTAGAATTTGTATATTTTAGTAAACATGGAAGTTGTGTAAAACTTAGCAAAATAAACTAACTCTCACTTTGGTCTATGTAGGAGGCTCAGATGGAGTGAGAGGAACCTTCACAGAGACTCAAACTCACCACCACCACCACCACCACCGGATCAAGGTGTAGTAGCTATTCTACCTCAGATTCTACAGACCCTTTAGGATGTTAATGCCACTCTACGCGGAGGATTAGGAGGAGGACATGCAGCTAGTCATGATAGAGCCCCTTCTATCGAGGGTCAGGTATCTCCTCGACTCAACAAGGAGCATAGAGGAGAGAACTCCCATGCAGAGTCAGCTAGAGTAGAGTCACCACCTAGGAGATAGGGTGACAGAGTTCCAGAGAGCATAGAGAGAGGTCTCGAGCCCTAGGCTTAGGGATGAGCATGCAGAGAGACCTAGAGGCCGTCAGACCACAACAATGGATCACATCAGGGAGATCCTAAAGCTTCAGCCATCACATTACTCAGTGACATGGGTGGATTTCAGGAGAGGCCTAGCTAGTGAGCTTGAGTGGTTGCTTCAAGATTTTCCTTGTTCTAGCAACACGAAAAGCTCATGTGTTGCGATCCATCTACTGAGGGATGGAGCAGGAGTATGGTGGAGGACAGAGGAGCAGAAGCTCCATGTAGATTCAGAGATAGTGACCTGGGAGCTATTTTTGAGGAGAGATTCAGGAGTAGGTATTTATCATGGAGGTTCATACAACGCAGAGGATCGATGAGTTCCATGACCTCCGATATGCTTCTCTTTCAATAGCAGAGTATGAGAGTAGATTTCTAGATCTACTCCAATATGTAGAGTATATGCAGGATGAGCAGGTGTGGATTCACAGGTTCATCTGGGCCTGAATTTAGATATTGGAGGTGTTATGTGGATCCACTACCCACAGACATTAGCAGAGGCCATCGAGAAGGCCTATATTATAGAGGAGACTCGGGGTAAGACCCAAGGCTAGAGACCGAGTCGGAGCCACATACAATAGATGTAGGATGGTAGATCGAGGGGGTCAATACCCCTTCCTCATGGTGGCTAGGGTACAACACAGTCATCCTTTAGGCCACAACAGTAGCAGCAAGTAGAAGCAGTCCCACCCACCTCATAGACCTCCACAGAGTGATGCACAGAGAGGTCGAGTATGGGGCCTCCTCCTAGGGGTCCCATCAGACACAGGGTGGACCTAGAGCTCAGTCAACAGGAGCTCACCATCAAGAGACCTCAAAGAGACCACAACTGGATCATCAGATCCACACCATAGGATTCTAGGGCACCTACTAGAGGTGCTACTCATTGGGGAGGATCAGAGAGGATGTTTTGGTTGTGGAGTTACTAGACACTTTTGGAGAGATTTCCCACATAACCCTAACAACAAGGGTAAGGCACAAATTTTCAGAGCCGACTATTGGTGACATGGGACATAGCCACAGATTTATGTAGTGGTTGAGAACCACTAGGCAGCATCAGAGCACATAGTCATTGAGACCACATGTAGCATTGGTGGTATTCCTACCTCTGTATTGTTTGATTCTGGTTCTTCTGATTCTTTCATTGCACCATCTTTAGTAGAGTGATGCAGGCTGGTGGTAGTTAGGCAGGGTCTTAGTTGGGATGTCGAGATGGCTTCTGAGCCAAGATCTCTATAGACTCCTTAGTCAAGGAGTGTGTAGTGGATTTGGGACCTTTCACCACTACCTCAGATCTCTTCGTATCCTTCCTTTGGGCTCGTATGGAGTCATTTTGGGTATGGATTGGTTATCTGCACATAGGGCCAGGATGGATTGTTATCACAAGACTATATCTTGTGCAGATGATTTGGGAGTGGAGTCGGTGATTTTAGGGGTCAGGAGACCCATTTCTATTCACACCATCTCCGCTATGTAGCTTAAGCGGTGTGTGTGATGGGGTTGTCAGATGTATGTTGTTACAATTAGTGATAGATCAGAGGATGGGTCTAGTGGACCATCACTAGATGATCATCCCATTTTGAGAGAGTTTTCTGATGTCTTTCTAGGGGAGCTACCAGGGTTACCACCCCCACGTGAGATTGATTTTCATATAGATCTAGTTCTTGGAGTAGAGCCTATCTCACGGGCACCTTATCGATGACCACCCCAGAGCTCTGTGAGCTCAAGTTATAGCTTGAGGGCCTTTTGGAGAAGGGCCTTATCCATCCTAGTGTATCCCCTTGGGGTGCACCAGATGATCTTTGTGAAGAAGAAGGATGGATCCTTGCGGTTGTGTATTGATTACCACCAATTGAACAAGGTAACGATCAAGAATCATTATCCTCTTCCTCGTATCGATGACTTGTTTGATCAGATGAAGGGAGCCATAGTTTTCTCTAAGATTGATCTCAAGTCAGGGTACCATCAATTGAGGATTTTAGAGGTGGACATTCATAAGACCACCTTCCACATGAGATATGGGCACTATGAGTTCACAGTGGTGCCTTTTGGTTTGACTAATGCCCCCAGTGTTCATGAGTTTGATGAATGGGGTATTCAGACCTTCTTAGATCACTTCATGCTCATCTTCCTAGATGACATTTTGATATACTCACATACACATGAGGAGCACGAGGGGCACCTTCGATAGGTTCTTCAATGTCTTCGTGAGTAGTAACTTTACGGGAACTTGGAGAAGTGTGCTTTCTTTCAGACAGAGGTGTAATATTTGGGTCATATCATTTCTAGGGGAAGGTATCACCATCGATCCTTCCAAGATTAGAGCCATTATGGATTGGCCAACACCCACTATAGTGACCGAGGTGTGCATAGCTTCATGGGATTAGCAGGTTACTACTAGAGATTTGTTCAGGACTTCTCTCGATTACACACCTATCACTTCCCTTCAGAGGAAAGGGAAGAAGTTTGTTTGGTCAGATAGATGTGAGTAGGCCTTCAGACACTAAAGGAATGCCTCACCACAACACCTATTCTTGTAGTGTCTGGATCCACAGGGTGAGTTCTTTGTTTGCACGGATGCTTCATTGGTAGGCCTTGAGGTGTGTTGATGCAGGATGGTAGAGTAGTAGCTTTTGAGTCTCAAAAACTCAAGGATCATGAGCTTAATTATCCACCCATGATCTTGAGCTTGCAAAAGTTGTGCATGCTTTGGTTAGATGGAGACATTTTCTTCTTGGTCAGAGATTCACACTCAGATAGATCATTTGAGTCTTCACCACCTCTTCACGTAGCCCAATCTCAATGCGCTCACAAAGCGGCATTGGATGGAGTTGCTTTGTGAGTATGACATGGAGATAGAGCATGTGAAGGGGAAGGAGAATGTGGTAGTAGATGCTCTCAAAGAGATGAGACATGTGGCTATGGCCACTTTAGTGAGCACAAATTTACAGAGCAGGATTCTTCAGTAGCTTCCTCTTGACAACTTCTACATTGCAGTTCGAGTAGAGATCGAGTCACAGAGACCCCTCGAGGGGAAGTTTGATGGATTTACCTTAGAGGTAGATGGTCTTCTCAGACATAGAGGCTGGATATATGTTCCCAGAGATGGAGGCTTGAGGTAGGACATCTTGGTAGAGGCACATCATGCACCCTATTCAGCCCATCCCGGGGTGAAGAAGATGCACGCCACCTTGAGACAATTGTATCATTGGAGAGGACTTCATCGAGACATGGCTCAGTTTGTGTCACGATGTTTAGAGTGCCAGAGGGTTAAGGCCAAGCATCAACATCCAAAGGCCTTCTTTATCCTCATGCTATACCGAATGGAAGTGGGACACCATTTCCATGGATTTCATTGTTGGGCTACCGATGTCGAGATATCACCACGACGCCATTATGGTCACGGTTGATAAATTGACAAAAGTGGCTCACTTTTCTCCGTGAAGACCACTTATACAGCTAGAGCAAGTGGCACGAGTATATTTGGATGAGATTGTCAAGTTGCATGGGATTCCATGGAAGATCATTTGTGACCGCAATCCTTTATACACTTCACATTTCTGACTACCATGCAGTATGTCCTCGGGATGAGGATCAACTTCAACACAACATATCACCCTGAGATAGATGGACAACCAAGTGGGTGAATCATATTTTAGAGGACATGCTCAGGATGTATGTGATGGATCAGCAGTCTAAGTGGGAGGAGTACCTATACTTAGTGGAGTTTTCCTACAATAATAGTTTTTAGAGTTCCATAGGCATGGCTCCTTTTCAGGATTTGTATGGTAGAGAGTGCAGACACCTCTTAGCTGGGATAGTTAGAGGATAGAGTATCTCTTAGACCAGCTCTTCTATAGGACATGGAGCAACAGGTGGTGTTGATCAGGTAGAGATTGCAGGAGGCACAGACATGGTAAAGAAGTATGTGGATCAACATAGGATTGACCATAGTTTTGATGTGGGCATGAAGGTGTTCCTTCATGTCAGGCCACACAAGAGCCCTATCCATTATGGAAAAGGTTCTAAGTTAGCTCCTAGATTCATTGGACCTTTCGAGATCTTGGAGCGTATCGCCCTTTGGCCTACCATCTAGCATTTCCACCCAGCTTGTCTCGCATACATGATGTTTTTCATGTTTCAGTTCTCAGAGATATATTGCAGATCCTTCTCATGTGTTAGATTGACATCATTGCAGGTGCAGATCAGGGGCAGGTGATGGTGGAGCCCATTCACATCTTAGATCACAGGACCCTGGGCCTTCGAGGCAGAGAGGTTGATCAGGTTTGGGTGCAGTGGGACAAGATATGATGAGACTACAACTACATGGGAGGATGCTACTTCATTACGAGTTCAGTTTCCACATTTGTTCCAGTGACTTCCAGAGGAAGTCGAGTCTAAGGGGAGGGGGATGTAGTGCCCACTTCCCTTTGACACCTTTTGATGCTTATGTTGATACTGTTGATTACATTATAGACATTATTATGTTTTGATTTAGTATGATGTTAGACATTGATCATGGATTATTGTTGATCTTGATTTGATTTTGATGCATGATGATTATTAGAGACACCTTATATGTGGATGATGATATATTATTGACATGGATGTTTTATGGATGTTGTTCGACATGTGATTTTGGATATTATGAGTAGATCTAGAAAATGAATATTTTATGATGTTGATATAGTTGTGGATTAAAAATGCAAATGATGTAGTTGTTACTTTGATGTTGTTGTGATTCATTTATATAGTTGGTTTTGTGATTTCATTTATATCATGTTGATTTCGATATGGCCACAAGGCCGAAGGAGGTATTTGTATTTTACAGGTTAAAAATATCACAACAAAACATCAGGGGATCGAGAGACCAACCAAAATGGAATTCTAGGTGAATTCAACAAGGTCACCATGGCAACTTGTTTTATTGTGTTGTGTTTTTTTAGGGATTCCCATGGGGGGGATTATCTTTACATGTGACCATGGGTATTATGTATTTTATTGATGTGTTCTTTTATTATTGTTGTATGTATTTTATTAGTAATGTGTTCCTTTTCTTTTAATTAATTAAATTGTGATAGAATTAATGTGAGAATCATATGATTAAAATTTAAATAAATTAAATTGGGATATGGGAAAGTAATTATAAGAGTTGTTGGTTGTTTGTATTTAATTTGTAAGGGATGTGTAAGTTGTGTAAGAGCTTGTGTAAGTCAGATTTTGGAGTAAGAAATACTCCACCTCCATGAAATTCGAATTTGTCCTTGGGGGCTATTTTTGGAGGCTTGTGGGACAAGTAAAACTTGTCCCATGCCTCTAAATTTAATCTACCAACCATACTTATGGATGGAGATGTGATTTGTGACTTTTATAATGAATTTTAATAGTCTTGTTGCATGTTTTTAATTGCACTTTCTTACATTTTAATTAATTTTTTGTCCCTTGAGGTGTGGGCTTTTTAGAGTGTGCAAGTAACTTGTCATATTTTTCACCCACCTCTTTATTGTGCTTGGGAGAATGGAGTTTGTCTTTTGTGTTGAATTGAGGATGTGTGATGTGGCATCCTACATGGATCCACATCATCCTCTTCTCTCCCTCTTCTATTTAATCCAAACTCTTGCCTTGTTTTTGGGTTGTTGAACCTTTTTGCATTCTTCCTTGGGGCACATTTTTTCTTGTGGAGCTCTTGTTTTTGGAGGAAGTTGGAGAAAGCTTTGCATGCTTGGAGTTTGCTATTTTGGACTATGTTTTGGCATTTGAAGCTTGCTATTTGGAGACAAAAGTAACCATGGAGAGGTAGGAATTTAACTCTCTTTTTATATGTTGTCATTTTCTTGTTGTGTTGTGTGGATAGTGCATGCTTTGTTTTATTTGTTGGCTGGTTGGGTAGACTGCCATAGGGATGGTGTAGGAGAAGGCTATGGGGAATCCATGTGGGGGGCATAAGGGAATGCCATTGGCATCAAAATTTTGTGGAGGGAGTTTGGGTTTGGGATCCACCATGGAAAAGAAATAGCTTGCATTTCTTACTTTGTGGGGGCATAAGGAAATCTGTGGGGGGCATAAGGAGGGATTTGTGGGGGCATAAGGAAATGTGTGTGATGAATTATTTTGGTGGTTTGTTATTGGTGGATGCCCAAATTCCAATTGGGAGGCATAAGTAGCTTCCCCCATAGACCTTGCTCCTTTGGCTTGCATGATCAAGCCTGAGTTTTATTTTGAAATGATTTTAAATGCAGTTGTGAACTGCTTTTTTGTGTTGAATTGTGTTTTTTAAAAAAAATGTGTATGTGAAAGAATGTTGTGTTGTGGAAGCCAGTTGTTTCCATGGTTGAATTACACCTTTGATTGTATTTTGGTTGGGGCTCGGGGCCAATGATGAAGGAAGGCTTCTCCTTTCATTGATGTCTTGGTTGGGTGGAGAGCATTGCTTTCCCCTCTTTTTTTGTGATCAACTTGGAGAAAAGAGAAAATGTGCATGTTGTTGTCTTGGAGCAAAAGAAAAATGCAGTTTGATAGTCCCTTGTGAAAACACATTCATTTGTAATCCTTTCCCACATGATGTGGATGAAATTGTAATAGTTATATGTTATGGAGAAATGATGTTGAATTGATTATGAGAATGTATATTTGATTTGAGAAAGACATTTTCTTTCTGCTTTGTACATTGGAAGAAATAAATGAAATTTTGTTAACTATATTCAAGAAATGGAAGAATGTGAAGATGTAAAGTTTTATAAATGAAGTCAATAAAGAATTGCAAGTTCATCTCTCTTTTTGCATTGTTGTGATGAAAGTTGGAAATATCAAATTGTGATTTGAAATCCTTGTTTAGAAAATGGAAGAAGAAGAAACGTGTGTAAGAATTATATTGCATTGCCTCTATTAAAATACATTAAATTGGAAATCAGATTTTACAATTTAACTTGGAAATGATTTGTTTAGAAACAACTGATTGTATTGGATTAGTTTAGAAATGAAATGCCACAATTAAATGATAAAATTGGATATATAGATGATTTAAAAAATGAATCTCTTATAAAATTTTAAAATCGACAATTAAAATTTTAATAAAAATGTACAGTTTGGATCTGCACACATTAATCAACTTGAAAATGATATATTTTAGGATGCTAAGATGTTAAATGAACTCAATTTGACAAAGAAAACTTAAGAAAACAATCTAACCATTGCAAAATCGAATCAAATCCCTTCCTCAGTCGTTTTTCTATCTATTGTTGGAAAAATACAATTTTGAATCAATTGAACAAATTTAACTTCCTAAACCACTTTAAATCCTTCCTAGATCAATTCTCCATGTCTTTTTGACATGTTGAGTGAAGGAGGAGATCCAATTTAATCAAATTGAAAAGTTGGAAATTACCAGTTTGCTAATTAAAAGCTTATAGATCATTTTTTGCAAAATTGACCCTTTAAACTTTATCAAAATATAAATTTATGTTTTTTGCAAAGAGGGCATCGAGAGATTTCCAAAAAGTCCTTGTTTTCCCAAAACTCGAGCTTCTAGCTCAAGTTATGGCACTTTGAAGTTTTTGTGCCTTGGCGGGAAAATTTGGGAAAATTTTCCTTGGCGGGCCCGCAACCCAAAAATTTCCCATCGAATTGCCTTAGAAATTTTTTTGAAAAATTTTGGTCCAGAAAATTTTAACTTTTCCTCCACCGCCCACAACCAATCAGAGGCTGCCACATGTCCTCACGGGGCAAAGGCGAGGCACGACATTTTTTTCTTTGCCCTTAGACTTTTTGAAAATTTTGGAAAAATTTTCCTTTTAGCCCCGCCGCGCCTGACCAATCATAGGCTACCACATGGCAGCTTTGGGTGCTTGCGGAGGGGGGCAGACCCTTTGTTTTTTTTTTTTTTTGGCCTTTGGAAATTTTGGAAAAATTTCCCCATGGCCCCGCATCCCCACCCTCGCCTTGGAGAGTTCCTTCCGTGGGCGCGCGGACCCGTGCGACCTTTTTTCACTTTGTTCTCCCCTTTGGTGAAATTCACCAAACTTCTCCACCACTCCTCCTCTCCTTTCTTTCCCATGGTGAATGGTGGAGTGCCATGTGTCCCTGGTGGACCCACGGGCACGTGGAGGCCAAGTTATTTTTTTTCCCTTTTGGGAAATTCACCCAAATCGCTTCGCTCCTCGCCCTTTCCCTCCCTCCCTCTCCCCGCTTTGAATCTGACTCGACACGTGTCCACCGGGACCCATGGAGGCATGGGAGAAATTTTAAATTTTTGCCACATGGGGAGAAAAATTTTAAAGCCACCCCGTGACCCGCCAACCCGCCAAAGGGGTTTTCACCCCTACTTGACACGTGTCCCCTTGGGGAAAATTTGACCCCTAAACTCCGCTCGCTCATATCTTGAGTTTCTAAGGAGTTAGGAGGACTTCTTTATATCACCGAAAAGGTGAGAAAATTTCCTATCCAATGGGAATGATTTAGGGAAATTTTGGAAGTGTTAAGTATGAGAAAAATCAAGTTGAAACTCTGAGCCCGCTAGAGAGTGGGTATGGGGGTAAATTACTCCCTGAACCTAACTGAGACTTCTAACCCTATAAGTTGAACCATGTGACCTTGATAATTGTTAATAAATGTAAAGTATGTTCTAGTAATTACCAGACCCCAAAACTTGAACCTCCACCAAGATTTCCTCCATGATTCCAAGTGTGTGATTTAGGTGGCTGACCTACCCCAAAATTGCCTCCCAAGCCTCCCACTAACCCGACCTCCCAAGCCTTGTCCTGTAGTAGATGAACTTCCTTATGTCCTAGATGTTGTACTAAAATGGTCCCCACTGCGTCTATTATATAACAACACCTATAACATTGCTTTCAATGGTCTACATGCCAACACTTTATCCTGATGATGGTCCTGTAAAAGTACCTCCAAAAGTACTCCCAAAAATAGGTTCTTATTATGTGGCCAAGTGTGTGTCCCTGATCTTTTGCAATTCATGAGCTAAAACTAAAATATTCATACGTGTATCTCTAGCCCAACATGGAGATCATGTTTACTCACCTTCACTATGATGATTTTGAACTAATAAATATTGATTTGGAACACCTTATAAAGGGCTAGGTAGACAAGTTAGGTTAGATCTATGCTCCCAGTTCTCATTCTTTCCTTATACATGCTCTCATTAGAATCTGATGGGGTCTCTTTATCGCACTTCCCCAATGTTGGGAGGACATGATATTGTGGCCCCTCATCTTCCATGAGGATCTCATCACTTTCACTAGTCATCATTATTTTGGACCTTATTGCCTCATAGGTTTCCCTCTGTCACGCCTCATTATACTTGAGCCATCTCTCCTCTCTTTATCTTTTATCCATTAGGGTCACCACCATCTTCCTAAACTTTTTGTACCCCTACGCATGGTGGGGGTTTATCTCACCATAGATAAGTTCTTCATTCCTAGTTCTACCACAAGTATCTTGATAGCTAAGGGTATTGTGCATAAATAAGATCCTCTCATCTCACATAAGAACCAAAACTCTACTTCTTCTAGGAAAGAATAAGTTGAAATTGTGTACTCCAAGGTATAGCTATGCAATACACCTTCCCACCAATGATTAAAACTTTAGTCCATGTCTCATTTGAGTCAAAAAGTGTTTGATATGCTTCTTGATCTAAGCTCACTTTCTTGGCTAGACACCTCTATTCATTGCACGTAAGCTTCCAACCAATGGTACAAATATATTAGGAATATGCTAAAAAAGTCTCATTTAAACAATCACATAGATTGTCTTCCACCCACTTTTGTGCATTAAAATCAGGCCCAATGCTATATTTTACGTGCAAAAGAATCTTGGTATTCTTCTATCCAGCTTTGAATATTCTCCAAAGACAATCAAAATGCCATTTGCATGAAAAATGTTGGTAGAAAAATTGAAAAGAGGTCATAGCAATGAAACCAAAAAATTAGTCTTTTTATACCCCAACTAAAGCTATGTGCACTAGCACTTCATCTAGACAAGTCTAGAAGCTCACCCAAATCACGCATAGCTGCTAGGTCCCTCCTTTGTTATGCTTATTAGATGTTAATGTGCATGTTATACTTATTACCAAAGCAATCATTTAAGAAGATATAACAAATAATTTCAGCAACACATATAATAAGGAAATAATCAACATAGGGAATGATTAACAAGATACACTAAAATTGGGTCACACCGCCCTTGGTCCCTCACAAATCACAAATAATCACCTTGAACACACCCCTCACCTAACCAATTAAAATTAACCCATGATCTCATGATATTTATTATTTAAATATCCTAATTAAGATAATTCTCACACCACCACCTCACCTAAGATAACCTTCTCACACCACCTAGCCACCTCACCCCAAATCTATTCTTAGTATGTTTCCATAACTAACTAAGACCTACCTAAACCCTAAAAATCAAAGCCTACATTCCCTCTAACCACATTCCCACCATTAGAAAAAAATAAGCTTCCATTCTAATCCATGAAAAAAATGAACAAGATCCAAGAAATCAAGCAGATCTGCCCATTTTAGTAAACCTAGGAAATCCCACCCTAACCGATGCCGGTCACCCTAAACCACCACCGGTCAACCTGAACCATCATCGGTTACCTTTTATTCCCTTTGGTAACCTTATTTCGAGGTTGGCACATTTAGAGAGCAAAGAGATGAGACCAGAGCTGCATGCAAGTAGAACCAACATTCACACACATCCGAACATCCACAACCAACATCAGAAGTGACCACAGAGCCATTTTATTCATGGGAGCATCCTGGAAGCACCATCACCACACCAAACTCCATCCATCTGATCAACTTCCATTTCCATCCAGCCATCAAGCTCATATAACAATAAGTATACCTCCACCAACTTGGTCTAATACACTATAATAGCTTTTATTATCTATTTTTCGATTAAGCTGATTGCATCTCCATTTCTTCATTTCTTATCGCATTCCCATTCGGGCATTTTTCATTATTTACATCATTAGATTACCCATCCTCACTAAATTTCCTCCCAACTACACCTTCGAGACCTATAGATCCCATCAAACCTACCCCATCACCTACATCAAATCCATTTAGCCTCAAGCCCTCAATCATTTTTTTTAAGTTTCCTCTACCCGACCATACCGATGCCGGTTACCCATAACCATCACTCGGTTTCACTTAAATCGACATCGGTCATACTAGACCGATGTCGGTCTCTGTGTTTTACCTTAGACCAAGAACAGAGCCTAAATTCCCCACCAAATACCCAAAACAACCCAAAACTAGACCCTGACTAGTACCAGTACTCTGACAGAGACCTCACCCTTCAGATTCAATCATAGCTTAGCCTGTTGTGAATGAATTTTCTTATTGTAATCGAATGAGATACCTAAATCATTTTAACTACAATAGGATTTCATTTATTGTTAACATTGAATTGTTTTAAATAGTGGATTGACAGCCTTCTAGGGAGTATCACACTTCCTAACTAGCATACGCTAGGTAGTCCATTGTCATATGCTATTTAATCTCTTTTTGTGGTCTTGTTGTTCATTTCAGGTAGTTCCTCCTAGCCAAAAGGAAGCTCTCACGATCAATTTGTGGATCAAGAAGTCATACATGCACAACAACCTTCAACCAACTTTAACAGGTATTCCTCCTAGCCCTTTTACCCTTATCTGTTTCATCACATTCAAAGAAATGCTCTAAGAATCAGTGAAACATTTTGGCATGCCTGTGGGACCCATTCGGGGTTCCTTGCATTTCTTCATTTCTAGGTGAAAATTTGTATGTTTGTTTCCTTTCTCGAAAGGTTCTCACATTAAATTTCTCCCTTGGAATCTTCTCTTCTTTCTATTGTCTCAAAGCAATCATGTTTTGGTGCTATAAAAAGAACTCTTCTTCTCTTTCATTTGTACTACATTAGTGAAAGATCATACTCTCTCCTGTTCATCTTTTTGTCATCAAATTCAATATTTTGATTTGGGCTTAAAATCAACTACATTTCATTCTACTTTACTACATTAGCTCACATTAAATGAGGGCAACCTATACACTGGAAGTCATGCCCAATTGATGGTTGACAAAAACAAATCATAGAAAAGCACTTTCTTTCTCTTTCTCTCTCTCTTGAGTCTTACCAAACATCACAAAATTGAAAAATACACACATTCTTAAACAACATCTCACCCAGAAGAAGTCAGTAGGTGATCACATGATCACGACACACAGTGGGGGCCCCAACTCTGTTACTTCGCCGAGTCATTATCTCAGAGGACAGCCCGCCCCCACCATAACATAACCTAAACCTCTCCTTGTAGATCTCCTTCTTCATAGGAAGCCTTCCTCACCAAAAAAATCTATTCTAAAGTTCATGAGTCAGTCTTCTAAATAGCATAAGTGAACAAACATAAAGGAAAGAGCACTCTTAGGATCATATTTTTCTTAGTGTTTCTACTTGGCTTGTGTTTTGAGGTGAGAGGACACGTTTCTTCATCTTTTTTTATTTCTCCTTGCATGCTCCTCATCATAGTTGGTGTATTCCAACTTCATCTGAGTGTGCTTGGACCCCATTTTCATCATTCTCATAATTTTGGGTTTGATTCCACATTTGATTTTAAATCACAACCACCTTTTTCTTCATCTCTAGTTTCAATTTCACAAGAATCGTGTCGGTCCAATGACCATCCATCGCTTACCCTCCTCGACCATCACCGTTTTACCCAACCGGTCGCTTTACTTTCTTTTGGTTAACCTACCCAAAAGGACACTGTTTCATATTATTTGTTGTTTAGAGTCTCTATAACTCTCATCATCTTCTCTGTCTTGATAAAATCCATCTACAACTTATCTACCTGTAGATTATTAGCCTTTTGCCTTGTTTTGGAAAACTGTTCTTTTTCCATAGTGACCAACATGGTTACCTATGACCGACATGACCGACATCGGTTTACCCTAACCGCATCGGTTAGCCTGTTCAATTTTCCAGCTGAAATTTTTACCCAATCCACCTACCACTACCTTGTTTTTCCCTTTTTTGTTGTATTTCTTGTGTCATTTATAGAAAGTAGTCCTACCAAATCAGCACTTGTTCACATGGTGCTGACTCATAGCCAAGAAAACACCCTCATATTCCATGCTAGTTGTCAACCACTCCCACCTAGTCCTTCACCACCTTCCATTCTATCACCCATGGATCCTACCCAACCTATCACTATCGCCATAGGTGACGAGGAGTTCACACGACTCCTTGACAAACCCTGCCGCCTTATAGTTCTATCTTTCCCACTCATCCACTCGAGATGCCTCGGTCAGTTGATATACGACATGCCCATATCTATCCCCCGACTCTCATTCCTACTTCCATCAGCCCCTTCTAGCTCCGCGACTACCCGCACCTACCTTTCCCCTAGTCATTTTGCAGCTAGGCCCTATACCTACTATGACCACCACATCTACCACATCTATTACACCCGCAACATCCACTATACCTTCATCAACCACCTAGAACATAACCTCATCCATGCCTATTGTCTCACATATACCCATAACAACACAACCACCCCCGTGTCGATGACCCCTACCCCATTTCAAAACATTTTCCTTTCTATTCCACATTCCTTAGCCCCATCACTACTAGGGTTACCTCGACCCTTCCACCTCCATATACATACTCATCAGCCTCCCATTTCATCTATCATTCATTCTAGGTACATGTACCCCTATCTCACTCCCTCATTCTCAACCTACCTATGTGGCATCACCATATACTAGAATGCCACCTCCATCATATGTCCAACATCAACCCTCTTATGCTACAGGAGGTACCCATCCATCACCACCTACCAATGACCTCATCAAGTTAATGATGGACAAGATGCAGACACTGAGGCATCGGTTTCTGCTCACACAACTCTCTCACCTATGATGAAATTTGCAATGAGCCCATACACCCATCCATTCCTATTCATCCATATCCCATACATTGGGAGATGCCTAAATTTAACCACGCTTCAATAACAAAAGAGGACCCACAACAACATTTGTGTCTTTCAAACATGGGTGTTATCTGATCACCCATGATGACACTTTGCTTCTAAGGACCTTTCCCATGTCTCTGACTGGGCCCACATTAGACTAGTATAGTGGGTTACCTAGACATTCTATCTACTCATTTAATCAGGTAGCCCAAGCCTTCTTGGATCACTTCTCCATCAACATTGTTAAGAAGGTTACCATGACTCGACCTCTACTCTACGCATCAATATGATGATGACGAGTCTATCATATTTTGTCACTCATGGCGTAGCTTGATCAATCAACTCACATTCCAATTACCACAAACCAAACTCATAGAGCTCTTCACTCGGGCTTGTGCTAGACATATTTCACCAACCTTGTAGGTGTAGACTTTCCAAACCTTCGATGAGGCATTCACCATGGCACAAAAGCTAGAGATTTGGGCCATCAAGAAAAGAAAATCCAACTACGAAATAAGAATGCATGACATTTAAGTCAAATGATACCTCTTCTTCTTCAAAACCACAAAATAATTATTCAAAAGCCAAGGGAACCACTAACGCAGTGGTACTCAAGGCCAACCCATCTCATCCATCAAATCAAGCTAAGCCCTCATCTAATCTTTCTCCTATCTAGACTTTTCAATTCAGATGAGAACAATGGAAATACACCCCAATTGGGGAGCCTTATTCTTCTATTTTAGAAAATCTCATTAAAGTTGGGGCCATCACCCTTCCTCCTATAAAACCACACACTAGTTTTGATCCTCGCTCACCCACACCTACATGTGGTACAAAGAGCATGACTTCTACAACTATCATCGGGTAAAAGGTCATAATGATGGAAATTGCATCACTTTCAAGAACATTGTCCAGAAATGCTCGAGAATGGTGAGTTAGTCTTGGATAATCCTAATGCACCTACCAACCAAAACCTACACATCTTCAAGAAACCATTTCCTAATCACGCCCCTTCTTCTGACCAAACTAGAGAGACCTCAACTAATGATAGCCAATACCCACGAGGTCCATGCTATTTTTAGTGATGCACACAGTTGCTTCCCAATTACCTCATATTCCTTCCATAGAGGAAATCCTAGCCCAAAGTCCTCCACCTACACATGAACCCACTTCACCTATTCCTCCACCCACAGAGGAACACCCTTCATCTCCTCCCTCACCTGTGAAGGAGCCTTCTATTAACATCGAGACCACTTCACCTTTGGCTTCTCCACCTAGAGAACCATCACCAATAGTACCTCTCCACCCATGGGAGATGCTTGTTCATCTCCTCCACCCACAGAGGAGCACCCATCATCTCCTCCACCTATCAAAGATCCAGTAGAAATGTCATTACCTCTAGGTGACCATTCTCCATCAGCCACCCAAGATCCTACTGACTTACTTTCAGCTCTCTTACCCACAGAGGCTGAAGCTAGTGATTTCCCCATTTCTAAAACACATTTTACGGGAATCACCATTGATCCACATCAACCTCACCCACAATAGTGTCATTCATTCTCATGCTTAGCCGATCACCTGATTATGTGGATAGAGCCTTACTTTGGGGGTGTCTTCTACTTCCTCATCTCAACACAAATGCAGATGTCACTCACTGACACCTCCACTATCTATCCAAAAGTGTTTCAGCCGACCAAACCAAACACAACCACAACTATCACAAATTCTCCCACGATACCACTCATGGCTCAACTTACACCTCTACCCATAACCCAACATGCATCTACATCCAAACCCACACCTACATCATCCTTGCCTAAACCTATTACTACTTTAGGGGTCATCCCAATGGCTAGCCTTACTCATCCACCCATCAAATTAGATTTAGCTACATCCTCCAAAACTAACACCAAACTTAACCCGGCCCCTAAACAAGAAAAAATCCCCTAGATCTCATACCCCAACCTCACCAATCACACCCTCATCACCTTCACCCTTCCATCCATCCTAGGACCTCACCCCTCGACCCTAGCTAAGAAACCTTCACCCACCAAAACCAAGAACACAACAGAACCCATTTCTCCCTCACAACCTCTAATATACCCAAGCACCCCACACAACCTCCACCCACACCTGTAACATTTTTACCACCCATACCTCCAATACCATCAATAAATTCTTCACTACCCACAACACTTCCTTCCCTTTCCCTCACACCTCATGCCCAACCTACGCCATCTACCTCCACAACACCTCGGTTATCCCCATGGGTAACCCACCCTCTTCCACCATCCACTTTTTTCCTCTAATTCTCATGCACCCATATCACCTTTACCCAAGAAGGTGCAACCTAAAGGAAAAAATCCACTACCCTCCAATAAGGTAGTTAAACCAACCACACACTCTATTTCTAGTTCATCTACCATGCCCCTACCCAAGCAGACACAACCAACACCTAAGACCATAGCCCAACCCACTCCCCTCTTGCAAAGACTCTTCCTATACAATCAGCCACACCTACACCCAAACCCACATTCACCTCCCATTGTGATCCACTAGCGGGATCCTATGCCAAAATCTTAACCAACCTCCTCAAAAATTTTGTCATCACATTACCACCTCTTAGACCTTATGACCCACTCAAACCCAAACCAAAAGGGTTTGACAAAACCAAAATTTGTGCCTACCATCATGTGCCAGACATGATGTAGAGACTATAAGGCTTTGAAACTACTCTTGTCCAGTTGTGTCCTCCTGAAGAAAACTTTGACGATGATGACCTTCTCGATGAGGACCCCATTTCACCAACACCAATTTCCATAGTTCTTCCCTCATTTCCTACTCAACGACCAAAACCTCCACCCCCACAACTCTTAGAGCCATCCCCGAGATTCAAAATTAACATGGTTCATATCAGAGAACTCACCAAACCTCCACCCAAATGTCGGTGTGCCCAACTCATTTCACAAGGTTCCTTCCCACCTCTTGGCTTCTTCCCTTCCTTGTCATTACACCTTTCATGGCTCACCTACTTCATCTACCTCCCCACCTCAAATCAACATGATCCACGTTTACTACCCATGCTCGAAGACAAAGGCAAGGAAAAGGCAACCAACCCACCCACCAACCAACCCTATACCCAACATACCATCTGCACCCACACCTAAAGTCACTATCCATGGCCCCACATATCCTATTTCTAATGGGGTTACACATCACGTGATGCTCAAACAATTACACCAATCCTCCCTCAAAATGTCCCTATATGACCTCATCCAAACCTCTAAATCCCATCGTCAAGCTCTCATGGAGGTTCTTCAATCTATTGAGGTTTTACCCAATGACCCCACACCCGTAGCCTCCATTATTACACCTCATCATGTAGCCTCTCTCACCAAATTACCACCTTCTTCTACACCTCCACCTACTCACCAAGTAGCCACCCTCAACTTCTCAGATGAAGAGATCACACCACACCAAACCGATGACCCTGATCCAACCCTTTTCATCTCCATCCATATTGATAATATATGTGTATGATGTTATGATCGATGGGGGTGCTAGCATTAACATCATCTCCTCCCATGCATTCACCAAATGTGCATACCTGAAAATTACATGCATAAACATCCCATCATGTTGCATTCATTTAATGATGCTATCACTTCTACACTTGGCACCATCATCCTCCATGTTTGCATGGGCCCCCATACTATTCCAGAGTTATTTTACATCTTGGAGGGGGAATTTCAATATAACCTGTTGCTTGGTAGACCCTAGATTCATGTCATGGGTTATGTTCCTTCCACTTTGCATCATTGTGTGAAGTTTGAGCATGAAGGGCACACCTATACCATTCCGGCTAACCCATCACCTTTCAAAACCTACAACATGCTTTACCGACCCAATGACGTGCTTATACCCATTAAGGCATCTTCATCCATGACCACTTCCTCTTCACCTACACCTCCACTCACCAATGCCACCACTACCTCAACCGCACCTAAATCCTCCATTCCTACCACTTCCACACCTCCACTGCCGACCCATCAGCCTCCCAATCAGCTGGCTCCACCTCCGATCCAATCTCTAACACATCATCTATCCCAGCTACCCACATATCGACCACCGATCCCTTGAAGGTGTTTTTCAATGCCTCACTCTGGGGAGTATCACCTATATAATGTCAACACATTCCTTACTCCACAAGAGTATGGAAGCCTTCACCAACACCCTCACTATGATCACCACATAGGAGAGCATCTCCTTTATGGTCCTCCCCACCTTCCACACCAATCTCACCTATGGGGGACTTGATACTTCCACTTATACACCTAAACCACCATCACAAACCCACCCCTTTTTTCTACCGACCTCCAGTCACTCACCAATCACCATTTTCACCCACACCTTCCTACACCGATGTGCATGGAAAGGTTTTGGTTTTGGATTTTATGAGCAAGGCCATCACACTGTTATTCCATGTACTACCCACAAACATAATGACCGTAGTGGTATCGGCTTTGTTGAACTACCTACCAAGAAGGCTCACATTGAACTCATTGAGGATATCAACCCTTCTCCACCTTCTTCACCTGCTCCACCTTCTTCACCACCTTCACCACCTTCACTACATAGTCGATGGATCCAAAATCCATTCCTCCTAACTTTTTTTTTTTTCATAAACACCATTTCCTTGGGGCCTCTGACTTATCAACGCGAGGGTCGAGGCTCCCTCTTCTCTTCCCTTCCTATATCCTGAAATGATCGATGATGATACACCTTCTATTAATGTCATTCAATGTCAGGATGATGAATCTATACTCACCTATCTTGGTGTAGAAGACTCATATATTCATCATCATTACCATCTGAGATGCAAAACCATGTTGAATGAATCACTATCAAAAATCAACATCCATACTCAGATGACCCACACATTCTAAAGATCGGCCAATCTTTAGATACTTGCTAATAGAAGCCATCACTTCTTTTCTCAAAAATCATAACCATGCTTTTCTTGGTCTTACACTGACATGCCCGGTATTGACCCCACCATAGTGGTCCACAATATCGTAACCATTCCCGATGCCAAACCCATAAAACAAAAGCTGAGGAAAATGCACCCTCACATTGCTCTTCTGGTCAAAGAAGAACTTCAACACCTTCTTTTCTGTTTCCTTCATCTTACCCATTGATTATCCCCGATGGATTTCTAACATTGTCCCTATCACTAAGGTGATAGGGGGACTTTGCATTTACACATGATTTTCTATGACCTCAACCTAGCTTTCCCAAAAGATGACTTTCTCTACCCGATTGACTAACTAGTTGACCTTACTACTGGTCACGAGATGCTATCACTCATGGATGGTTTCTCGGTTATAACCAAATCTTTCTTTCCCTAGAGGATCAACACAAAACCACATTCATCACCCCTTGGGGACCTTCTACTATCGAGTCATGCCTTTTGGCCTTAAAAATGCTTGGTGCCACATATCAAGGGGGCTATGACTTACATCTTCCATGACATCATGCACCGTATATTGGAAGATTACATAGATGATCTCCTTGCCAAATCTAAATGCCTCCAGCACCTCACCATCCTAAAAACCATCTTTGACCACCTCATTAAGTATTGTGTTTTCACCTTCAACCAAGAAGTGTGTCTTCGTGGTTCTCTCAGAAAGCTCCTTGGGATTTATCATTTCCTTACATGGTATAGAGGTTGACCTACTAAAGTCAAGGCCATTCTCAAAATGCCTCCACCCACTAATCTACGGAAACTCAGAGCCTACAAGGTAAGTTGCAGTCTATTCACCATTTCATTTCACAACTTTCCGATCGATGTCAGCCATTTCATCATCTTCTCAAAAAGGATGTCTCCTTTAAATGGGATGATGACTACCACAAAGCTTTTGAGGCCTTAAAACAATACCTTCTCCAACCACCCATACTCATTCCACCTAAAGATGATCAACCCTTCTACCTATACATCTCTGCTACCGATCACTCCTTAGGGGCCATGCTCACTCATCATGATGAACAACATAGGGAGCAGGTGGTTTATTACATAAGTCCATACTCTTCTGGACTACAAACCCGATACACCCATGCCAAAAAAATTTTTTAGCCTTAGTTTTTGTTGCCACCAAACTCCCATTACCTACTTAACCACAAAACCTATGTCGTGACCAACACCGACCCCTTACACTTCATGTATGCCAAACCTTACCAAAATCAACGGGTGCACATTGGCTTATGCTTCTGGCCACCTCGACCTTGAATTCATCCATCAAAAAGTCCATCAAGGGCCAAGCTATCACCGACCAATTGGCCGACGCACCTATTTCTGGGATCAACCTCTAACTTTGACTTTCCAGATGAGTCAATTACTACCCTTTCCCTGGATGAACCCACTTACCAAATGACACTCTTCTTCGATGGTTCCAAGTGTCAACATGGGGGTGGGGCTGGTGTTATCCTCATTCCACTTGATGGTGAACCCATGCCTTTGTCTTTCAAACTCGATTTTGATTGTACAAACAATATTGCTGAATACGAAGCACTCATATTGGGTCTCCAGTGCTTTATGCCTTAGATGTTAAGTCAATCAACATCTTTGGTGATTCTCAATTGGTCATAAACCAAGTCAATGGTATATACCAGTGTCATAATGAGATACTTCAAAAGTATAAGCATCATGTGGACATACTTTTGACCACCTTCGACCATTATGCCCTTCAAACCATCCCACGTTCTACCAACAAATTTATAGATACCATGGCCTAGCTTGGCTTCTCGATACCCGCTTCACCCACCGACTCTAAAATATTTGTCACCATACAAAGACTCCAATCACCTTCTTATTTACCTCATGAAGTTTACTCTATCGAACCACCACTCCCGACCCGAGTGACCTTTGGTATAAACAATACTCAGACTATCTTTCCCTCTCCATCTTACCTCCCGACCTCACTCATAATGGACAACGTGCCTTTCTTAAAAGGGTCTCTCATTACATCATCATGGGTGGCCTCCTCTATAAGCATGGCTTTGATGGTATTCTCTTACGGTGCCTTACGAGTTCTAAATTCCTATACCATTAAGGAAGTTCATGATGGCATATGTGGAGGTCACTTTAGTGGTCTTGCTGTTGCTAAGCGTATTCTTCACCTAGGCTATTATTGGCCAACCCTTAACCATGATTGTTGTGACTATGTTAAGCATTGTGTAAAATGCCAACAACATGCCAATCTTCATCATACACCCAGTCATGCCTTACAGTCACCCGTGACCTTTGGCCCTTTCTCTCAATGGGGTTTGGATCTTGTCGAGAAATCAATCCCCATTCTTCCCAATGACATCAATGGATCATCACCACTACCGAATATTACACCAAATGGGTTGAAGCCATACCTCTCATCTCCATGAAAGCCGAGAAAATATGTGAGTTCATCAATCATCACATTATCTGTCACTTTGGCATTCCACATCACCTCATCACTGATAATGGAAAACAATTCAAAAATAAAACCTTACAGAAAACTTTGATGCCTTTCGGTATTCAACTAAGTTTCTCATCACCATATTACCCACAAACCAATGGCCAAGCCAAATCCACTAATAAAACCCTAAACAAAATTCTCATGAAAGTGGTTAATGATACTGGAAGGACTGGCATACGCACATTCCTTTCACCCTATGGGCATACCATACTAGTATTCACACTTCCACTACTACCACACCTTTTTCTCTGGTCTATGGTATAGAGGTTGTTCTACCTCTCGAAGTCTAGATTCCATCACTTCGTATTTCTCTCCATGACATGCTCAATGATGATGACTTTCACCAGACCATTTAGCACAACTTGAGTTATTAGATGAACATCATCTTAATGCTCTTGACCATCTTCAAGTTTACCAAAAATGTATCAAATGTGCCTATGAAAAACGTGTTCATGAACGAACCTTCCAAGTTGGTGATCTCATCCTGAAGGAAAATCAACATGTAACCAAAGCAAAAAAAAGTAAACGGGGAAAATTTTCTCCTAATTGGCTTGGACCATACATCATGACTCATGCTTATGGATCAGGTGCTTATCATTTATCTTCACTAGATGGTAAACCCAAACCTAAGCCCCTTAATGCCTTGCATCTTCAACCATTCTACTATTGACTTTCAGTCCTACCTCACCTTCTCCTCTTTTCATGCTCATCCCTTGAGTGCTATTCACTTCCCTCCTTTCACTATGCCATCCCCAATGATTAAACAAGAATCATGTGCATACCCATCACTCTTTTACCCTCTCTTAAATATGTGTACCATGGCTCTACACATGGCATGATTCTCATGGATACTTTTCATCTTCTTTCGATGATGAGATCCCATGGTCATTTCACCTTTCTTTCTAAACAAGAATCCGATTCTTCACCTTAGTCTTGTCCATGACTTAAAATCCCTCACATGGGATCCAACTCCTTGAGTCAAACTTCCAATAAAAGATGACTCCCTCAAAAGGACATCTTTCTCTCTACATCACTACTATAAATAGACTACTCCCTCAAAGGACAACTATGTAAAGCCTACTTAAAAAAAAAAAAATCCAAGCTTCCCACATCGATCAACTTTGTGAAGACCTCAAGGAGATAATTTCCTCATCCCATATAGACTTCCCACATCGATCAATCTATCTCAAATACAAGTCAAAATAAAAAAAAATTTTTTCATGGACTTGCTCATTGTGATCTTGGATCTCTTGCCAAAAGGCATGCTACCTCATACCATATAACCTAACCATTTTCACCTTCTCACCATTTGCACCTTCATTTCCTACCGCCTCAAGGGACCTGACTAAACTATGACATTTGGTGATCATGTGACTATTCTTCACCTTTAGAATAATCAATCATGCAATGTCTTTAGGGTCTTACGTTCACTAGCCTATCTAAGGTATGATCCACCCATTATGATCCTCACCAATCAGGTGGCTCTCTTGCCTCCTCTTATCTTTTAACTTCTTCATTACGTATTGATCATCCTATATAGGACTAGACCCTCGACGCTTATCTCTGGGAAATTTTCCTCTTTCACCACAATCAACTTAATATCACCCATACCTATTTTCCCACAATTCAACCATACCTAAAATACCTCAACTCAATCATGCCTATAACCTACCAACCCATTCTCATACCTCCTCACATTTTCCCTAGCTTATGGGAGAACTACATCGGCCTGAGGTCCTTTTCACCGGACTATGTAGGCAACACTTCGAGGGCATGGGGCCCTTGGAGGTTAGCTCAGCCACTCTCTACCCTAACCAATTCCTCTCCCCCTTTCCTAGTCACATTCTACCCTAGTTAGTTTCCTTTTTATATCAATAATTGGAAATTAAACCAAACAAACAACAATTGCTTCACATCTTTATCATCATCATTCATACATTCATTATATCTACCATTTCTTTACCATTATCATGCATTTTACTACAAAACATCTCAACGTGACCCATATCATCATTAATTACACAAATTAATGAATTACAAACTCAACCAATCCTCAACTCAACCATACCTAAACCAACAACCTAAACCAACAACTCAACATCTAAACCAACTCCACTCAATCCATGCCTAACCTAACTCCATCCATCCATAAAAACTCCATCCATCCAAACCTAACTCCACTCCATCCATGCCTAACTCAATCCAACCAAAACCTTGACTCAATCCATCCATGCCTAAAACCTAAACTCACAACTCCATCCAACCTATGACTGACTCCATCCATCCATAAACCAAAACCTAACTCCTAACTCCTCATCCATGCCTATGACCTAGCTCTATCATGCCTACACTACTTAGTTTCCATCACATATACAAATCAAAATAGCAAGTTAAACACAACCATATACACATCATGCCATAATCACCATCATCTCTATAAATAAATCATCTAAACATGTGTATCCATATACATGACTCTCAAATATCTTTGGCACACAAGTGGTGTATATAACAAAATCTCAAAAACTCTCATGTACATCCTCACTATCTTCGCACGCAGCCGATATATATGTCAAAAATATGATGTCAAAAATAAAATAATCATGCATGGAGCTCAATCATCTCCCCATCTGATATCCAAACCTGTCTCATCTGTCTCCTCCTCCGCTCCTCTAGCCCGACGTCCGGCTGACCTCTCTCCGCCTCACCCTGGTCTAGCCTCCTGATGGTCCTACCTCTGAGCTGGCCTCCATGCACTAGTGGCCTCACCCTGACTCGGCCCCCTAGGCTCATTGGCCCCCTGTACTCCACACTATGTGTGTGGGATCTTCCTCTCACTCGAGGCCTATTGTGTGCTCTATGCTTGGCATATGATAAGACATATATCCCCACTGCCATCAAATGATCCTGGTAGTATCTCACCTCACCCATGGCATCTCTCAATCTAGCAAAGTACTATCTACTGCTGTATGGTGGTGCCATCGGCCTCTACCCCCCTCTCTCTCTCCTTGAATAATAATGGACCTTCCTCGCCCTGTGGTGGTGCCATCGCCCCGAGCTCTACTGCACTATACTGGGCCTAAGGGCCACTATCTCGTGCTCGTGTGCAAGAGCTAACCGCCTAAAACCTATAACATGTCCTTGCACTATGGCCAACTAGCCCTATAAACCTATCACCTGCACCTATAGGGTGGCTACTACACTCCCATCTCCATCTCCATCTCCTCCCTCTCCTCTCTCCTCCGATGTGGTGTTGGTCCCCTCAGTACTCCTATGCCTCTAAAAGTGGCCACCTGTGCTTGCGCAGAGTCAAAACTCATGTGCCTCGCCCTCTATCGATGTCCCTGTACTATGCCCAACTAGGTCACTAGGGTAGCCACCTACCCCTGTAGGGTGTCTCTCTGAACCGTGATGGTAGCCAAATCCAGCTGCCCTGGCCTCGATGGTACTACTCATAGCTGTGCAGCCCACCACTGTTTATACCTATCTGTCACCCCGACATCATCTATCTATCAATCCGACCGACTCGCTCCTCCTCCTCCCCTGGCTGGGCACTATAGGTCATGGTGGAGACATAGGCCTCTCCACATCATCTCTCCTATACTATGAGGGAAGGGTGGGGTATATCCTGTGGCAAACCTAAACTACCATCTGACCTGGTCTACGGGTATCATCTCATGCTCCCCTACCCGCCGCCCCTCTATCCACCTATAAATTCAGTAACCCATCCAACTCCACCGCCATCTACCTATATGAAGGATAGCCTACATATGGCCTCCAAATAATGTCCACACTGACAAAACCTCTAAAGTAATCACCTATAATAGGCTACATCATGTGTCACTCTCACCACTCGACGACTCTCCCATAATCGACACCCATCACCTATAGCCCACTCAACAAAACCTAGCTCAAATGCATCAGCTCAGGGCATACCAACTAGGGTGCACACACACACAATGTGCTCATAGGCCCAACAATGTAACAAGAATGTGCAACACAAGTTGAATCACCGTAGTCACCCATAAGCCCACAACTCCCTATATAGTATACCAAGAACGTAGGTGCCCCATGCAAACCGAGTCCTACTCTCCACCATGTCATGTAGAACCCCATCAATGACCATGGGAATCTCCCACCCTCTGCATCAGGCAGTGCAAAAAAAAGACTACCTCCATCAAAAGCACTACTAGCCTCATCTCCTCGGGTAGGCTCGATACATCACCCCGTAGCTCATGCTGGCACTGTGGAATCCTAACAATGCCAACCCCTCTCCAAACACTGGTAATAGTAACTCCTCGATGCCTCTAAGGAGATCGAGTAAACTTGTGTACCTACTATAGGTAGTCGCAGGATCCTAAACATCCTCTAGGGTGATCATGATCTCACCCATCGACAAATGGAATGTATTGTTATCAAATCCCATCTATCGATGAGGGAAACCATCAAACTCACCTCCCGACTACGTGTCGGTAGCGTCTGACCCCAATCAGACCCACATCTACAACATGGATCCACTCTCTCATGTCATCTCCCCCCATATCTCCATGAGCAAGGGAGGTACCTATCCCTCATCCGTAGCTGGTCCTTGGCCTGTATACAACCAATCATATTATTAAACTTGACCACACCTACATGTACATGCAACCTTGCACCCCCTTATACTCCTACCCTAACTAAATAACCTTTCACCTATATCTATGCCCTAAATCACACTATATCTACCCATGCCTCTCAATCACCTATTTTCATTTTACCTATCTACCCATGCCTTGACCCTCACCTATTTTCATTTTTCCCCTCTCACCAATCTTCCTTATTCACCCACCTACCCATACCCATAACTCTTCCCCCTACCTAACTCTCCCTACCCCTACCTATCTGTCTATAACCCATCCATTTTAGCTCTTGAGGGCTTTCCTCTCTATAGCTCTCGACCGACATCATTCATCATCGACCGACCACGGTCCAACAATAACCGACATCGGTCACCATATCTATGACCGATACCGGTCCTTACCCACCGATGCTAGCTAAGAGTGAACCGACGTCGGTCACTACTGCCATGGCGACAAACCCACGATGCCCTACCCTATTTCTCCCACACTTCTCCCTTTCTACCCATTTCCCCCACCAATGTCCTACCCAATACCTATTCCCACCCCTCACTTACCTAAATCTACCCTCCCTTGTTCCCCTTTTTCATTACATTCCTCATTCAAATTTTAAAATATTCCCCCCCAAAAAACCTATTTTCCTCCTACCCATTTTCCCCTCCACCTACTCAAAACAAAAAAAATAATCAAATGGGCTCTTACCTCATCACATCACATCTGTCTCATGGTGGTGGCACCTCGCCACTACGCAGTCCACCCGATCCCTCTCCTCCTCCTCATCACCGATTTCCCACTGGCTCAATCAAATCAAATCAATCACCCAATCAAATCACCACGCTCATAGACCCACCTATCAACCAATGATCACTCACTCTCACAGGCTCACCAACTCAGCTCTCCATGTCATTTGGTCACTTTCCACCTCTTTATCTCTCTCTTTTCATTTTCTCCTATGTGGAAAATGACAAATGATTTTAAAAATGTGGAACTTTTTCTTTTTATAGCCTTCCCGACTTGACTTGCACATGTTTCCCTTGACCGACATCGGTCCTGTGCCCTAGCCTACCATGGTCGGTCCATGGTGACCGACATCGGTTCATTATGACCATTGTTAGTTATCCTGCTTAGTCTTATTACTACCCACTACCCCTAATTTTCTGGCCTGAATCCTTTTACCTCACCCACACCTAACTTGGACACTTCACTTTACCCTCTTGACCTCATCATTTACCACCTAACCCTTCATCATTTGGGACTCATTATTTTACCCATACCTCATCCCTACCCATGCCGTGACCTAGCTACTTGGACCTGGAACATTTCTAGTGACCTGTGACCTCATGTGCTCACTATACCTTGTGACACTATTACCCATGTTGTTTGACCTAATGACCTTACCTTGCCTCTTTGCCATGACCATTTATCCTGACCCAACCTTTGGTGTACCAGAACATACCTAAACATTTCCTGACTCGACTCGTTGTGTTTCCCGACCATATCCTATACCTTGATACTTTGAAATCACCTCAACCTTGTTTGATAAACCTATCAAACTTAGACAATGTAGAGTTTACATGCTCTTCAACTCCGGTACCATGTACAGCTTTATACATGTGTGCGTGCGTTTGATCATTACTACTTCACTTTGACCCCGACCCATTACCTAGATTCACCAATTGACCTTACCCCTTTACCCCCGTTGTCCCACCTTCCTCTTCATCACATTCACCTTTTTTTCAAACCACTCACCGATTATGTCTTCTACCTCATCGCCTTTCTACCTCATCTTATTCCCCATGGTTTGAGGGGGATCACCTTCACCCACACATGGGGCAACCACATCTTATTTTTTTCACTAATATTAATTTAATTAAATTAACGCTTACCAATACAAGCTACGCAACAAAAATCTATTCTTAGGTTGCAAATGTAGACACCAAAATTGGGTCACACTCCCTTGGTCCCTCAATCAAATAATAACTCAACACACTAATTTCCCTTCCTCATTTCCCACAAAAATACACTTGAATTAATCAAATATAATTTGATTAATTATCCATTTCAAATCTAAAAATAATCTAATCCTCACAACATGTCATTATTCTCCATGTTTTCCACTATTGAATTAAAAATTCAAATTCAAATCCTCACCCACCATTCGTGGTCCCCACTCACCTAAAATCCTCCACTTATGAATTAAAAATATAATTCAAATCCTCACCCATTCTTCGTGGCCCCCACTCACCTAATATTGCCCACATTTTCAAACCATCCACCTAATCTTGCCCACATTTTCAAACCATCCACCTAATCTTGCCCACATTTTCAAACCACCCACTTAATCTTGCCCACATTTTCAAACCATGATTACTTAAATTAATTTAAGCTAATCACTCCCTCAGGCTATAAATACAACCTTACCCCTCCCCTCTAAACACACGGAGAATAAGCTTTCATGCCATATCTAAGTTCTTGCATCCTTTGAGCAAAGAACATCATTTTGCCTTGTCCTAATGCCAAAATAGCCTCATAATCCTTTTTCCCATCTAGTGTGCAAAGTAAGAGGATCGTTGTTGCAGGAAGGTCTTGCTCCGTCTTGAAGAAAAGCACCTACATATCACAAAATCAGGGCTCAATCCAAGTTTCCTAGCCCATTCTGAGGTTTGCTACGGAACGCGAAGGAGGAGGTATGATTATTGGTATTTTACTTCCTTGTTAGTAGTGTATTTTTCATAGCTTACATTCTGGCACGCCCGGTTACTTTCGATCTGTTACCATTAATTTCCCAATTAGTGGTTTTATCCGTTCTTTGTTTATTATTGTTTATTATTATTTCCTTTTCTATTCCTTATGGTCTTCTTTGGTTAACCTTCACGCTTTGGGTAGTGTTTTTGTTGTGTGGTGTCTTGTGGTGTATCTGCAGGTTATAGCAATAATGAAACTATGAAGCTCATCTTGTCTTTGATCTCCTCGGTGCTTGGTGTTTAGTTGTAGTTTGATTTTTTTCTATTTACTCGTAATCTATAAAAACACAAGCACTATCCATTAGTTTATCATCTTAGTGTCATGGGACAACCAATCCGGAAAATATATTTATTTATTTCCTTTTGCTAAAATAACTGTTTTGTAGGAAGTTAATCATTTATTTATTTTTTTCTTTCTTTTATTTTAGTCAATCATTTTATGATCTAACTCTTTCTTTCTATTTATTTTTATTTTTTAACCTTGCTGTCAAAATTTTAGCTTCTCAGGTGAAGTATAGAAGTCAGAAAATAAAAAAACCAGCTCCCGGGACGTTTTTCTCACGTTTAAAATTTTCATTCAGAGCGTTCTCGTAGCCCATCTTCCGGAAGCCATAACTTTTGCTCCCGAACTCGGAATGACTTCATTTTTTTTTAACAGAAAGGTATTGAAAAGATCTATGCAATGAAAAAATAATTTTTAGATTTAGACTTACAAAAAAATTTGGTTTCATTTCTTCTAACACCTGTCTTTTTTGCAAAAAAACAACAAAATTATAATTTTATTTATTTATTTTTTTTAATTTTTATTTCACGAAACATCCTCACACGTATGCTCTTTCCTCGCACTTCAAAAGTGATCTTGGAAATCAGAAACGTGAGGCCACTCAAGCTTTAGAAAATAATTTTTATTTTTAATTTTTTGCCTTACATTTAAATTTTCCGCGAAAACACTTCTCGGTAACGTTTTCACCCTCTTCTTTCATCATTTTTCTTTTTTGTGAACATAATCATTATCGCTATTTCACAATCATGATTAATTGCAATAATTATTAATATTTATTTTTTTAACAAAAACTATTTCAATTGTATCCGCGTATGCTCTTTTCTTGCGCCTTCAAGCGATCTAGAAAATCAGAAACGGTCACAATTTTTTTTAGTTTCTTGTTCTAACATTGCAGGATCCCCTAGCTTTGTTTTTCAACTGTCATTTTAATAATTATTTTCCTTTGTCATATTCTTAATATTTGTTTGGTCGTTGGTTGTGTATGCTCTTTTCCTGCGCCTTTGAGCGATCTGGCAAATCAAAAACAACCACGATCACTTTTCTAACATTTCATTTGCAGGATAACTACTAATTTGTTTTCTGTAGAACCGCGTTGCTGGAATATTGTCAAAAACAAAAAAAAAAAACAACAAAAATCCCGCAAAAATACCACCATTTAAAGACAATTGCTGAAACTAAAAAAAAAAGGACGCTCAGGTACGCAATTATTTTCTGCTAGTGATTTATTTCAAGTTGGAAAGAACCCTGCGTTTAATCACTTTATCATATTGTTTTTGCACGTAGACGAGGTGGATTTCATCACCACCAAAGCTACACCGGTGACGTGGACTTGACTACCACGCACCAACAGCATTTGCATTTGCATTGCACTTTGAGACCTAGTCTCATCACAGCGTTCGGTATTTACCTCGCCGCTGCTCTTCACTTACAGGTAATGCTGTCGTGCAGCGCATGCGAGTCACGCCTAAATAGGCATATGTGTAACAACGAAGCTTTGGGCATCGTCCTGTAAATCTTCGGGGAGTTATAAGGACACCATACACATTCATCCCTCCATCACCTTCCACCTTTTCACAAAACACATTACGGGCGTGGTGATTCACTCAAAGCAGGCAAGTAAGAATTGGTGAGTCTCCTCCAGGTGCTCTAAGGGTTCCCGTACCAGTTACATCCCCGTCTGAAATTAGGTATATCGGGACTAGGGTATATCGGAGGACGCATCTTCTTGGAGTAATAAGAACTGCATCCACCATTTCACACATACTTGTATGATTGCATGAAACAATGATCATTCTGAAGAAGTTACCTCATAAGCCAAAACAATTGAATCCACATGACATTGCTTTTGCTTTGTTTGAAAACACAATAGTTTAGCATTATTTTATCATAAAACTTGGTGATATCAATGTGTTCATTGTAAAAGTTCAGACCCTAGTTGTGTTCCACAAAAAAATCAGTTCTCGACCATTGAATACCAAGCGAAACATCCAAACAATCCAACAACACAGACCAAAACATCACACCAATTTCATTAGCTCACTTTAGCCATAATACATACTGTCATAGCTTGTCTTGACTATATCGATAGATATTGAGTGACTTGCGTTCACTCCTTATCTCATCAATTGTCAGAACATTCTTTCTAGCTTGTTTCAAGCTATATCAAAATGACATTGGGTGACTTGTTTGAGTTCACTCATTATTTCATCAGCTATCGAGTTTAACAAAATCCCATCCGACACAAATCCCTTCAAAACTCATTTTGAGTTCACAACTGTGTTGAGTCACTTGTTTGAGTTACTCTTCCTATCAAAAATCCAGAGCTTGTTAAAGCCAAACCAATCAACATATTCATCATAGCTTGTTTGAGCTACATCCCACTTGTATTGAGTACCTTGTTTGAGTGTACTCCTTACATTTTCATCTGTTAAGCTTGTTTAATCCAAACCAATCAACATATTCGTCATAGCTTGTTTAAGTTATATCCCACTTGTATCCCGAGTAGCTTGTTTGAGCTTACTCCTTATAGCCTTGTTAAAACTTGATTGAGCGAAAACAAAGATCATAATCAATAGGTTGATTTCTTCATCGCACATTTCTTCGTTCTCCCTCTCTTTCAAACATGAAGAATTCACGAAAAACATCACACAATGAGCTATTAGAACAAATTAATAAGATGACAACACAACTCTCTCATATGGCTACCCAAATCAGTGAGCGATCACCCAAAAAGCCGATCATACAACCTCACGAAGAAATCAGTTCACGTAAAGTCCAACGTCAGTTTACCCCCCTTGGAGAAAGTCTCTCTAGTGTTTTTCATCAACTAAAAGAGGCTAAACTGATAAAATATCCAATTACAAAACCCTTTGTCAAAGGGGAAGCTAAGCCATGTTGGTACAAACCTAACACATATTGTGACTTTCATCGCATTGATGGTCATCACATAGATAAATGTGTACGATTTAAGAATTACGTCCAAGACTTAATTGGCGACGCGACATCATCTCTGTAGAACTTGATGACAATGCTCTTGCGACCAACGACACATCGATACCACAACTTTCCATGAAGAGTGACTCTCTGTCGAAACTCCTATATATCTTGAAATTCCACGAGATCATGGCGACAAACGATCAAGACTCTCTAATTCCAAACCAATCGATATCTTCTTCAAATTTCCTTCCATTAGTTCAAACATACATTGAACTGTTTTGGACAACAACATTCTTCCAACATCTACTGAGCACTTGAACTTATTTCAGACTCTCTTTCAACCCAAACATATATTGAACTGTTTTGGATGACAACATTCTTCCAACATCTACGAGACCTTGATCTCATTTCAAGACTCCCTTTCAGACCTTGATATTCTTTTGAGACACTGCATACTGAGACGAGGTTCCATCACAAGTACCATTAAGTTTGATTCTATTCTTCCAATATTGGCTCTTATGCCTAACATCTCTAGCCTTTTTGTCGAAACACAACCACATCAAGTTTGGACACTTGCAACAATGCAACCTGTCATGACCATCATACTTTCAACGATCGATCTTGCAGGCATCTCATCACTAATGATTCTCACCTATCAAGACTTCTATGTGCATATATTCTACGAGGTATGTATACCTAGGAATATCTTTATGCCACCTTTTCCATCTTTAATTTTGAATCTATCGTCAAATCAATTAATTCATGGACAAACAGAAGCAAAAAATCAAACAATGCAAACTGAGGCCACTCCCTTCTCCCTTGTTTATGGTGGGGAAGATATTTTACATGTCAAGGTTGAATTCCCATCCTTTAGAATATCCCTCAAAGACGTAATCAATAAAGATTATTATCAACATTCACGCCTTAATGAACTCGAGCTTCTTGATGAAAAACGACTTAATGCCCTAGATCATCTTCAAGTATATCAAAATCAGCTACGACATAGCTACCATAAAAAATTCAAACCTAGAAAATTTAAGGTCAATCATTTCATTCTCAAAGAAAATCGAAAGAACACACCCAAAGAACGAGACAAACAAGACAAATTTGAGCCCAACGAAATCATAGATAGTTTTGGGTTTGGAGCTTATAAATTGGCCATTGACACGATGGTCCAAGATCTTGATGAACCCATGAATGTAGTTCATTTAAAGAAATTTTATCCTTGAGATGTTCACTGCCATTCCAGGATACAACAATGTACATTGTTCCTTTTGTCTTTCTTATCTCCGAATAATTTAAATTTATTCATTTCCATTGGCAGATATTTTCTTTATCAAAATCACATCTTCATATTTATCATCATGAGACAAGTGCTAATATAAATCCTATTAAGTTTGTGAGCATCATACTTCTTCCACTTTCAGTCGCTTTCCTCTATGGTCATACCTAGAAGCTTACTGATGGTAATATATCCCCTTCTAATACATTCTCTCTTTCATAACAAAGCTCTAAACTTCGTTACCCAGTTCGTTTGGTCGTCCATCTCAGTCTTCGGTGTTGAACCCTCGCGTCCTACTAGTCGTGTGGGGATGAGATTGGGGGCAGACGTTTCTTCCCAAATACAAAGCACTATTGTAAAAAAATCCATCAATTCAATAACTTATGAATAATTCATTGTCACATCTTTCGTCCTTCATAGTCTTTGGTGTTGAGCCCACACTTCTTACTAGTAGTGTGAGACTAGGAATCGAGGAAGGTGCCCTTACTCGTCTACGTCTTGTCTTCGGTGATAAACCCTTGCCTCTTACAAGTGGCATGGGGCAAAGCGTAGAGGGTCATTCTCATACAAGCATAAAAACATTGCAAAATATTCAAAAAAATAAAAAAAAAAAAACAAAAAAAAAAAAAAAAACAAAAAGAAATTCACTCGCCTATATTTTGCCTTTGGTGATGAGCCCTTGCTTCTCACTAGTAGCATGGGGCAAGGCATAGGGAGTCATTTCAAAAATACAAAATCTTATAGTGCTTACAAATTATAGAATCCCCAAACACGTAATTTAGATGCCTAAGTGAAGAGAGAACTATCCCTTAACCTCATATCTTATCAATCAGCAGGCCACATAACTGTCTAAGTCTAGCATGTGACTCATAAAGTGAAAGCCATTTTTGAAACCGGTTCAGTACCATTATGAAGAATGGAGTCACAATTTCCCAAAGGGATTGTTGTTAGCATTTGTCTCTATATTCATTATCTACCTCCTACGTCCTTCTTGATTCTTGGTGATGAGCCCACACATCTTACTAGTTGTGTGGAGTCAAGAATGGAGTTGGAATTCTTTTCATCATATCATCACCACCATATCATGCCAATGGAAAGTGAATTTATGTTATTTTGAGCATAAGTTACAATGCGGAACACGGTACATCGTCTCTCAAAAATAAGTCTGCACTCTGGTCCATAAATTGTCAATCATAATGTAAAAATCAAAAACATTTGAAAATCGTAAAAAAATCCAAAAACAATGTAAAAATCCAAAAATCCAAAAACATTTGAAAATCGTCAAAAATCCAAAAACAATGTAAAAATCCAAAAATCCAAAAACATTTGAAAATCGTCAAAAATCCAAAAATTTGATATTTGAAAATCGTTTGAAAATCAAAATCCAAAAACATTTGAAAATCATCAAAAATCCAAAAACAGTGTAAAAATCCAAAAATCCAAAAACATTTGAAAATCGTCAAAAATCCAAACACAGTGTAAACATCATAAAAATTCAAAAACATTAGAAAATCCAAAAAAAAATATAAAATTCAAAAACAAACATTAGAAAATCAAAAAATCCAAAAACAAAAACATTAGAAAATATCCAAAATACAAAAACATTTGTAAAATTTTCAAAAGACCAAAAACATCCACAAAATTGTAAAAACTCAATAAGTAACACAGTTCATCCTTTGAACTATTATCCCAAACGAATGGTCCAACCACCTTATGACTACCAATTTCAAACCACTTCTCCTCGCGTGAATCCTCGCTTGGGGAAAATCCGGCTCTCATTGTTTCCTTGTTTGAGGAGACTGGCCCAATCCTTTGTACCTCTGCTTGGGGGCACATCTAATCAATCATCACTGTGGAACACGTTAGGGACATGTTTACTAGTTCTTGTGTTGCATTATTAGTGGCAAATTATTAATTGCTTTCTTGTATCTTGATATATTACAGGGGGCATCTTGATTTTATATATCCTGGTGTTCTCTGTAATATTCTTATGTTATCTGATTGCATGTCGTACTGGGGCATCATACTTTCTTGATGGCCTCTGTCTATGCTCTCTTCCATTTGCATATCGTACTGGGGCATCAAACCTTTTTGATGGCCGTGTCTATCTTATCACGCATATTACATCTAGTCATCCCGATCTTTTATATCACGATGCATCTGTTATGTGCTATATTAAAATTAAGATGCTTTTCGTCACGTGAGTATCTTCTGCATGATCAACATCTTACTTTGCACCCCATCCATTCACCCATACTAATGCATTCTCCGGTTTGCGAATCCTACTTGATCACCGTTGCGGTTTGCGAATCCTACTTGACGATCTTTCTCAAGTAGCATTCACTATCCGGCGCTCCTTCTCCCCCACCATGATCACCATGTATTTGATCCATTCATTCTCACTTCTCATTTTTACTCCTCCCTTATACCCATATTACCCTTCTCACCATTCTGTCCCCTCTCACCCATTGGTATTCTTTCCTTTCACCCTTTTCTTCCCACTTATTTTCTTATTCTTTTTAATAACCCCTTCTATATGGAATCCTCGGTGGAGGTTTACCCTCTCTCTTAAGATCTTCCCATAGAAGCTTCTTCACCACATGCCCTCTCATCAAATCCATCACCACCAACACATCTTCATCCACCTCTTCTACTTCCCATTCCCGCATCATTACTCTCACCACGTGGGCATCCCAATTAAGGATTCCCTCACACTCTCCACCCTTTCCTTATCCTTCATCCATTCATTTTCCCCTTTTTCTTTCTTGACTTCCCCTTTTTTCCCACCCCTACCTTTTCATTCATTACGTATATGTTTCTCTTCCTTTCTCTCCTCTTTTTCACACTTTCCTCGCCCCTCATAGTTTCTTTTTTTTTCTCCGTTCTACTTCTTTTCTTTTGTCCTCTTTCCATTTTCCTCTCATTTCACCCCTACTCCCACCTCGTTTTCTCCTTCTTATTTATCCTTTCCCATTTCCCCTTTTCCACTCTCTCATTTATTTCACTTCCATTATCCCTCTTTACTATCTCTTTGCTTCCTTCATTTTGCACATCTCTCTCATTTCTTCATTTCACCCTCTACTCTGTCATTTTCCTCTTTTTTTGTTTGTCCTTCATCATTCCCTTCTTCCCCTATCATCCCTCTCTCTTATTTCTACCTCTTTTTCCTTTTTTCCCCTCCCCTATCTCCCTTACTCTTCTCATAATCAACCCCCAACCCTATCCATTCCCTTTTCTCTTTCCCACACACCCTCACACCTAGCATTCAAGGTCGATTGAATCCTTCCTCCATTTGCGTCGTGCGGTCATTCCAGTCTCTTCCACTCCATTATCGTCCTCTTCTCCACCAAATCCATTTCCCTTCTTTTCGAGAGTTCTGTCGTATATTTCATTCTCGTCAATCCTCTCGAGGGGGCATCACCACATCTATCCATAATCACATCTTCTCATGACATTTTTGTCTTGGAGGATACCATGACATCCGTCACTCACCACTTTCTATTCTCCCCAACAAACATTCACTCTACCTTTTAAAAAGTAGATTGAATTCTTCCCCATACAAATCTACTTTCTTTGAAAGGACACTACTTTCATAGTACCCTTCGAAGAGAGGGGCAAATGTAGACACCCCAATTTCACATCTATCCTAAATCAATTAATTTCCCTTCCTCATTTCCCACAAAAATACACTTCGAATTAATCAAATATAATTTGATTAATTATCCATTTCCAAATCTAAAAATAATCTAATCCTCACAACATGTCATTATTCTCCATGTTTTTCCACTATTGAATTAAAAATTCAAATTCAAATCCTCACCCACCATTCGTGGTCCCCACTCACCTAAAATCCTCCACTTATGAATTAAAAATATAATTCAAATCCTCACCCATTCTTCGTGGCCCCCACTCACCTAATATTGCCCACATTTTCAAACCATCCACCTAATCTTGCCCACATTTTCAAACCATCCACCTAATCTTGCCCACATTTTCAAACCACCCACTTAATCTTGCCCACATTTTCAAACCATGATTACTTAAATTAATTTAAGCTAATCACTCCCTCAGGCTATAAATACAACCTTACCCCTCCCCTCTAAACACACGGAGAATAAGCTTTCATGCCATATCTAAGTTCTTGCATCCTTTGAGCAAAGAACATCATTTTGCCTCGTTCTAATGCCAAAATAGCCTCATAATCCTTTTTCCCATCTAGTGCAAAGTAAGAGGATCGTTGTTGCAGGAAGGTCTTGCTCCGTCTTGAAGAAAAGCACCTACATATCACAAAATCAGGGCTCGATCCAAGTTTCCTAGCCCATTACGAGGTTTCTACGGGCGCGAAGGAGGAGGTATGATTATTGATATTTGCATGCACATTTGGTTGATGCTCGCTCCTCCCGAGATCTCTTCACGTTGTTGTTCACACGTCCGTTGATGTGCACATTGTCCCTCATGATCCTCACTTGTGGGTTTTAAACCCTCTTTCATGGTATCAGAGTGGATCTTGTGGATCCGTGCACTCCTCGGCATTTTTTCATGCGTTTTCTAGCCTCTAGCGTGATCTTCAAATTCTCGTGTGTGTGTCGTAATGGTTATTCCGATCGTGCTCTACTTGCATTTTTTTAAGGGATTCATGTGCTTGGTTTATTAGCTTGAGGTTGCTTGTGCATGGATGTTTTCGATGCGCTGACTTGTTTGCAGTGGTGATCTCACCCATTTCTAGTTTGACAGTTGGGGTTTTGGTTTTGCTTGGGCCTTGCTTGGACTGCTTTTCCTTGTGGTGGCTCTTGAACCATTTGTTACTTTGGTTGGGGTCTTCATTGCATTGTATTACTGCATCGGGTTGCTTGTGGTCTGCATGGTGGAGCTGGTTGTGTTTCCATCTACCATTGGTTTGCTCAGGTTTTGATGTTGCGTCCTCCATCTGCAACTTCACCGGAACCTCCTTGCTTGTTTTCCGGCTAGCTATCCCTTCTTGGCTTGGGTTTTACACCCTTGTGGATGTTTTGCACTGAGTTTTCATGCTTTGCATTGTTCCCTTCCTACTCTTTGCATCGACCCTCGGTTTGCATCATTCACGTTGACTGCTCCATTCCACAGAATCTGGTTAGAAATACCCATGGGCATGAGCGGATGGAAGATCGATCATAGGTAATAGATCAAGGTGGCTACTATAGGATGAAGCCAAAGCTCATAGTTTGAATGCAAAGGGAGTAGCGGTGTGTGATCTCTTCAACTGCGCCATGTCTCTCGACTACATCGGGCTTCCCACCGACACCTCGGCCATTATTACGGGCTCATACGGATGTGTGGCCTCTCTGCTCAAAATTGTTCCACTGACATCTCGGGCTTCCCTCGGTTAGCTTACTCCCCTCTGCTTCACTTTTGGTTCATGACTTGCCAGCTTGGTTCGTGAGCTCGTTGTTATAGCTTCTCTCACTTGCATGTGTTATGCATTAGATTTCCGTATCCATTGGACTATGCATCACCAACCATTTTACACCTATTCTACGACCTAACTCGTGCTCTTGTCTGATTGCCTCACTCAGGTGCTTATCTCAAGTCGTGTCTCTCAACCCCTCGACGCATTGGGATAGCTAGGTAGTGCGGAACTTCAACACCACTTGGATAGCTCGTCCCCTTGACTCGGTGGCCTTTAAACAAGCTCCACGCCTCACTCGGTTCTCAAGCTCCATGCAACAACTTGGTAGTCTAACCTAGCTCGGAGTTCCTTGATCGGCCTTGGTGCAACTTTACCCGACTCGCCAACGAGGTCCATTTCAAACGGCTCAACACATGGTTTGAGAACGTGGGCCCTCACATCCCTTTTAGAATTATTTACAGGTTAAAACAATCCCCCTTTTAATATTTTGAGGTAAAAAATTTCATTATTGGCATTGTAATATTCTTAGGGCCTTTATTTGCTTGTTATTATGTCCTTCATTTGCATGTCGAAGACGGAGGGCGAGGTCAGGGGTTAGTAAGAGGCGAATCCCCCTCACAAAAAAAAAAACAAAATATGCCTAAAATTTGATGCTGTTTCCAATGAGTACCCACATGACACCCTTTTCACCCATTTCGGCCATTTTTTTAATCAGTTTGCATGTTTATTGGCTTTTTCCATCAGTTGCGGGAATCGTAATAATGTCATAACTTTTGACTCGCAAGCTCATTTTTGAGCGCTTCCTTGGTCAAAGTTACATGATTTCTCACACTTTACATGATGGCATTGTCAGTTTTGTAAATTAACTACTTTATAAAGTGCCGCATTCTGGGGGTTGACTAGTACTCTTGGGTTTTCACACGCAGACGCATTATCGGTCGAGTCCGACGTCTTGCTTTTGTGCACCTTGCACTTTTGATTCCACATCATGGAGAGTTCTCTTTCCAGACTTGAGTGTCATAGGATCACCTTACAGCCTCCGCCACTTCTCACCGAGAGAGGGAACTATTCAGCTTGGTGTGCTTCCATGGAACGTTACTTCGCCCACGAGGGTCTTTTACCCTTCTTGCTTGGGCTAGTTCCTGCACCCACTGATCATCGTCATCTAGAGGAATTTCTTGACACTTGTGACCATGTCTTTGGTCACATGATGATGCATGTCTCTCGATCTCTCTAGTTTCACGTGGCAGACTCAGATCCACCTCACCGTGTCTGGAGCATTCTTCAGTCCCTCTATGGAGACCCTTAACATACTGCCGCCATTGTTGTTGCTTATTGCTTGATTCGAGTTATCTCCTCTATTTCTTTGTGTGATGACAGTTCCACTAACATAGGCTCGCTTGGTTCTACTTCTGATGATGAGGATTGTGCATCTAGTTCTGATGTCGAGAGTACTACAGAGGACTTCTCTCCTCTTTCTCTCACTATTCCAGAGAGTGTTGACACTTCCCACATCTCATCAGATATCGAGAAGTATCCTATTTAGTCTTATACAGTCATCACACCCGCCTCTTTTCCACCTTCAGTGTGCGAGGCCCCTTCCACTCCTCTACCTTCATTGCATGACTTATACCTATCTGACATCGCTCTTGTTTGTTGAGCCCCCTCATTGGGATGAGTATCTACCTAACCTTAGTCGTCTTTTCGCAGAGTCTACTTGTGATGCACTATAGGTCCCTCATCCATCTACAGGTGTTTCAGAGGAGTTCATCATCTCCGTTGTTGGGAGTGCCCCTTCTAGGACTCTTACCACTTCCACTTTTCTGGAGACCTTCATTGATCCACCCTTGCTTGTGGATCCATTTTTGTTGTGGGGAATGTTTTTCGCCTTCACATCACATGGAAATCCTTTATACAGGTGTTCACTCTTCACACTCTGACATTTCTGCACACGTGGCATTACCTTCGGTTCCTTGGCACTCATTTGCTAGACCTATGTCACACTTTCGTGGACCAGACTCAGAGTTCTTCGTGCTACTGCCTTCGGTTTCCTTTGTGGAGTGGGCAGACTTTCAGCACGTCATTTTTGTCCTTCTTAAGGGTAGGCACACAGTTCAGTGTGGGTGGCTCTTTTCGATCCAAAGGCGTGAGGATCTCGTCATCGAAATTATTTTGGATACCTCATAGAGCTGCAGAGTTCGAGATCCGTCCATGGCATCATCTGCATTCCTCTCATCTCCCTCTTCTTCTCTCTTCTTCTTCCTTTCGAGAGATTTCCTCTTTGTACATGGGTACCTTTTCAGGATTTTCTAGAGCTGGGACCCATATTTGGCATCTTTCTTATATTAGAGAGTGTTTTGTTCTCTTGTGGTGGATGCTTTTCCCACCGGGTTTTCCTTCACTGCTTGGGACCTTTTTCTTGTACATGGGTACCTCATCAGGCTTTGTGTCGGGACCCATTTCTTGTTTCTTACTTGCCACCTCATCCTAAGTTACGATGAAGGGGGGGTGTTGGTGTGTATTATTTTCCACATCATTAGGTGAGTCATCTCACTTAGGTGAAATCATAGGTCCACGTGTCATTTTAGGGGTCATTATGAGATTCTTAGTGCGTCAATGCATCATATGTGTCATTGGGAGTTACATTCTATTCTAGGAATGTAACTCCCCCTCTCTACTTGAGTTTCCATGATTACAAAGACTGGGGGTTACTCAACACCTCCTATATGTACACCCCATTTGATCTATGAGATAGAAGAGAGTTTTATGGCTTAACCAGGTTCTACCCATGTTTCAAATCTTTGTATGCACATTCGGTTGATGCTCGCTCCTCCTGAGATCTCTTCATGTTGCCGTTCACATGTTCGTTGATGTGCACATCGTTGTCCCTCGTGATCCTCGCTTGCGGGTTTTAAACCCTCTTTCAAACCTCAAACTAAGAACATAGCCTAAATTCTCCACCCAATACCCAAAATAACCCAAAACCCAGGACTCGACTAGTCTGAAGTACTCTACTTGAGACCTCGCCTTTGATTGAATCATAGCTTAGCTTTGTTGTGAGAACGAATTTACTTATTGTAATCGAATGAGATACCTAAATCATTTTAACTATAGTAAGATTTCATTTATTGTTAACATTGAATTATTTTAAACAGGTGGATTGACAAATTCAGGAGTATCACACTTCCTAGAACTAGCATACGCTAGGCGAGTCCCACTTTGTCATATGCTATTTAATCTCTTTTTGTGGTCTTATTGTTCATTTTAGGTAGTTCCTCCTAGCCAAAAGGAGCTCTCATGATTAGCTATGGATCAAGAAGTCATACGTGTGCAATAACCTTGAACCAACTTTAACAATATTCCTCCTACCCCTTTTTCCCTTATCTATTTCGTCACATTCCAAGAAATTCTCTAAGAATCAAGTGAAACAAATCCATGTGTGTGATTTATCTTATTCTGCATGTGATTTCTTTTCCTTTTCTTGGCTGCTAAGTCTTCATGCTTTTGTCTATTTCTAGACAAGGCTCCAAAATGACTAAGTCATAGTCTTACGCTTGCATGTACGTAACCCCGCACGCTGGATTGTCCTCCCCTAGTGCATCCATCTTGCACAAAGGTGCTCTATTCTTCACATTCCTATATCTGCGTGTTCCTTATGGAGCATACCATACATGTTTTTCCTCCACACACATCCTTCTACGCATATTATGTCGGTACTTAGTCAATTCTCATGACTAACATTGACAATGTAAAGTATTGAATATAAGTTTTGGAGAATATATATGGGCTAGGGCTACTAAAAGGGATAAACATCTCACATATTTTCAACATTTAATATATATGTACCAATTTTTAAGTGGAAGATGAGTGGAGAAGATATTCAAAAATATGTATACTACAGATGCCAATGACTAGAGTAGAAATGTGCATAAGTGGAATGAATTTTGGAAGAGTTCATGGTAAAAATAACGTACATAGAAAGGAACACAAGGAGTATCTTGTCATGCAATTGATGATTTATCTTAACATACAAAAACTTAAATATCAAAATAATTGGTCATTTTATTTGAAACCTATAAAATACTACTTGATCAGGTGTTCAATTTAAATAGTACCTGAAGTGTATGATGGTGGCATGATATTGGAGCATTTAGGTTCATGTGCAATCCTACGTTAATAAAAACACATTTTCTTGCAAATAAATTTTGGGATGATACCAATGTGAAATACCTTTCGATAATATCATGCCACCAATGAGAAAAACTTACAATGATCCTTTTCCTTAGCCAAATTTTGGAAATTTGTGTAATAATATGAAATTTGCACAACATTGTGGAATTTTTTACAATTCTATGGAATCCACACAACATTGCATATGTAATGCAATACTTTATAAACTATGCAATCTTGTTTATATTCGCACAATAATGAAAATATTCATGTAAGCTTGTTTAATGCCACAAAATCATGCATAAAGACACATACTAATACAAGAGCTATGTATACTTTTTTGAACTAGTAAAGTGTATCTAGAGTCACAAACGCTTATTTTAACACCTTTAGTTTCCAAAAAAATCCACCAAGAATTATGATTTGATGAGACCACTCTAATTTAATCAATTATTGGATTTACATATACCTAAAGCACATGTCAACATTACTACATTTTTAATACACACACAAAGAACTTAATCCACCTTGCTTGGAGTAGGGACCACATAATTCAATCCCAAATCATATGAAGATGAACGCTAAGAAGATTAATGACTAACCATGGACACCTTAGAGAATATTCTTCAAGGGGTCATTAACATCACACTAGTATCTCTACTCTCCCACCCGAGCACACATGAATTCTAGATATACAAGATATATACTTGTAAGGTATCTTGATGGAGGGAAATTATTAGTTTCTCTTATTCTAATTCTATAATTTGATCTCGATTTGGAGCTTGAGATTTGTTTTTGAGCCATGTTTGATATGTGGTGATTTTTTTATAGTTGTGGGCTAGAGTTTGATTTTGTAGAAGCTTATAGAAGTTTAAGTTCTTATGATAGGTATAGGTAGGGGAATTATTGGTATAATCCTTCTAGAATGTCATAGAAGACTATAATTAGAATGTATTAACAATGTTCCTAAATCTATAATTTCATTTTCTTGTAATTATAAGAATTATTCTCATTCATTTCTAGTTGAGAAGTTGTTCTTGATATCACACCTTTTATGAGATCTACTCTAACAAGGTTTATGTGGTGGTACATATCCCTTCATTGGGAATCCTGATCATAATTGCATCACTCTCTATCCCTAATGACCTTTTTCTACATTTTATTGATTATTATTGGTAAATACATGAATAACATAATTTACCTAGTTGGTTGTTGGCTTATTGATTTCTGGGGACTGGGCTCCTTATTGTGTCCTGGTTTTGGTTTATAGCTTAGGTTTATGGAAAATTAAACTTTATTCAATTCATAGCCCGGATCAAAAGTGTTTACCCTTATTCGTAAAATGAATAACATAATTTATGAATATCAAAACTATTTATTATAGTTCTACATAATCATTATTGGATGGTGTATGAAATTAGGAATAAAACCCCAATTTAGTATTACAATAACATATAATTGTAATGGGAAATTGAGATAATATTGAGGTTTCAGATTTGGTCAAGTGAGGTTGGTATTTTCTAATTGATGTTGTCTAAAAACTCTCTGACGATAAAATTTAGTAACTTATGGAGAAACTTATCGGAAATATCCTTATGAAATAATGTTTGATAAATACATACACATACATACATGCATAGCTCAACAAATTTTAGTAATCCCCAACCTTAAGCAAAAATCATTGAAGCCTACATTTTAGCCGTGATAATAATCTTATAATTGTTGTAGGTTGGAAAAAATTACAATAAATAATGATGACCCTTATACTCTAGTCCTTGAACTAGTTCTCAAAAATGTCACACCAAAAGAGGAGTCTTTTTTCAATTAAATGTAGAAAATTGATGATGTCCCTTGTATGAGGCTGATATCCACATGCAAATACTAGATCCAAAGGCCTACAACTCAAAATGCAAAGAACTAGAACCCTTAGTAACACTAGAGGATCCAATGTGTCCAACCCTTTACAATGAGCAATGCTCTTACATTTATAGAAGAATGAAGGAGAGAAGAGGAGGAGAAAGGAGGGAAAATCAGATTGTGTTCATCCCCTTTCTTTCTAGTGCTATCACCTCCCTTAGATTAGTTTTCCCTTTCCGCATATCCTTCTATCCTTGGTCCCTTGGCATGTTTAGCTTACGATTTCTGTTTCAACACTACGAGTAGCGTAGCTGTGATAGAAGTAGGTAAAGGAACTAACCTTCTTCAGAGGTCTATCTCAAGTGCACAAGGTCTCACAACTTGGAGATGTCCCATTGTTGCCTCAAAGACCCAATTTAACTTGATCTGGGATGGGTGCAAGTTTGAGCTCCAAATTTTTTTTGGTAATATAACCCTTGTGTCTCTTCATATATCCCCTTACTCGCTTCACCTTCTCATGTATCCACATATCAATAGAGAATATATATGTGTGGAGTAATTATACAAATAGACGTCTAAAAACAAATAGTTTTTCTATTCTTCTTTACCTTCCTCCACAAACATTTATTTTACTTCCACTTTCTATATCCCACTTTCCTTTCAATCAAATTAGAGTAACCACCTAATCTATATTCTACATTCTTTAAAATTTACAATATATTTGATTAATCTTTTGCATAATCAAAATAACAAAATAGATGACAATTCCAAAAACCTGTTTTAAAATAAATCATTCTATATTAAAATTCGAATAAACTAAAATTTACACCTAAAATAGATGCAAAAATTGATTTATAATCCTATTAACATAACCTTACACACTTATTCATTATAAGAAATTTATAGAGATCCAAGACAATAAAACTATAAATATTGTTCCCTCTCAACCATTCATACGACCTTTTAAATGTTTGGTACTTTTTGTCATCACATATCAATAAATTGAAATTAAATATCAAGTCAATCTAGGTATAATCTATAATGCAATTTTCATTTTTTGTTTCGGTTTCTTTAGTACTGTAAACACGTATTGACGGGCATGATACTATTGTTTTATAAGGGAAATGTTCTTTGAATCAATTATTCATTCAATATAAGTTATTCCTTTTGTCACTATATGAATTTTAGATTATTACATTCCCTAAGCGCTACTTAATTATCCATACCCTCAATTATTCATTTGATATAAGTGATTCTTTTTGTCATACGTGGAAAAAATATAATATAGTGAATTTTATATCCTCGTATTTATCACCGTAGGCGTGCACCTTTGAAGATGCTTTAGGCTTCCTGGAAAGTGTCAAATTCCGGCGGTCTTAATTTTGCAGATTACCGGATTTTAGATATTTTTCTACAGTCCTAGATATTTACTATTTTAGATATCTACAAATTTTAGATATTTCCTATAATAATATCTAAGATTTAATTGTTCTACTTTAAATTTTTTTAGGCTACAATGTTTATATACTTTTTGAAGTGTATATGTTTCATATTCACTTGACTTAATGCCCCTATTCACTTGTCTTAATGCCATTAAGATCTGTACATGTCTTTTGCTTTGCAGAATTTGAAGACACAATCTTTTGGTGAACCATCTCATATACTCTGCAACCATGAGACTGGTATGTTTGACCTGTCAAAATGTAACAAGAACTCACTCCGATCTAAGGAGTTACTCATTTCACTCTCAAGATGAGGAGAAGTGGGGAAGATCTGAAGATGGTTGCAATTTGATGAGACAACGGTGCCATTTATGGTCTGCGGAAACATAAACGTGTAGATGGAACATTTCATCCACATGGAAGTTAAGGTTTGGGGGCTTAGGGTTACGGCTGTGGCCGTGGACAACCACGAAAGCACGGGTAGTGGTATCAAAATTAATGTTGAATCCCTTAAACATGGGAAGGGGGAAATTCTTCTTTGTAATGTGAGAGTGAGGGACGTGGCCAGAAGCACCTGTAGCAGGATTCCACACTACTAAATCATGGGGGATATAGGCGTTGTAGCAAAGTAGGAGCCCCCTGCTCTAATTACGGCTGACAATGCTATCAGGAAGAATGATCTCCTGGATAATATTTTTCTTCTTTTGGTTAAATGATGGTGTTAAACCTCCTTGTATGGCTCATAGTGTGACATCTCCATCGCCAAATTTGAATCCGTTATCTGTTCGATTTTCAAATCGATTAAAAACCGTGCTCGGGTAGAGAGAACCTCTTTACCTTGTGAATCCATGTCGTCGGATTTCCTCTTTACCAACCCCTAAACTTCTGCCATGTCATCAGATTTCGATTGCATTGCTCAATTTCTACCCCAATTTCTGTTGCTCCACCTCTCGCCCTCTCCCTTCTGCTTCTCTCATTTAAAAATGCATGCGTGCCCTTCTCAAAAAATTTAATGGATAAATTCGTAATCGTAATAGGTTCGTTACATAGATATGGGCATATATAACCATTTTGCAATGCGTTGAGAAGTTTTTAGTCATTTTAGATATCAAAATAAAACTATTTTTGAAATATGAGTGTCATGATTGTCAAATATGATCGAACTTTTGGAGTCCTCAAAAATCCTAAAACCCAGGGATGCCGATGATACCCCAGTTAACAAGATGTCATGTTGTTTGTAGAGACATTTTGGAGTCTCGAAGAAATCCTAAAACCCAAGGTCCGATGATACCCTAGATTAACAAGATGTCATGTTGTTCATATAGACATCTTCAGTGACTGGCATTTTGAGGACTTTCCAGAGGGAAAAAGGCTTTGCTCAAATTAGATTAGTCGAAACAACCAATTTGGGTTATAAATATTAATATATATGACCTTTGTTTCGATTTTCAAGTTTGACTCTAAACTTCCATACCTATATTATGATATTTTACACTGTACATAAAATGTGTAAATGAACGAGGAACTTAAAATTTTCCGAATTGTCCAATATGGGCATTCAATCTCCATAATTATGGCTTTGTTGTAGCATCTAGATAATTATAAATTTATTGTCTGAAAGTATTGATTTCCCTATTGGGTAGTGTATAGTAAATAACAAAGAAACACGACCCGAAAAAAAGAAGAAAAAGAAATATAAAAATTGCACACCAGCTTCGGTAGCTATATACGCAATGTATATATATGTGCATGGAAACACTCTCAGATATACCTTTCCAGGAGCATGAGATAGAGAAAAATAGCGAAGAAATAATGGAGATCAAGCAACGAAGCAAAGGTGGATCCACTACAGTAGTTGGCAGAGCAATTGCTCTGAGGATTCATTTTTGTACTTTTGTTCAAAAATATGGAAAGTGATTTTGATTGTTGTGTCACATTATTATCACAAATCCAAGTGGTTTTTAGCCCCGATTTTGGCATGGTTCCATCCTAGAAACCCTCAGGTTCATAATTGTGAGGATTTTTTTTTTTGGGAAATTTCATTGTTTTAAGAGGTTCTTCAATTTTCTTGAGATTTTATACATTGTAGAGGGAATTATAAGATTAAAAAATGTGGTTTATAGTTTTTTTAACATTATGTTTCATAAGCTCCGAGTATATGTACGCTTTTTTAAAGCTCAATACAACAAACCGATTAAGTAATGCTTGCAGGATATGCACAAACCGGGTGTGTTGGAAACGCTATGGCACCTTTTCGTAAAATGCAATTTGTAGGTGTATAGGCGAATCCACAACCCTTATCAACATCCTTCCAACTTCTCTAGAATGGGAGATTTAGAACATGTATCCTCTCTTTTATGAGTGGGAGAATCAAAATGAGGCAAGTGGGTTTGTGATTAGGAGTAGATGTAGATGCGGAAAATGCGGTTGAGGGTGAGACCTTGCTTTTTGAAGAGAGGATTGTTTTGTAGTTTTCATAATCAAAATTTCAAGGCTACCCATGCGAAAAGACTTTCTTCACTAGGTGAAAGTGAGATGGGTTCTATGTATACTCACAAAGGATTTGAGAATGGATATAGAAGTGGGCTTTCGGTGGAGGTAGTTATGGAGCAAGGGGTGGGGATTCTCAATCTAATTTTAACTAAGAGGTGATGCTTCCTATCGAAGATGTTGCATGCTAATCCTAACAATCCACTTCTCTTGAGGAATTATGCTACTTGTACCTTCATGAAGTACACACTTTCGTGAGGCCTAAGGCCTTTTTGATTTGGTCTGATTGTTGAAATATTTCAGCTTCACTCAATTTTATAAATTGCGAAGGATTTTTCTTCTCAAAGAACACATGTTATTTATTTTTATTTGAGAGGTTGTTAAATGATAACAAATACTATATATAGGGAACAAAATTTCCATAGAATTGTGTGACTAAATAAACTTATGCAAGAGGTAAAGTTGTGTTAAAAAGTGAGCTTGTACCATGGGGTATTTACTTGTAGTATATACGCTAGGGTAATATGCAAATTATATAAAATCAAACCTATTGGGAAAGATTCCATCTCTATGGCCATTATTGATCCCTTCACCTAACATGCCAACATCAACAAAAACAACAATATAAAGTGAGGACTTCAATTTCAAGTACCATTTTCCCAATATTAAATTGTTGATTTTTGAAATCCCTAGTGAATAAGTTTCCAATTCCAATTCAAGAATTGAGCATAAGGGCAACACTTAAATGTTAGAATGGGAGATTTAGTAGATAAAATCTAGGTCTTTGATTAAATGACGAAATGTGATATATTTTTGGTAAATATCAAAATTACAACTTACAGAAAACACGGTCATCTTCAAGAGCCATTGTGATTGTTCTATCAAAATGAAACAAACGGATATTAAATATGATTAGATCACTTTTGCGCACATACTTATGGAAATAAGAACTTTGCAACAACGTATGTACATATGTCAAGGCATTATAGGCAGAATCCACAACTCACTAAATTGTTCTCTCCTTCCCATCACACAAACATCAAACATTTTAAGATTACATACATTTCATCGCAAATTACAAATCCAACAAACTAAAAATTGTTATACACTCGGCGTAAATTAGTGAACTCATGTGCAATTGCTAGTATACCAATCATAATCTTCTTTGTCCAACGTGACTCAACTTCTTTTGTATCTTTCAAAGAACTCCTCAACGTGTTTTGCAATTATTATTGCACCTATCAATTAACGTTAGTGCATTTAATCATACCTAGGTCATCCACACACCCACTATATGGACAAATTCATTGCAATATGAAATTGTAATGATCAATTTTATTTTTTTTTAAAGATAAATCTTTTGGAACAGCTTTGCATGTTGTAGCTTGAAATGTTGATGGATTAAAAACATTGTAATTTTTAAAAGTTTTAGATTGAAAATAAATTTGTTAAAAAAAGAAATTGTAAATTTCAAATTTCAAATTTATTATTAGTATTATTATTAATTTATTTGTTTCAATTTTAAGATTTATATTTTATGGTCAATCATAAATTTTAAATTAAAATAAATAAATTTAACCTTAGTTTAAAAAGAGGGCTTATTATTATTATTATTAAGATTCACTAAATTATATAGAATGTTAAGGTTCATGTTTTACATTATGTATAGTGGAGTATGATTTTTTTTAATTGAATCAAAATTGGTTTGCGTTAAGAATACACAATTCTTAAGTTTAGTTACTAAAGATTAATTTCACATAATTTTACCAAGGTATAATCATGCTAGGGGACACATTTTTATTTTTTAAAATATTTGTTTCCTAATAGATGGCTAGGGAACACATTTTAAACATCACACAGTATTGGACTACAACTCATTTGATTGAATTATTGAGTAAGTACACATCTAAATAATCGAAAGAGCCCGTTCATATATTTTAGATTTCATGACAATGTTGAGTAAGTGTACATCTAAATCAATGATCTCTTCAACTAAATAACCACAAATAAAGAAACCCAACGTAACAAAATACCCAAACAATGACACATTTGACTCCCCATATTAAACATTTAGAAAAATTATATCTAAATCATCCTCATGATAAAAAAACACTTAAAATATAAATATATTTAATTTTTTATTACTATTTAAATAATAATAAAAATAATAACTAATAATAATAATAATTATCATTAACAAAAATAGACATCCCATTAAATTGGATCAGTTTTATTTGTTAATTAAAAAAAGACATTGAACCATATTTAAAAATCCTCGTTTGAAACGTGACCTATGACTTTGTTTGTTTTGGTTGGACTATGTTATAGGTGGTCGATTCTTTCTAAGTAGAATTAAAAACTGTGTTACATTCTTTCTTTCTTTCTTTGACCGACACAATTATTTTAAATTTTCTACCACTATTACGATGGATGGTTGATAGAAATTTGGTGTAAAAAAGAATCATTTGGTTTATAGGGTGTCCAAAAGATCACTGTGGTTGCGTTTTGGGCACTCTCTTGACCCACTGTGTAAGTAAATAGACTGTCTAAAATGTATCTAAAATCACACGTATTTCCTCTTCCCGTATTTAAAATGGATTAATACATTTTAACTGCAAGTCCGTAGACTATCCAAAGCCAGAAACATACGGAATAGATAAAAGAAGATCCCCTTCCTCCCTTCATTTTATCTATAAATATATCCTTCCTTGAATAACCCAACGTATACTTAATAAGCCCTTCAATATTTGTGTGCAATATTTCTAGTCTTGTTGGTAAATTAAAGTGAGAGCGTTAATGGAAGTATGCAGCAGAAACCTGTCACCCACTTGTGGAGACATGACAACCATTCTCAGTATTGACGGGGGAGGCGTTCGTGGGATAATTCCCGCAACTGTTCTTGAATTTCTGGAGGAGAAGCTTCAAGTATATATATTATGCTGCCATTCCCTGGATTAACTGTTTTTGTGTTTTGTTTCGACACTAATGAGAGTCTGTTAAGCAGATCCATTCCTGCACAGTACATTAATTAAACTTTGGTATTATAATTTGCAGGAATTGGACGGTCCAGATGTGAGATTAGCTGATTATTTCGATGTGATAGCCGGGACAAGCACAGGAGGACTGGTTACTGGAATGCTAACTGCTCCCAACGCAGAGAACAGACCATTATTTGCAGCCAAAGATATTACACACTTCTATTTGGAGCACTGTCCTTCAATTTTTCCAGCTAAGAAGTTAGTTATAAATAGATTACAATTCCTATTCATTTTTATCTGAAAAATAGGATGTATAGCCAACTAATTGAGGGAGATTGAATATCGAATTGTTAACAGGGGGTTTTTAGGATGGGTGCGAGCGTTATACGCTGTTATCCGAGGCCCCAAATACTATGGGAATTATCTGCACAATCTCGTTGATAAAATGGTGGGTGGGTCACATTCGACTGCAGCAACTGCTAACTAACGTGGTCATTCCCACATATGATATCCATTTAGAGCAGCCCGTCATATTCTCCACTTTTGAGGTAATTTCTTATTTTCTTTAAATTCTAATCCTTTTAAAAAAAAATTAGTATTAGTATAACGCTGAGCTTTAACATCTAGTAGGTTAGACCATTAATAATGAAGTTAATTTAACAAATAAAAAATAAATATTTAGGGTAGTGGATGGCCCTTCACCTTATCTGAAACGGATATAATGATAAAATGCGTTTGTCGTGTATAATTAAGATTTTCAAAATATATTAAAATTTAATTTCATTGTTTATGATATTTAGGTCTAATTAAAAGTGATATCTTTAGTCATTATGTTGGACAATTGATTATAAAGTTAAAATTTTGAAACGAGAGATCAAAGGTTCAAGTATTTTAGTGATTTTGGTTCTAGTTTGTGCAAACATATCTAATGTTTAGGTTTTATTTTTAAAAAGAAGTTTTACAAATTTTATAATTTATTGGAGGGATTGTAAATAAAATATAATTAATTTGTTTAATGTAATTTTAGTGTGGATGATAAATGATTTTTTCATAAATTATACAATAACAACAAAAGATACCAAAAAGAGATGAAGCTCCTTTCAAGTTCCACATATTAACACACCTAATACCAATTAGTCATTAATACACTTGTCCCTTCAACCTTACCTTTTCAAAGCACCCTACTTACCAAAAAGGGTGTGTTGAATTTTGAAACATTTTTTTCAACAATAAATTTTATTATATACTATAGAACATACATGACAATTAAATAGATCTCACTATAGTAATGATAAAATTTGACTTCTAAACCCAAACTAGCTATTATGGTGTGAATACAAGGTGGTTGAATTGTATTTCCTTTTATTTTGTCAAACTATGTCCCATGTTATGATCAAGGATTTTGATTTATTATCATTTTCTCGATGACGGTCAAAGTGTTTTAAAAGATAGTTATATATTGAGTGGATTGTAATCTAATGGTATTTATGAAAATGTAAAAGGTGTTTCCTAATCATTCACCAAGCACAAATCCCATACCAATAAACAAACGATGAGGCTAGAATTGTACCCTCGATGAAATTAGTCAAATTAGATACCCCTCAATCCTTGACAATGAAGACTTAAAATTATTTGCATCCAACTAATAAATGCTTTGAATTCAATCATTGAAAAAATATGCCATTGACTAAAAGTGTCAATAATCGACTTTATAGTCAAGAGTTGAACTTACATAGTTGATAGTTGATAGGCCTATTTGTATTTTTCTACTCTAAATTTTTGTGGACATTAGCGCATTTGTTCCTTACTTTTTTTTTCTAAATAGATAATCTATATTTTCTACATGTTATATGTAGGCTAAAAAAGATACCTCAAAAGATGCATATTTATCTGATATATGCATTGGCACTTCGGCAGCTCCAACTTATCTTCCTGCTCACTACTTCAAAACAAAAGATTCATTAGGAAATATTAGAGAATTCAACCTTATAGATGGAGGAGTAGCCGCTAACAATCCAGTAAGTGGTTAATTGTTCAATTCTATATCAACCACTGAAGGAATTATAAATATCTAATCTATTACTTTTTAAAATTATACTTTCAAATCATTTCACAGACCTTACTTGCTATAAATGAAGTGACAAAAGAATCTCTCAAGCCACACCAACAATGGATATCCCCATCCAAGGAAAAGGTGAATTGATTATTGAAAATATTTATTCAATTATGTATTTAGATGGATTGTATAGTGTATGTAACAAGTATTAAGGGACTATGGAAATTTTAAACAGGACCATCACAAGTTTTTGGTGTTGTCTATTGGAACTGGATATAAAACGACACGCTACAAGGCCACTGATGTTGCAAATGGGGACTACTAACATGGTTATCAAACAAGGGAAGGATGCCCATATTAGACACTTTTATGCAATCAAGTTCAGACATGGTGGATATTCATGCTTCTGTGGTCTTTGAAGCTCGTAACTCCCATGAAAACTATCTTTGAATTCAAGTATATGAATAGGTTATTATTTACGTGAAATTTTCTTATTGTGTTAAAATGAAGTCAATATTTCCTCCATAAATAACTCTCATTAGTTTTGATTTCAATATTATTTTACATACATAATTAATTTTTAATTATATTTTACCTCCTTTATTTAGAATAATAAGTATAATGTAAAGATATTATGATAATATAAAATAAATAAATAATTATATATAGATTGAAGAATACTAATATTATAATCTCTTGAGATGGGGTTTTCACAATAATTAGAATTTGTTATAGTTACTTTAAGATGATCTCCATGAATTCAATAATTAATGGAATGAAAATTTTCATTTATATTTTTAATAATAAGTACAAGATAAAAAGATCTACTTAACATATAAACATTCATACATTTTTTTATTGAAGAGAAATAATAAATTTCCATCGATTTAAACTTCTAACCCTTTCATATTCTATAATTGTTAAAATTTGAGTTGTGTAATATTTTATATTAGTAATATTTTTTAATTTTAAAATAATAAATAATAAATAGTGTTGAAATATGAATTAAATTTATTCATACTAAAATTATATTATAAATTTAATAAAAATATTTATTTTTTAATTGTAAAATTTATGATATCCATTAGAAACCTAATATTTGTAAGAAAAGCAATTATAAATATTTAATAAAGTGATTGTTATATTTTTTTATACATAGGGTAAATTATTTTTATAGATAATTAGAATATATTTGCTTCCGTTGAATTATAATATAAATAATATAAAATTGAAATGCTTGATTATGATTAATTAAAATTAACTATTATTTATAAAACAAATTACTATAATTATAATAATAATATGTTTTGACATGATTATATATATAAGATTATTAAGATTGTGCAATTACTTGTTTCGAATCTTATTTACCAATTGATCATGTGTTTTTTTATATATTTAGGAAAACAGATTAACAGTGGATGCGGCATCTGTTGACATCTCCACCAAGAATAATCTTGAGAACCTTGTGAAAATAGGAAAGAATCTTCTTGATAAGCCTGTATCTAGGGTCAATTTAGAGACAGGTGAGTTTGAGGAAGTCACAAAAGAGGGTACCAACAAGGATGCCTTAATCAGGTAAAAAATAATGGATTTCTTTTTTAAAATATAAATACATATAATATTGAAAAATATATAAAGTATTGGTATTGATCACTAAGTAATGTTAATAATCAATATTAATAATGGTTTATTGAATTGGTTGTAGATTTGCAAAGAAGCTCTCAGAAGAGAGAAGGTCACGATCCTTATCCACACCATCAAGGGATATGCCTACTAATCAAATCCATGATTTTAATGCATTCAATTTTTTTTTTTCATACTTTATTCTACAATAATAAGAGAGTATTTTGGAGTGTCATGTAGTCACTCACATGTTTATTAAAATAGACAAGAAATTACAAAGGGTATAATGCATGTAAGTGTGAAAGAAGTGAAATAAAATAATAAGTTTATGTTTATTGAACTATTATATATTTCATATTCAATTAAATGTGTTCAGAATGAGAATGAGATGTATTACAATTTGGTGCTTATACAAATTAAATTGAATGTTATTTTTAAAAGACGTTTAAGGGTTTAATTTATATTACTTCATTTTATAAATGTATATGAATATGTAATTCAAATATTTTCATATTGTAATATTTTTAATCATACAATTTAACTCATATATTCGTCAAGAATTAATCAAAATAAATTATCATATCACTTTAGAAAAATTCATTAACATACATCTTAACTAAACTAGATAATATTGAATATAAAATTTTATATAAGTATATACTTATCCTTTCATTTAAATATTAATGTATTATTACCATCTTTATTTTTAAAAAAATGTGGAATGATCAATAAAATAAAATATATGTAATAAATAGTGTGAAAAATAATATTTAACTTAGAGCTGAAAATTGAAAAAATTGTCCCATTTAATTTAAAAATATTTAATAAAATGGAATGAATAAATATACATGCATTTATTTTTGATGGGAAGATGATTAGTCATTAGAGGGGAGAGATAATAACATGCATGGAACTAATAAGGTTAGTGTGTTTTTAAAGGTGCAAAACATGAATAGTCATTAATTTTGTTTTTCCTTATATAATATGAGAAGTCATTCATAACACATTTTCTCATTTTTCCTTCCTTTGTTTTTGTGGCAATTTTTATTTTAGAGGGGAGATGATTGGTTGTTTGAAAGGGAGAGATAAGTTATAACATAACTAATAAGACTCATGTTTTTAATTCATCAAAAGATGTACAATATAAGTAGTTATTAATAACATTTGTCTTATATAACACGAGTATTCATTAATAGCATTTTTCCTCCGTTATTCTTTATAATATTTTTAGAAGGGGAGTTGATTAGTAGTTAGATGTGAAGAGCATCGATGAATTTAATCATTTATTTAGGATTCTCATTATCTATCATTTTCTCCATAATTCGAGAAAAGATGTTGAAGCTTATAGTGACTTATAAATGAACATATTTATTTGAAAATAATATATGAAAAATATGCCAAGAGGTATCATTCTCAAGGTTCCTATATTGGATTTTCAACATCCTAGATGTAAGGTTTGGGGGGTCAAGAGGAAATTCTTCTTACAAGGTCTCAGGGCAATGCCCTAGGTGCACTCCTTATCACAATATAGAGAGGGTCGAGGAGAAAATCCCTCGAAATGTGGCACATTTTATTCTTTGCATATTTCAAAAACTTCATTTGGAAAGTAATATTTTCCATCTTAACCCCCCATAATTCAAATGTTGGGTTACATAGAAAATACATCTATGAGACAATGTTCTTCAAAATTTTGATAACGAATCACAAATTAGACTCATTTAGCAACATGTACAAAAGACTTTAAATTGACACAATTTTAACTAATATGCCATGAGAAAACAACTTCAATTTTTAAAAATAAATTTTGACTTTACTATTTAGACTAACGACTTACAAATCTTGACTTTTTTAACACTTACAAATAAACTACACCAACAACAATAATACAATTGTAAATGACACCTGAAACTATACAACTAAATTTAACATTTGAGATTATTTTTAATTGGAAGTTTATAGAATTACTAACATTTTTGTTAACGACATAAAATGGATATCAAATATTAAAAAGTATTACATACAATTAAAAAAATTCCTGACAGTTGTAAATGAGTTAGACACTTCTATGATAGTACAAATGATTGACAAGTTAATATGTTGTTGTAGAAAGGAAATAAAAAAGCCTTTTTATGACATCCATGAGACCAAGTAGTCTAACATACCAAGAAACACAACATTAAGAAGCTTTTAGATTTCTTTCGATGTCAGATCTTCTACTATGAATCTTGAGTAGGAAGTCATTTATTTTGTGGATCCTTTCATCGTTAAATAACTCATTTAGGCTTCCCACCTTCATATCATACTATAAATGGATATCCTCATATGTTGTACATTCCAAAATGAAGGGCCATTCAGTTTCAACCACTCCTTTACTATAGAAAATACAAGTTCTTTGTTCCCAGTTTTCCTTGGGGACTGTCCATCTACCAATTTCACACCTAGGATGATGTGATCCAGTCCTCAACTGAGCCACTAACATCCTAGAATTACCCTTAAGAGGAGCATGTAGATATAATTTTTCCCCATGCTCCATCTAGGGTTGAACTCTTTAACATAGTGTGTTTTTTCTACCAATTTGTTTTGTCCACATGTTAGTCCAAATTATTTCTAAGAAAAATTGTTTTATATCCGCATTGGTGTTACGAAAATCTTGTAGCTTGATGTCACATATGTTCATCCACTTATTTTTTACTTCATACATGTCTTCATCCTACGGTCTAATTTTTTTACAATGACCATTTTATCTCCTACTGTCTAGGCAAGCGATGGTTATCCATGTTTTAAAATTTAGTTAAATAACTTATCAATCGGGTTAATGATGATACCTCCATTGGGAAAGTTCCTATTTCAGCCAAAAGGATCTCATACAGAACTATTGCTTTTAATTTGATGCTACTAGTGATTAGATGTTTTTGGATTGTCTTTAGGTGTCTTCATTTGTGATTTGACATAATACTCCCCCATAATTCACACCCATAGAGGAAAACGAGCGTGACCAACAAAATGAAGAGGGTTTTCTTGGTTTTCCAATCCCATAATTCTAATTTTCAGCACCTGACTTGGAGTAGGAAAGATTCTCTCCACCCTCCTTGAATCCTTTTTCCTCTACAAGTCTCCTAGATGAGCCTATTGTGAAAAAAATTCCAAGGTATATGTACCCTTCCACTATTTCTAGTGGGATACTATCAAAGATAAGCATAACCTCTTGCTTCTTCATTTTTAAGGAAAAAAATCATGACTTTGATCTTGTTAGTGGTCACTTCCACCCCAACCTTCTAGAAAAAGAGTTCTAAGGCCCTCAAATGTCCTCTTAAATCATGGGAAATTTTTGCAGTTATAATAAGGTCATCTTCATATAAAAGTAGCTTCGCCACATATCCCGCCAGTTGGATATCACCCCCATCTATTTTTTTTACCATTCCTCCATTTTATCTATGTATAAACCAAACAAAGTAGGAGGTAGAGGACATCCATGTTTAACTCCAATATTTCTACCAAAACATTCAGACACACCCTCACTAGTTCTGATTTTAGATTTAACTTACTCATAAAGTTTATGCACTACAACTCTATACTCATCAAGAATCTCAAGTTCATCCATTTTGTTTAAAGTTTTTCTCTAGGCACTATGTCAAAGGATTTTTTAAAGTCAACAAAGTAGCAAAATACTTCTTCCCCTTGTGTGTCCTAAACTTTTTCAATCAAATGTATAAGAGTGATGTAGTGGTCAATGGTGGAATGATTTGGTCTAAATCATGCCTACCCTTTATCTCTTTTTCCCTTTTTTCCTCCCAACTACTGCTTCTTCACTTTACAAAGCTCCCGAAAAGTTTTCCAAGAAGAGGGTTGACCATAATAGTGTGGTAGTTAAAATGATTATTAACATCCACATTTTTGTATAGAGGGATATCTATGCTATTTGTCCATTATGTCGGAAATCCATGTTGTGTGACATTGTTAAAACTCTTTTGATGTATGGAGCAATGGGTTTAACTACCTTTTTAGAAATTTCCACCGAGAAGAACTTGATTGATGTGTCAATTATGGGAGGTTTATATTTTTCTTGCATTTGCTCATATAAGAGTTTCACATACTCTATCCATTGATCAGATGTGATATTATTCTCTATTTTTTTATTTTATTCTAACTCTCTCCAAAAGCATAGGGGTTGTGTTTACTCATAGATATTAATTATTTCCTTCTTGAGAGTACATAGATCTCTTTTTGGATTTCATCAAGTTTTCATAATCTTTCTTTCTTTGTTTGTTGTTCTCATTCTCTTTGAGGGATCTTTTTGTGGCTGTCTCATTCATCATCATACCACGGATTATCCAGGAAGTTATTTACAACATATCTCAAAACCACTGATCCTTTAAATATTATATGGATCAACATTATATGTGAACACTCCCTTCATTGTTTTCTTCCTTATGCAATTTTTTGTCACTTGAAGTTATTTAAGTGTTGTCGTGAAGAGCTCTTGATTTTTTTTATTCAAGTGGTTTTCACCCTTAGATTGAGACATCTTTTGCATGCGTTGGGTCTCCATATCTAGTAATTTATTTGTGGGAAAGATAAACTTCAAACACTTATTTTACTAAATCTGGACTTATTCCAAATTGATCTAGTTTTGGATTCAAAATATATTGGAATCCAAAATCACATATATTGGAATTCAAAATCACATATATTGGAATCCAAAATCACATATATTGGAATTTACTGCACTCCAAAGTCCCATATGTTGGAATCCAAAAATCATAATATCGGAATCCAAAAACTCAAATATTGGAATCCATATGTTATATAAAATATAATATCGATCAAAAATCAAATAGGCATTATCTATGCTTTGACTAAACAAAACATGTATATGTTTTATACGGGCTAACAACCACTAGGCATTATTTATGCTTTGTTATATACATAACATGTTTCTATTTTATACGAGGCTAGTAGCCGCTAGGCATTATTTATGATTTGTTATAAATAGAACATGTTTATGTTTTATACGGGCTAGTAGACCATTAGACATTATTTATGCTTTGTTATATACATAACATGTTTATGTTTTATACGGGCTAATGGACACTAGGCATTATTTAAGCTTTGTTATAAAGAGAAAATGTTTTTGTTTTATACAAGGTAGCAATGACTGCTAGGCATTATTAATGTTTTGGAATAAGGTTCTTATCAATGTTTAAATGTCTTTAAGATTAAACTATGAATATTTGAATAATTAAAATGCCTTGTGGCCTAGCGGTCACTAGGGTAATGAAATTCAAGATATTTGTGACACTTCTAGGTTCATTCAGTATGATGTGATTGAACCTCAACATAACCAGAGAATTGCTAAAGATATTATGAAGAAACTAGAAGAGGGTGACTATTTAGAGTAGGAGAATGTAATTAACTAAAACCATTCCATAAATATTTTCATATTTAAATATGGATATGAAATTAATTAAAATTAATTGTAAAACCAACCTAGATATATTTGTGATTTCATTTATAGATATGAAATAAATTTAAATTTCTTTACTAAAGATAGAAAAGTAGAAAAACATTTTAAGAATTTCTTGAATTTTATTATAACACTATTCCCAAGATTTGGGATCCCAAATTAACAAAATAAATCATAGTAAAGCTCCAAAAAATAAGCTCCCTCCAATTCAGTTTTGATCAAATAACATTCAGAACATCTTCCATGTCCTTCAATGGTTGCAACAAAGGCCACAACTAGGTGTTAAATTTGACACCCGTTTAGACGTTTTTAATGTTTTTAGCCATAAAATAGTTGCAAATCTTTGAAATAACCATCAAATATGACTTGGATATTTTTTAGATATGACCATCAACATTTCTAGAGATTTATTTATATATTAATTATATTAAAAATATTTAAAATATTTAAGTATATAAAGTCTAAATTTATATTTATTTTATGAACAATGTAAAAATAATACTATTTTACAATTTCTTGAAGGGTAAGTTTTTTTGATAATTCACCACACAAGTTATTCAATCATATTATCAACTTATAATCAGTGAAAATATAAATACTCCCAACTTATATTTGTACAATCTCAACATAATATAATAAAGTTAAGTAATACCTTCATAATAACATATGAATGTATATATTATTTAAAACATTAAGCAGTACCATCATAACAACATTTTGAAATGATAAATAGTTATTTAGCATTTTCTTGCTCCAAATATTTGATGCCCTCTACCACATTCAATCCCTAAGACACTATTTGTGATTTTTTTATACAAATCGGCCATCAACCATTTATCTTTTGTACAATATTTGTGTCTCTACTTTTCATCCCCACCATAAAATTTTCAGAGGGTTTCCCTTTGCACCTAATGTAATACACAAAGTGTTTTTAGAACTATAGGAAAAATCATTTCTAATCCAAACCTTTTCTAGGTCTCTTATTGCTATTCCCTCGACTATATTGCAATGTTCCTTTCCCAAGTGAGTCTTGGATTCAATACATGGTTGATATTTTTTTATTGAATTCCATCGATATATTTTTAACATCAGTAGAAATGATATTTTCAGACCAGAATCCTAGCTCATAGTATGATGATAATAATTTTATAAATTCTGACAGCCACCTCGCAGGTTGACAACTTTCATACCAAACCTGAATGACATCTTCCTATTGTTTTTTTTTATCCCATATAACAAGTCCTCCATATCTAAAATAAGTAAATAAATCTTATCACTACATGCACAAGAAAGTAAAAAAATTTTTTTTCATCGCCACATATCAATTATAACCAATTGAAATAAACAACATTTTAGGTTATGGCTACCAGTTATCGATTGACATTGCAGGCTTGGATTACACCTTTTTACACTATTGGATCCATTGATGCAAGATCTATTTCAAATAAATATTCATCAATTCATAATATATTTCTTGTTATTGAAAATGTGAGCATTTCTTTTCTTTGAAAATGTGAGCACAATGTATTTGAAATAAACATTAATCAATTCATAATCGATTTCATGTTGTGGAAAATGAAATCTTAATTTGGAAAACATAGTGGTTTCTGTGGTGATATGGTAAGTACAATATCAATTGTTCTCTATCCTATGTTTCAAATTTAGTGGCCTAGGTTACGCTTATATTTTTGAACCACCCTTTGGCGGAAAACAGTCCTCAACTATTGATGAGGATTTGCAACACTAGGCTATGCCATCATTGGCCAACTACACTTCACTGGAAAACCTTTAATGAGGCTAGCCAAGTCTTGCTTTACACACCTATGAGTGGGATCAAGCCATATGTATGTTTTTGTTTAAGATGATGTTGAAGCCAAAACAATGTTAATTCAATGTAAGTAGTCAGTATGCAGTAGTGAATCAATGAAACATTATAGATAGTATGCAATTGTAAATCAAGCGAGACATTGATAAAAGTAAGGTTTTATAGTCTAACCATTATTGTATTAACGTGGATGCATAGAGTCCACTAATCTCTATACTTCATTTTAAATTGTTAGCATATCTTATAAATGGATTTCCTTAAACTTTGTCTTCTACCGTATGCCAATCATATAAACTAATTTATGTTAGTTATCATTTCCTATAAATTTGTGGGCCTTATAAATGATTTTTTTTAAAATATACATGGCTAACTTACCAAGTTGTGAGATTTTATTCATGTTGGATACCTCTACACCCTCCATGGTTATGTTCTTCAGTTGTTGGTTGTCTGCATAATCATTTATTGTCTTATAAATTTATGGGGCTTATTAGTGGTTTTGTTTGTAAATTCACATGACTAACATACTAGGATCTGATTGTGTATTCATGGCATATGTGTCCCGTGTCCTCCACATTTGTCATCTAAACTGTAAAAAAAATTTGTTTGTTAAAAATTGAAAACCATGGCAATTGAAAATAGAGCTCATTAAACATATTTATAAAATGATTGAAGGTAAATCACCATGTTGAACTAGTTGTGTAGTGTCAAGTTGAAAGGGTTGTACATCAAATTTTATAGCTTTGTGGTTGTCTGCATAAACAATAAATGTATAAGTAGCATATATAGGTTCAAATCCATTAAACAAAATCACTTGTTGAAGTTTTCTTTGGCGATGAACCTTTCTTCATATGAGAATAGTAATGTTTCAAAACATTTCTTGACTATGTGTCTCAACAATAAAAACAACAGATAGATTAGAATCAACTAATGCATGGATTGTGACACTTCCACCGTAAAGCACTAGTACTAGAGAATTTTTGGAACAACATCGAGTGAACATCTCATCCCATAACTCATAAGATCATTTGCAAGGAAAAGGATGGATGTTTCCTTGTAGGAAAATTTCACTTACAGTTACTAATTTTTGTGGTAGTTTCTCCATCCAATCCCTAGTGACCTCTTCTCTATAATCATTGTTATTTTCATAGTTGTGCACACCAATTATTGTGTACATAAGACAAAAAACTTTTGAATATCCCATTGTTGTCGTAGAGTCTATAACATCCTGACAGAATTGATTCTCCATTGTCTTTAACCTTTTCCATGTATGTTTTTACTATGTCTGTGAACATTTTTGAATAATCAATTGGTATTAGAACAATAATAATACAATCCAACACACTGGTTTTGATAACTATTAGAAGCTCCATTATTACATCAAAAGAAATATCACTATCCAAATTGTAAAAATCAGCGATCACACATTCAACATTGAAAGGATTAGTCAAGGAATAGCTGATAAAGTTGATGGAACCTAATGGATATGCACATTTACACAAAAAATATTTTGTGTCTTCCATCCTTGTTGGTATATTTCCTTCCATTGACATTACATAGTTGTCTAATATTGTCTAAGCCGTGATAGGAAGAACTTCTTCCACCTCATGTTTTTTTTTCCATTTTTAATTTTTCCCCTAATTAGGGAATCATATTTTCTTTTTCCATTTCTCTCTTCACCCAATAATACAAAAATGGTGGTAGTAGTGTGATTCATGCAATTTAAATTTTTCAATTACATTGATTCACTTTGCAGTCATTAATACAATATTATCTAGATGTTTTTTTTCAAATAATGTAGAAATTTTGCTCTCATTTTTTGTCTCTTTTTATTCTCTCGGCAATAAGAATCAAATGTATCTACTATTACACCAGCCTCAATAGACCCAGTTAACTAGACATCCCTAAAAGTACTTTATCATCTAGTACTAATAGTTGTTTGTTGGTCATTCCTCTAGCTACACTGAATGGATTGCATGTGAATCTTGCAAGTAAATTTGGCTAAAAGTTAACTTGATTATCCTTAATAGGTGAACAAGCTAGGCCACCTGATCTAAAAAATGAAATTTTGTTGTCCATTTAGTCCATATGTCATCAAGAAACAATAGAAAATTCCATTTATCATATATATTCTTTATTTTTTTTTTCACTTGAAAAAGTGAGAGGCATTGATTCTCAAAGCTCTACATTCAAAGGAAAAATTTTTTTTATCTTTTTATATGATGAAAGTAAAATTTAATAACCAATGCAATATAATTAAAATTCATTACCTTCCAATCTTCCATCTCTATTTTTGTCAATCTTGGTCATTGAGGACATCCTAACGATTTCCAAATTGATCTAGCTTTGTACAACAAATCAATAAACTTGGTTTCTATCCAAGTTTTGTTTACTTCATTCTGTTGTTTACAAATATTAACAATGGATTTGGTAGATGCATTTGTAGATAGAATGCGAGACTTTTGAAACCATAACTTGAATGTAAACAAACTTGTAAGTTTATGAGCCCAAAATATTTTTTTACACACAAATTATATGATGGCCATCAAGTATATAAAATTTCACATCATCACTTTCTAGGTCATTTGGATCATGGAGTTCTACAATGTTTTTTGTAGACTGTAAGAAGGGAAGAAGAATTGCATCTATATTTATGTAGGAATAACATTTATCAACATGGAGTGGACAAGTAGGTCAAATTTTCATCATCTATCGACAATATTGATATTCTAGAGGTGCTACATGACATCTTGAAACATCAATTGAAAATACTTCACCATTGAACAAAAACAAATGAAACTGCTTGAATAGTCCAAGGTTTTTTTTCTTGAATATAGTGGTTTCCTTCTTCAACAATGTAGCTGATTTAGTATTCATTTTCAACCCATGCAACTTTGATTTAGATGGGTTTATCTCCAATTTAGTCAAATATGTTCGTCTCAACATAGTAAACAACTTGGCATATTTTGGAGGTGTAAGAAAACCTTTTCTATGCAAGAAATGACAAACATAAGAGGTTTTTTTCATTTCTATACAATTTTTTGAATATTGTAAATATACCTTTATGAATTTTGTCTACATTTGAACAACCAATTTGTCGAATCTATAATTATCCCAAAATTCTAATCATATAAGCCCCCAAATTCCCATTTCATGAATAAATAAAAATCCAACTTCATAGCCAGAATAAGACACTTATTATTTTGAGGCATGCATTTCACCAACACACGTTTCCTTGAATTATAAATTAAATAGAACATCCAAACTTCATATCCAAAATAAGACAATTATTGTTTTCTCAGAATGAGGATAGAATAATACACTTTCTCTTGGTTGACTTCATATCCGAATAAGACAATTATTTTTTCGAGTCAATGTGTTCCACCTAAACAACACACAGTGTCCCCGAATCAATAACTTATGAGGATAGAACAATACCAACTTTCTCTTGATTATCATCTATAAAAAAAAACCACATGTCTACGTGGTAGTTTTCATGGGAATGGATTTTAACAAACCATTCCTCGTCTCTTTTCTTCCAAAATTACCGCCTGTGATGAAAGGAATTGTCGTGAATGGAGCGCAAACAATGGAAGACATTTTACCTATAATTAGAGTAAAATACATTAATAATTAGGACATTTTTGAAGTTTAAATTTTTTTCACATTGTCTGATAAGGAATTTAAATACTATGCTAGCGGTCACCAACCTCTAGAGTTCTTCACTATGTATCATTAGAGAGTAATTGAATTAATGGTTAGCGACCGCTAGGCTTCTTCAAGACATCTTATCTATCATTCAACTAGTTACAATAATTCATATTTTATGGATCAAATCAATAATAACAAAGTTTTCTAAAACTCTAATATCCAATTATGATGCATTGAAAGATAAGAAACCATTTGCACTTTTTGAAAGGATTATCTATGAGTCAAAAAATCTATAACATTCCATAGATGGCATGATAGGAACGTTAAAAAATATACATTTTAGTGGAAAATAGAATTCTAGTCAACATATAAAAGAATAACTTAAAAATTATTTTTAGTCCATTTACACCTATTGAATGGAAAATCATAGAGGACATTAAGATCTAATGTTTGGTATTTTTAAAGAGTGTTCGAGAAACAAATCACATTAACGTAGTTTGCGGTAGCTCAGATTTTTTGTTTACAAGATGATGTGACTTATGTGTATATCGATCATATTGTAGTCGAGAGGATTAAATGCATGTAACAAGACTAAGGAAGATATTTAGAGTGTAGCCATTGGAAGATCTAATGTTTGGTATTTTGGGGAGAGTGTTTGAGAAACAAATCACATTAACGGAGTTAGTGGTAGCTCAACATTTTTGGTTATATAAGACAATGTGAAATATATGTATATGGGACATATTGTAGTCATGGAGATTAAATGTATGTAACTTGTCTAAGTACGATAGTTATATCTTAACAATTTCTTAATGTGACAATAACGATAAAATAATAAATCGTGACCTAGCTGAGCGATGGATAGGATCCTACCATTACGGTCATTGTAAACACTATATGTATAACTTATGATCGCTAGTGTTTTCCATTGATTATAATTATACCATATTGGCTAGAATGTACATGGCAGAGACAATAGCTGCACTAAATACCCTCTAGAGGGATCAAACCTTATGTAGTTTTAGTAAGATATATTATTTGTAACATATAATTCACATCGGTTCTTATAGGAGAAAATCTCAGTGAAACGCTAAGCTTCATTACTTATTAAAAGTAATGGCATAGTGGACACTAGATCAACAGTTTCATAATTTGAGAATAACAATAAAAGTAAAGATCATCGCTAGTGTTTTTTCATTAATTAAAATTGTATCATATTGGTTGGTCCTTCCTTGGCGGATCCAAGTGTTGCACTACAAACCCTCAAGAGGGATCATGACTTATATAGTTCTCATAAGACATATTGTTTGTAACATATAATTCACATCTTTTTGTATGAGAGAATATGCTTAACAACCACTAAGCTTCTTCAAAGTATTGAATGGAATGACATAAATGCCACTAAGATCAATTGTTTCTTATTTAAACACTATCTATATAGTTTTGGAACACTAGGGTTTTTCATTGATTATACTTGTATCATATAACAAATTTGGATCACTAGCCTTATTATGTAGTTCCCATAAGATATATTTTTTCAACACATGTTTCATAACATTTCCTATTAAATAAAATAATTAGCGATTTCTAGGCTCCTTTAATTATTGACATAAATTCCATATCAGAGCCTAGGCTCAACAATTTCATATTTTGAAAATAGCCATAAAATAAAAAAAACCATGGTATAGCTTAGCGGTTCTCTATGCTCCTACCTTTACCTCTTGACATTATAAACACTATCTGTACAATTTTGGAACACTAGTGTTTTTCATTGATTATACTTGTATCATATAACAAATTTGGATCATTAGCCTTATTATGTAGTTCCCATAAGATATATTAATTTGAACACATAATTCACATCGTTTCCTATCAAAGAAAAATGCTTAGTGACCATTAGGCTCCTTTACTTATTGACAAAAATGCCATATCAAACCCTAGGATCAACAATTCTTATTTTGAAAATAGCCATAAAATAGTAAAGCATGGTATAGCTTAGTGGTCGCTACGCTCCTACCTTTATCTATTTTCATTATAAAGACTATTTGTATAGTTTTGGAACACTAGTGTTGTTCATTGATTATACTTGTATCATATAACAACTTTGGATCACTAGCCTTATTATGTAGTTCCCATAAGATATATTTTTCAAAACATATTTCAAAATGTTTCCTATCAAAGAAAAATCTTAGTGACCACTAGGATCCATAAAGTAACAAAGAATGAGATAGCTTAGCGGCCGCTAGGCTCCTACCTTTACCTCTTGACATTATAAACACTATCTGTATAGTTTTGGAACACTAGTGTTTTTTCATACACTACTGGAAAGGAATCCTAGAATATATAGAGGCTATCGACCACTAGGCTTTTCTTGGACAAATAAATAGCTTAGCTCTCACAAAGGCCTAAAGATTTATTATTTTAAATTTTCATTTGAATAAAAAATCATATCAATTCGAGCTTAGCGTTGCTAATTGTTTTCCTATATATAAGTTGATTTTAAGTATGTGTCAATTATAATGTAGCCTAAATAGCTTGTTTGAACTTGTCACGTGGCACATTTTAATTGGAGAATTAATTTAAATTATCGCACACTATATCTAACAATGTCGATATCGATTTTCATAAAATTAAAAATTAAATGTCTCTATATTATTCTAATACACTTAAAACTATGTTCAAGACTTATTTATTTTGTTTTCTTATAATATATATTTTCATTATGCTTGTTTTAATATTTTTAAGGTCGAATTACTACAATTTTTTATTTTCATTATAGTGATTAATATAATGAAGATATGTTTGACCTTATTAATTTTTATTTTTACACCATGGAAAAATAGAAATTTCAAATTTGAAATCCCCGCCTTTTCAAATATTTGAAATTTCAATAGCCCGCACTTTTGCTTTAAAAGGGGAAAGTGAAAATTTCAAATCTTTGTATCTTTCTCTTTTCTATTTTCAAAATTTCTTTCATGGAATGTGTCAAACAAACTATTAAATACCTTGGATAATTATTAATTAGGGTTTCAATTTTTTTTGGTCACATGGAAAAACATGTCTCCAAATTAAAAAAACACGTGCATGCCATAGATTGCAAGGTTGAGTGTTCGAATCCCGGTTGTTTTTTGCAAATGATTATAATCTTGTTTGCAGAGATGGCACAAAAAAGATGCACAACAAGGAATCACACGAAGGAGGCAAGCAATATAGGTTGTGAATATAATCGCATAGATATTTTGTTTGAGGTAGCAGATGGAGGTTTCACAGACAACATAAAGTATGAAATAATCCCAAATATTACTAAATTAGGTATTTATAGTAAAGGTGTATCTTTTTTATTGTGGGCTCTATTAGTTTCTCTATAGATGAAGGCACAAGACAAAATAGAAATTGATTCAATGCCTTATTAAACATTCATTAAAGATGCAAATTTATACATCATATAAGGGATAGTAGAAGGTGAATTATTTAGATTCCACGAAGCGGAAAACTTCATGTGAGAAAGCAACCAAAGTTAAATAAAATTGACACATATTAAAAATGTATTAATAAATTTTATAACATTCCCCCTTAATACATTGTTTCTAAACATCATATTTCCAAATTGTGGACCCCCTTATTCCAAACACAAGAAAATTTTATTACACTCTCCATGTAGCTTTCTCACCTTTGAGGTGGCATGCCATCTTTCTGGATTCTTGGTCTTGGTGACACCTTGGTTTTTCCTCACAGGATTACCATAAACCTAGAAGTGACCTAAGCACATCCATCCTTGAGAACACCTTGGTGGTTTTTGGTTTCCTTGGATTACCACAAACCCATATGGTTTTCCAATTGCAAGTTCACCACAAACTAGAGGTGACATGATGCCTCAATTGTACACTTCGGTGGTTTCTCGATTTTCAAAACCCTTTACACAAGAACCAAGTGTTACTTTAGTTATTTTCTCTCCTCACAATGTCCTTCATTCAAGAGGTACCAAACTGGAAAATTTTTACACCTTTATTGAACAACACACACCAAAATAACATCACAAAAAATACGAACACAAACAAAAAAATTGTCACCAAAGTAATGGTGCGACCCGTTGTAGGCAACTCACGAGAGGATGTTAATTTTCCTCTGAACTTCATGTACCATCCAACATCTAGTTAGATGCTACTTAATTAGTAGATATGGCTTTACGACTCATTTGATTCAATACATTTCTACATATTCTGATCCTTTGTATGCTAGCTAGGCGAATATCTTTGCAAGGAAGGTTGTTTTTACTCCACGGCTAACTCCTTCTTCATATGTAGTAAAAACCACCACTATGGTAAGTATAACCAAGTCCAAAAAATATATTTCTACTATCTGTAGCCATGTTTATAAATTCAAAACACCCTTAATATTACACATTCTAGAATCACAGTACAATTGATTTTCCAGATTTCCGTTACACATGAACTTGAGAACCATTCCTTTCAGATTTCAAACAAAGAATGAAACCCAAATCTCTGAGAAAATTGACATCCTCCGAGGTGTTGATTATGAATCTCATCAGGTCCACATGGTGTCCATAAATTCTAACACAGAAAACAACACTTCATGTAATCCCTTGAAAATATTATACAAAGAAGATAAATCATTTTGGAATTTCTGTCGAGGCTAATTTTACTCTCCCACTAGAAATGTAATTTAAACTTGAATCCATCCTTGTGAACTTCTAGATTAACACTTGAAAAAATGGTCTCTCCTTGTCATTGCCACACTTCTTGGGAATAAATGGGAAAAGTTTGCATAGGTCACAAGTCTCCAAATGTTAGAAAATGCATACCAAAACAAAGCAACCAGTGGTTCTCCTCTTACACTCCATTGTTTCCTCCTTCAAGTAGCATTTCAAATGATAATCCACATAGGTATATATAGAAGTAGATTTCTCCAAGACATGTTTTCAATGGAGCAGTATTTGCATTCAACTACTTCTTGTGCACAGATATGCAACCTTACCACTACCTTGTTGTTGATGCCAATCTGGTCTTATAAATTTCTTTTTTATGGTCACTACAACATCCAAGGGTCCAAAAAAGATAGGTCTGCAAACACAAGATCTGATACCATTGAGGGCATGAGACAAACTAGAAATTGATTCAATGCTTTGCTAAACATTCATTAAAGATGTAAATTTATACATCACATAAGGGGTGGTAGAAGGGGAACTATTAGATACCACGAAGGTAGGAAAACCGTCATGTGGGAAATCAATCGACAACTAAATAAAAAAACACATATTAAGAATGTATTAATAAATTTGCTAATGTTTAGTAGATGACTAGTTCATTTGTTTTACATGACAGTCCAATCGTGATCCACACTAGCCCTGCTTTGTCCTATTGAATCGTGCTCCATAGTCAAGCCTTTATTTCCAGTTGCTTTTGTTCTCCATGCCAAACTGCCTTGTTCTTCAATTAAAAAACAATTTTTTTGTGTGTTAACAGAATAAAATTTAATCCCTTTTCTACTCTAACATTTATCTCTGGTGAATGCTTTCTGATTTCTTGTTTTTCTATGTCTCTCTCTAGGTATTTTCATTTTGAAATTTCCGTTCTCATTCCTACACTTGTTTTTAAGGATAATGATGACTTGTTGCAAAATAATTTATTTTTTTATTCTTGTTGAGATAACCAAGATATTTTAATGTTTTTTATTAGGATGATACAAAGAAACATTGCTAATTAGTTCATATTACATTTTTACATGGTTGCCACTTAGACATTTTAGGAAAATATATGAGGTTAAAAAATTACTTTAAAACTATAAAACCATATTAAGAATTCAATTGTATGATAATTATTTCCAATTATATACATGTTTCCATGTAGAATTAACCAAATGTAATGTCTTCAACAATTTTATGTTTTGTACATTGGAAGTTAAACACATTATATATGCGTTAATATTATTAAATATAATTTTAATTGCTATGTATTTAATAATTAATATATTATTCCTTTTGTGCCCAAAATTCACATAGCTTTGAGGCAACCATGATATAATTCTTTGTTTTCACTACCTATTTACTAAACCTAAATTTTATTTCAAATTACATACATGATTCTACATGTATATTTATATATCCATTATATAAATTTCATATTTATTTGTTATCGTTTATAGCTTTTCAATATGATTTCTCTTATATGAATACACTCTACCATGGGAAATGTTGTCTACCTTAGCATCCGCTAGGCTATAATTCTTATTTGAATAAAATATTCATTTACCTTGACGGCCTCGTGGTGTTTCACCACAAAGTTACGTATGAAATAGATAAGGGTAAAGGTGAGAAGGTTTACTTGTGAAGTCGAATAAGGTTGCATGTGTTGTAGAAGACTAGGTTGAATGTGAAGAACTCCTTTTTCTCTCGGAAGGATTACCTAAAATACAAAACAAGACCACAAGATAACATTAAAAACATCGGTTGGTGGATTTCCTAGCGGAGGCTAGATCCGGGAAGCAGGGTGCTTCCTAGAAGGCTATCAATCCATGTTTTAAGACAAATCAATGCTAATAAAGAACATGAAATAAAGAGACCTATTGTAGTTGTATAGTTTAGGTATCCTACACAAGCATAGTAAATTAAATATAGTTTAAATAAATGCATACAAGACTAAATCTAAAGAGGGTGGTTGGTTGTTTGAGGTTTGTGGGTATGACAGAGGATGTTAGGGAAGTCTGGTGAGATTCTGGAAGTTTTGAGAGGTTTTGGATAGGTAAATTAGCTTTACGTGCAGGATACATTATCGATCATAGAGGCCGTGTATCAGTTAGGTGACCGATGCCAATACCTGGTAATGACCGATCTTTGGTTGGGTGACCAACAGGTGTCGGTAGAAAATTGGGTAGAATAATTAAAATTGGGTTGTTTTAGGCTCTGTGCAATCAGAGAGTGTTGATGGGGCTTAGGATGGGTAGTAGGATTTATGTGAGGACTCACCAAGGGTGAGAGAGGTGATTAGTGAAGCAAAAGGGTTCAGGTTGGTAGGATATCTGGTAGATGGGTGATGGAAGATATTCAGATGAGAAAATAGTCTGGCAATAAAAGAGGATGAAAGATATAAAACCAAAATAAGAACTAAAAAACAAGGTTAAGATACTTATCTAAAGACCTGTAGATCGGTAGATGGCGGTAGTTGATGGACATTCGTAGGAGAAGTGGGTCTGGGTCCAGTGTCATAGAAACAAAGCTTGTGTGCTTCCCTGTGAATGATTTAAGGCTAAGGAGTAAGAGGATGGTTCTGGTGAAGAACTGGAATGCCCTGGTTCATCGTTTGATTTCTTGGATGCTTGAGAGTTCAAAATGCTATAATGCCAAAAACCAAGATTCAGGAACCCGGGTAAAGGATTGGAAATCCTTATTTAAGGGAACCGGTGATAATTAGGTGACCGACACCATCCGAGGAATAACCGACATGAGTTAGGGAGAAAAGGTCATACTTTTCTAAAAATATCCTTTTTCCCAATTTTGGTGTGATTCAAAATTGATACTAGGTCAAGAGTGTGGAATGGCGCTAAATGGAGCAAGAAGTTTGTTGGAGGAATGATAGGCAATTAAGGTTAGGGTTAAAATGAGTCCTTCTTAATTAAGGGGAGTGGGGAATTAGTATAGGTTAATTAATAGGATTGGAACAGGTCCGGGATGAGGTGGAGAGATGAGGTGGCTAGGTGAGATGGAAATTAATTTAATTTAGGTAATTAAATTAATAATGATATGAGGAGGGGTCATGATTATATGTATGTTAATCGAAGGGGACTTGGTAGGGTGTGATCTAATTTGGGTGTCTACATTTGCCTCTTTTTTTGTGTAGTTTGTATTGATAAGTGACGATGAAAAAAATAGGAGGTGGTCGCCCTAGGTATGGGTGAAGGTTAGGTTGACCTAGGTATGGGTGGAGGTGATCCCACTCAAATCAGGAACTGATGAAGTAGCAGGAAGAATCAGTGATGGATTTGATTTAGTGATAGGTGATGAAAAAGGTGGTAAGGCGTGGGTGTAGGTAATGGTGATATCGGTGTGGGTAATAGGTGGGGGATTTCAAACGCATACACACATGTAGAATGTGACAAACCATCTGGATGAAGAGATCACAAAGTCTACATCGTCAAAGGTCAATAGTTTATCCAAACAAGGTTGATGTGGGCCAGGTATCCAAGGTATAGGATACGGTCCTGGGAACACAACGAAGCTAAGTGCAGGAATGGACATTAGGTGTTTTCAAAAGCACTAAAAGGTCTGGTCTGGTCAAGGTACAAATCACGGCATAAGGAAAGGAAAGGTCGGTAGGCTAAACAACACGAGTAACATTAGCATAAGGTACAATGAGGAAGTGAATTCGAGTGTCCATTGGGTGAGGTTTGGGTGGGTGTATAGGTAAGGCTATGGGTAAGGCAAAGGTGTAGGAAAAAGCGTGCCCTACTGAATTAAACGTAGGTAGGGGTTAGGTGATAAGGTGAGTAGTGAGCAGTAATGTGGGGGTAAGGTTGAGGCCGCATGAAAATGGCATCCCTCATCAAAAATTTAGACAAAATAGGTATAATTGGTTTAGGCAGGGTGACCGATGCCGATAAAAAAGGAATCCATGTTGGTAAGGGTAACTAACATTGGTCACCTAGGGCATGACATGATCGACGTCGGTCGAGTTAAATTTGGTTTAAAATGAAAAATCCACATGAAAACAACTCATTTGTGTATTTGAATTCGATAGAGAGAGAGCATAATCCATGAAGAAAATGACAAAGCTTCTCTCTAGGCTTTGTTTGCGAGAGTTTAGTTGTTGGAGGAGTAGAGTTTATGGGCCCATGAGATCTACGAGAGATTGGATTGGTTGATAGATGAGAAGGTGATTCAGACATGGAAGAGGCATGAGAGGGTGCAAGAGGAGTTCCAGTGTAGAGGCCCGACATCCCACCATGGATATGGAGCCCAGTAGAGCTAGGATTCGAGCTCTATTGGTGTTTTTTGTTTTATTTTGTAGAAATATAAGGTAGAAGAAACAAATTTTTTTTTGAAATGTGATTGGAATGTTGTTTAAAATTGGGTGAAAGTGGGTATGGTGAGGGTGAAATTTAGTTTAATTAGGGTCTAAAAGGAAGCTAGAGGTAATTTGGGTGGGTAATTTAGGTGATTTAGTAAATTTGTAGATTATGGGGACATGGGGTTTGACCCTAGATCTTAACCAACAACAAGGTAAAAAGAGATTAGTATTGGCAAGGGTGATGCGGTCAACTGCTAAATGTGACTCAATTTTAGAAAAGTGAAATTGGAGAGGATGAAAGGTAAGGGAATGGTGGTTTATGGTTTATCTTAGGTAGGAATGGGTGGGTGTAGACCAGGTAAGGGTGGTTAAGGAGAAATAAGAAGGTGTAGGGACATATCAAAAGTATAGGTCAACAATGTAGGATGTGTGCAAGATAGATGAAGTAAATTAGGAAAATAACTGCGATGGGGGAAAGGAATGAAATAAAAAAAAAACTATAGATGTTTAGGCTAGTGTTGTCACCAAATCACTGCACCCCCCGAATGGCCAAACTATATGTAGGTTGCTCGGCGTGATTGTGACACATGGAATCACCTCTCATGTTGTGGGACTTGGGTTCGAGGTGAACCTCTAGAGAAGGCTGACTTCCTTTCCCTTAACTAAGTGTTGTAATACCCTAATGTAATAAAATGGCTATCTAATCTTAGGCTAACATTTATTTGAGTTTTAGGGAAAGAAATCTGAAAAAGGAAACTAAGGGTTAATGTGAGTAAGATGCGGACACCGTTAGTCACCTTCACCTATTGCAACTTTAGAAAGGGCACAAAATACCACAAACCAGAAGCATGTGTTCCTTTGTTAAAACTTGAATCATACAAAATAGAGAGACCAAATTGGATTGGACACACAATTAACTAGCCACGAGGATAAAACACATGCACATATCAAACATTCATTTTTCCGATGATGGCTAATGATAATATAACTTTAAATGACAGAAGGAAAATAATTTTTCCACAAATGACATAAAATATGTTATATCACTTTTCCATAACATGAAACAAAATGATCTGAAATAAAGGCAAGCCAACCATCTATACTAAGGAATCATACATTCACAAAGCATATATAAATCAACCATTTAGCACAATAAATCAGTTTCTTCAAGGCAAGATATCTCTCTGAATATAATTAAAAGGTTCTTTAAATCTCTGAAGCACTCTTCCAAGCTTGAAGAGAAACTTCACCAAAATATGATCTCTCCCAATGACTCCATAAACCTAACTATTTATAAGTTCTTTAGGTTGAGCCATTACAGCTGGGCCCTTAACTAACATTTACTAATAATAGAAATGTCATTAATTCAAGGGAACATGCTCCCATAAAAATAGCAAAAATTTTGCAAGGGTTTGACTCAGTCAACCCTATAACTTTGACCGATCCAGAGCTTGGATCTATCCTTTCATGGCCGCTCAACTTTGGCCTGGTTTTACAACTCCTTCCTCATCTACAGTAGGTTTTTGTTGTGTTTCCTCCCATGCAACCATTCGATGTTTATACTCGATGAAGCATTTAATGATTCCTTGAATTTCCTCATCCCCGGGCCCACATGCGTAGTGATTTACCACATCTTTGTTGTCTCAATCTCCCTCATGATTTTAGCTAGGACTCTTCTAAGTTTACTCAAAACTTTCTTCAATCTTCTTGTGAAATTTTGGCATAAAACCAACTTGTCAATAGATTCATTACCAAAAGTTTTAGTAACTTCATCATCACGTTTCACCAAATCCTTAAAATTCTACTTGATTTGCTCCTCTGGAAGAGCATCGATATTTTCATTGAAGAATTTATAGTTAACAATGTCAAATTATTTTGATATGTCATTCAAAGCATCTCATAATCTCCACTCATTTATCATCTAACTTCTTAATTAGATCTTGTAGCACCTGACACCGAATTCCATGGCTTTTTGATATTCAAAACTTTGCAGCATCATCGATTACGTCCTCCTATAGGAGTAGATCCAAATCTTCCTCTCTAATCTCACTCCATGTTGCCAAATTCAAATTCAGATTGTTATTATCTTCTAAAAAACTTCATCCATTTTGTAAATAGTAGTTTTCCCAACCTGTAAATCATTATATATCTCAACAACTTCTTTAATTAAAGGGTTAGCCTCCTGCAGTATATGTTCCATCCATCCATCTACTGATCTCCCTTTCTAGCCTATCTTTTTGATCTCATGATAAGAAATATCATCAATAGTAGATGAAACTATCATGGCCGTAGTAGTTGAGACTTCAGTAGATGGAGTTGGCTTTGTTACTTTCCATAGCAATGCAGTGAGTTGCTCGACCTTGGCCTTAAGCTCATCCTTGGAAGCTTTATCCTTATCATATTTTTCTAGTAGATTTCCAAGAGTAAGTGTGTACATCTTGTTTTTCTCCTTCATGAGTGGCTTTTCCCAATGAGAATCTAGAAATCTGATAATCTGCATGTAAATTGTTTCTTTAGTTTTTCCCTCAACAGGAGTGGCAACCTCCACAACTCATTCCCCAGATGCATTCACCATCAGGCTTGAAACAATCTTTGGCCTCTTGGCCTGTCTCTTTGGGGTATGTTCCAATATGCTCAGATCTATTACATCTCCCTAGAGGCACTTTCTTCTTTTGCTTTGGAGTTTTTTGGAACAACCATTCTAGGAATGGTGATGCTTGATGAAGATAGATAACATAGTTGACTCAATACCTAAAACATTAGCCACCACAAGAGTACCAATAACATTAGTTGGCATTTGAATGGTAGTGGTAGTGATGGATGGGGTGGATGTGAGGACTTCCATAGGAGTTGATACAATAATGTTAGGGGATGAGATGGAGGAAAATGGAAGTGTTAGGGGAAGTGAGGTAGAAATGGGTGACCCAATAGTTTCTCCAGCTGAGAGAACTAGAAGGGATGAGAATACTTGGGCCATGGAAGGTGATGGGAAAGAAGAAATGATGGTAGAAGTGGAAGGAACTGATATAGGAAGGGACAATGGAAGAGAAGAGGGAAATGATGGGTCTTGTGGGACACTAGGAGAATCACTGACTTCAACTATTTCTATCACAGGTGTTGTTGGAGGCATGACTTTGGGAACATAGAGCCTTGGAAAGAGATGAGCTCCCAACAACAAATGAAATATTTTTTGGAACCATATGGGTCTTTTGGGTTGACCTTTTCCCCTTTGTGGGTGTTGATTGGCTCATGGTTGATGGGGCCCCTATATTTTTAGGTTTCTCTAACCCCTTGGGTGAGATTCCCAAGGTAACCAACCAACTATGAGTTCTTTGCAAAATGGGTCCCACCCTTTCCTTTGTGTTGCAACATTCTTCCACATACCAATCAATCCATGGAAATGGTTGATTGGCAATATTATTACTTTTATACAATTCATCCAAAACTTCATCATTATCCTACATGTCTTTTGGTACGTTGGCTATTCCAAATTTCCAACTTCATCCAAAGTTAGCCATTCATAATCTCTCTTTGATGATAAATTCATCCCGAAAATGGATCCAGATATCTTCTAACTAGGGCACATGGGAACTGGACCAACTGTCTCACTGAAATTTTCCCCAATAGTCAAAATTGGTCCATGGATGGAAAGTTCTCAAGGTTACCTCTGCCATTTCTGCATCTACATTCTTGGCCTTGTAAATATTTGGGCAAGTGTATCTACCAATTGAGATAGGAATTGCATTCCCACTTTTTTCCTTTTATTCTGGATCTTGTGGTAATCCAACAATTTCCAACCAATTCTAACAAGACCCACTTGTCAGTGGGACATCTAGGTAGCTTGTTTGGGAGCACCCACGAAACTAGGAATTCAAATGTAAGTAAATGTGGGGAATTGAAGATAGATAGCTCCCCACTCACTGCACACTTCCTTGAAGGCTTCATCTAAATTATCTGATTATATAGCTCCTTATCAAAATGGTAGAGGATAACAACAAAGAAGGCATCATTGATCCTGTGGAAGTGTTTTTTCCCTCATCCAATGTGAGTTGAGGATAGAAATCATAGATTTGGGAGGTGCTTTGAATACCCTTGGTATTCAATCCGGTGAAATCTCCCATGGTAGCTGTGGCATAAACCAAGAAGGATGTCATATAGAAACATTTGGAAGAATGCACTCTACTCAACTGATAGAAAATGGAGCTACTGATATGCTCCCCCATCTGATAAATTCTTATTCTTTTTTATGGTCATGATATATAAGAACATCCACTCCTAAAATTCCTTCACGGAGAGGGAAGACTTGAGACTCTTCTTAGTAGCACAATAAGGTCACTGACCTCCTGAATAAAATCTGACCGATGCATGGTCTTTGGTAATTTGGCAAAGCTCTTGCCAGATAAGTTTTCAACATGACCCTCATGCACAACTCTACTTCCTTGTCCCAATGTTCCACCACTGATTCTGGTGAAATGGTTGTGTAGTCTTCAACATCAGGGAGTTTGAGAAAATATTCAAAGAAATATGGGTCCAAGCGGATCACAAATTTTCCATCGACATCTTTAATGAAAATAGAGATTCTTCATCATAGTGGGCTGCTGCAGCCAAAAAAATTTGGGCAATGCATGGATGTGGGAAAACCGGCAGCAAGAGCAAGCCCATTGTCATATATAGCCTTGCATCCATGGTTTCTTATTTGGGGCCTTCACCCTTGCCCAGAAGTATCTAAAAATCAATTTTCCAAGGTCGGTGTCCCCTATGTTCCCTAGGTCAGAAGATAAGCAAGAGTGAGGGGAAACCCCGAGGAATGAGTATTTCATTTTTTCCTTTCCCTTGGAAGTGGAAGTAGACATCAAATTTTGCATTCTGAAATGCCAAAGAAGGTAGTTTGAAAACCTAAAATCTCCAACCTCCAAAACCCAAAAATTAGAAACCCAAAGAGGAGAAGTCCAAAATTCCAAAATGGAAAAAACCTCTAAAAAGTCTCAAAAACCCAAAACCTAAAATGAAAACCTGAAAAAAAAGTTCAAAAGTTCCAAAACCTAAAATGAAAAACCTCAAAAGTTCAAAAATGAAAAATGAAAATCTTCCCCAAAATGAAGAAAGTCTCAAAATTTGAAAATGAAATCTCTAAAATGAAGAACCTCTAAAAATCAAAAATGAGAACTCAAAATCTGAATGGCACAATCCCCAAAAAAAAGAAGTGTCGAACAATCCAAGGCTCTAAAAGTCTAAAGAGAGTTCTTCAAAAAATGTGAATCTCTAAAATCTGAAAAACAAAAAAGGTGCCGAGGGGGAAAATTAGAGAACTCAAGAGGATCCTTGAAACTGAGTGCCTGCAGAAACTCAAATCATGGAATCATGGTGGGCAATAGATTTTCATTTCCCAAGGTATGCAGAGGAAGAACAAAAAAATAAAAAGGAGGAAAAAAAAAAAAGATCTTAAACCAAAAGAAAAGACCAAAATAAAAAAAATACCTTGAGGATGACATTGAAAAGTATGAAATACAGTAAAAAAATCGGTTGTCAGAGCAAAGTGTCAGGTGAAAATGATAGGTAAAAATGTGATTTAAATAGAAAAAACCTGATATTAATGGAAAAAATTCAATCCATATAGAGGTAGGTGGGAATTAAATGCATAGAGAGCTCCAAAAGTCTAAAACCCAAAGCCCAAAATTTGAATTTAGAATTTTGGGGTTTCAGATTTGAATTAAGGGATGAAAATCGTAAAAAGGTTTAGAAGAGTTCCAAACCCAAAATCCCAAAAGACCAAAATTTTATACTTTTGACTTCAGAAGTCCAAAAGAAAATGACTTGTAAATAATCGGGAGAGTTTTGAAACCCGAAAGTCAAAGTCCAAAAGTTTGAAATTTTAAATTTCAGACTTTCAGACTTTGGAAGTCCGAGAGGATTTTTTCAAAAAGCGCGACCATTAGTTCCAAACCTAAAATCCCGAAAGTCTAAAATTTGGACTTTCAGGGTTTCAGACTTTGGAACTCTATAAGGAAATTTCTAAAATTCGTGACTTAGAGTTCCAAACCCAAAAGCCCAAAAGTTCTAAAATTTTGACTTTCAGGGTTTTTCAGACTTCGGAACTTGAAAAACACAGTTTCAAATTTAAGCCAATTAAACCCCAAAGGAAAATCCCCAAAGTCTGAAATCTCAAATTTTTGACTTTGGGACTTGGAGAAAACTTCAAGATGTAGAGATCTTTTATGCAAAGATTTTTTCAAAAAAATTTCTGATCGATTTTAAAGTTTGCTTCTCAAGGTAGATTAAATTGGTAACATTTTTGGTGACCTCTAAGGAATGCTTTCCTACTAAGATTTTAGATCAGTAGCCTTATACAAACCATTGGGAAAAAGGAGTCTTGGAAGAAAACTACATTCAGAGGACACCCAAAAAAACAAAAAGAAAGAAAAAAAAAAAACAATGTGCAAGCACTTGGAGGAAAAAAAAATGAACATTGTACAAGGGTGAGACAATCTCAAAAGCAAGCTTTGAGATGTATCCCATTCACGTGAATGGGAAGTTCTTCTCCATTGAGTCTAGATAGATGAAATGAATTCACCTCTTTGTACAACTAGAGATAACATACGGTCCACTCCAGAGAGCGTCAAACTTGGCATGCCTACCTAGGTTTGGCTCTGTCTTCATCCCACTTGAGAACCAAATCTCCTTCTTGAAAATGCCTATCAAGCTTTTCTTGTCAAAAGATTTCTTAACTTGAGCCTAGATGTTGGCTTAAATTTTTCATAGCCTTGTCTCAAACTTCCTCCAACTCCATGAGTTCAACAAACCTCACTGTTAAGGAGCCATTTTCCATAACTTTGAGCTGATGAGCCAATTCCAAAGAAGGTAACTCCAAGGAGAGTGGAAGCTTTTCCTCCCTCCCATATACCAACATAAAAGGTGAGTTTCCAATGGCCTTTTTAGGTGTGATTCGATCCACCCATAAGGTAGTCTTAAGTTGTGTATGCCAGGTCCTTTTGTTAGCTTCCATCATCCATTTGATGATCCTTATGAGATTCTTGTTACTAGGATTCAGCCACCCATTTCCCTGTGGATAGTAATTGGATGAAGTCTTGAGATAGACCCCATTCAGTAACTTCCCACTCACTTAACTTTAAACCAAGGAAAGCCATTGCATTATCAGAGATGATGGTAAATGGAACTCCGAACCTCATCATTATATTTTCTAGGAAATCAAGGACCACCTTTTCATTACTTTCTTTTAAAGCCACCACCTCTTTCCATCGAGTGAAATAATCTATCACAGTAAGAACCCATTTGTGTCCATCACTGGAAGGAGGGTTAATCATCCCGATAAAATCCAACCCCCATTGAATGAAAGGTTGATCTACTTGAATGGGGTGTAGGGGAAGGGTTGTCAGTTTCTATTTACCTACAAAAAGGGTGCATTCCTTACATTTCCTTACCCAGAGATGAGAATCTTTGAACAAATCTGGCCAATAATAACCAGCTCACATAATTTTGGTGGTGGTTTTTGAGAGAGAGTAATGTCCCCCGGATAAACCATTGTGAAATTCTTCTAAAATTTTATTCACTTGCTCTAGTTTTATGCAGCGCACAAAAGCACACCATTCAAGTCTTTATGGAAAAGAACATTATTGATCAGGACATATGGAATAGTCTAGAGATGAAAAATACATCTCTGGACTTTATCCATTTTTGAAGGATATGCCCCTGAGAGGAGGAAATTTTGCATCTTTGTTAACCAATCAACTTGATAGTCACCTTCATCGATGTTTAGGAGTGTAGCATCTTCTACATCCTTGGTCTCCATGTCTACAGCCAACTACTGGCATAACCCTTTTCCCCTGACAAGTTTAGTGACTTTAATGTGTACATCATACTCCATTACTTTTGTGATCCACCCTGCACACTTCTCATTCATTTCTTTGTTCAACAAAAAATCCTTGATGCTAGGATGAGAAACCATCAAGTGTACTTTGTTGTTGGACAACATGTGCCTAACTTCTTTAGAGCTCGAATGAATGCAAAAGACCTATTTCTCAATGAAGGAATACTTGAGCTCATATTCTTTGAGAGACTAACTGAAGAAGGAAATTGGTTGTTCCATCAGATTGTCATTTTGTTGGGTGAGAATCCCCAAATACTTTCCTGACCCGAAAAGCATAGAGAATGAAATATTTGTCAAACCTAGGGTTTACCAGTGTGGGGGCTTGGGAAATGGCCATTTTGATAGCCTCAAAACTCTCCCTCCCATATTTCATCCATGAGAATGGAATGTTATTTTTTAGCATGGCTGTGAGTGGTTTAGCCAATGTTGCAAATTGAGGAATGAATCTCACACAAAAATTTATGGTTCCCAGGAAGCTCTGGAGACCTTTCTTGTGACTTGGAAGAGATAAGGACATAATTGAATGAATTATGGCTGGATCAATAGACATTCCTTCCATGGAAACAACATGTCCTAACAAATTTCCTTCTTGAACTACAAAAATGCACTTCTTAGGATTTAGTGAGACCCCAAATTCTCTACATCTTCGAAAAACTTTTCGTAGATGTGTGATATGGTCTTCAACATGTTTGGAATACACAGTTATATCATCAAGGTAAACTAAGATGATATCATTAATGAGTCCTTTGAATTCCATGTCCATGGCTCTTTGGAAAGTAGCCCCTACATTGACAACCCAAATGGCATTTTGTTATAAGCATACATGCCCCACTTGGTAGTGAAATCCATTTTGAATTGATCGATTCTTGGACCAGGATCTGATTGTATCCCGAATATCCATCAAGCAAAGAAAACCTTTGAGCCCTACCACGGTTTGGAGGATTTTCTCCATTGATGGAAGAGGGTAGTGGTCTTTTAACGAGGCATGGTTCAAATCTCTGAAGTCCACACATAAAAATCTCCCCATTCTTCTTCTCATGGGCACCAGTTGGCTACCCACGAGGAATGCTTAATGGGAAAAATTATGCAGGCCTCAATAAGCTTGGTTAGCTCCTTCCTCATTAGTGGCTCAATTTTAGGATTAATTGGCCTCTATTTTTGATGAACTGCTTAGCATTTGGATCCAACTCAATGGTGTGTTGAGCTAAGCTGGATCAAAACCACATAGATCTTTATAACTCCATGTGAAAATATCATGATATTCTTGACATAGTTCAATGAAAGCTTTCTTTTCTTGAGCAGTGCATACCTTACCAATTTTTAAAAAAAATTTCACTTGCCACCTCGACCTCTTCAAAATCCTCTTCCTTGACCACCATATTAGTGCTCTATCATTTGGCTTGATCATCTAAATTGAAGATAGATTCCAATGTAACCAGGCCTTTTGGCAGCTTGTTTCCTTTCAACTATATAATTTGATCACCATAAGAGTTTTGAAGTTTATCTTGATGTTTGGCAATGAACTCTGCTTCTTGCTTGTAGGAAGAGGACAATCTGTTGATCACTATCAAACACCTACCAACTACTTACGTTATCTGGTACTATGGGATGGACCACCATTTTGACCATCTACTACTCTTCTTTCATGATGTCCATAGGTACATCATACTAGAGCCAATAGTAGCAAGCCTGTCAGCATCTTGATTTTTCTTTCTAGGAATTGCATGAATTCCAAAAGCTTTGAAATCTTCTATCAGGTCCCAAACCCAATTTTTATATGATCTCAATAGATCATTTTTTGATGCACTATAGGTTGTTACTTGGTGCACAACCAATTCACTATCACCAAAGATGGTCAAGGTTTGGATTCCTCTTTTTTGGGCCAGTTGAATTCCTTGTATGAGAGCCTCATATTTGGAAACATTATTAGTATAACTAAACTACAACCAAAAGGAAGAGAAATATTTATCTCCTTCCAGAGAAATCAACATAACCCCTACACTAGATCCATTTTTACTTCTTGAGCCATCGAAGAACATTTTCCATAGTCCTTTTGAATCACTTGATGTTTTGACAAGTTGTGGTATGATTGTATCTTCTTCATGAATGCAGTATGTCCCCAATCCTTGTTTCTTCTAGAAGCAGCAAACCAAATTCTTCATCTCACTAATAAATCAACATAGGGATCATATTGGTGATTGATACTTACTTCATCAAGCACTATGTCAGGAACTTCTTCCATGAGAGTAGTTGGCTCGTGATCTGCATCCTCCTCATCTGGATCACCAATGGCATAATTCCCATTTATGGGTTTAGCGGTGTATGGTTCCACATGATTATGACAAATAGGTTCAGCTCTTATAGTCACCTTTGTCCCATACCAAGTTCTAAGGATCATATGTGACCAGTCTGATGACAAATAACCACCCATCTTGGCAGTGAAATCACATGATAAGAAAATGGAAAAGAGGGGAGGGAGATCAATAACAAATATGTCTTGTGTGAATGTCAAGCTAGGACAGGCATGGATAGTAAGCTGAAGCCCCTTAATGACCCCCATAGTTTGGACTACAGTACCATCTAACTAGAAAACTCCTCTTGAAATTGGAGTATATGGAATTCTTAACACATCTATAATCTGTTTGGGCATTATGGAACTACTGGCTCCAGAATCGATCATACAATTGTGCACCAAATGATCACCGATAATCAACGAGATATAGAATGGTGGAGGCTTGTTGGCCTTAGAAAACACTTTTGTTTCGGGTTGGCACAGGTTGGTTGCCACTACTACTTCTTGACCTGATGATCTGTTGGTAGTACTACAAAGTTTCAAAGCCTCCATAGCAAGTTCCTCTGAGAAGGAATTGAGAGCATCCCACATCGTGATGCTCAAATTGGTCTTCTTCATTTGCTCCACAATGTTGAATGGAATTTCCCCAACTTTGCTAATACCTTTTGGGGCATTAGAGTCTTCTTTTGGAAAATGCCTATTGGGCATTGTGATACTTGAAGTCCCATCCTTCTTTGTAGACTGATCCATGGATACTTCGGTGATTTCTTTCCCATGCCTTTATCATCTGATATTTGTGTTTGGGACTATGAAATAGATGCCTAATCAGTTTTGGAAGATTGTGGGTCTATTTCCCTCTTCTTGGAACATGTGTTGGATGCTACATAGTGGAGGCATCAATATTCAAACCACAAAAGTCTTCTTTTTCCAATTTAGTAGTGTAGTTTCATCATAGAAGGTTGGTCTTGACTCTCATGAGTGGATGGTCCGAGAGGATGATTCAGGTGGAGTGGATATGCTTTGGACCATAAGGGCCTGACTCAAAACTCCATTTGGGAAAAGATTTTGGTTGTGAGGTTGAGAACAAGGATAACACCACTCATAATCTTGAATGAGGTTATTTTGGATTGGTACTATGGCTTTGGATGAACTGGTAATAGAAGGGTTCCAGAAGTTCAAAGGCTTCACACTTGCTTACTTGGCCAGTGACCTAGTTTCTGGGCCTGATTATTTCCTTGAAAAGGAGGATGATTTTCTTGATATTGGGATTGGAATGGTCGAGCATATTGGGATGCTACCTTTTTTCTTGCTACAAGCTCATTTCCAAAGGTCTGTAATAGTGATTTGACTTCAAATAGATCATTTGAAGAGGTTGGGGCAGATTGAGCTTGGCTGATTAGAGGTTGTTGGGATAGGCACAATGATAGGATGATTATTTGTAAGATCCGGAGAAAATGGCATGGGTGGTCGGGGAGCTATCTTTCCATCCTAATTAAGGAATTTTCCACATTTATGGCTATGTCATAAGCATCAAGTAATGTAGCTCCCCCATGGATTGGATCATAACTACTACATCACTATTCAAAGCTCACAAATAGTACAAAAATGCATTATTTGGAGAAGGCTTAATGAGTGTTAGAATCCTATTCCAAGTCCTGTGAAATCGGAAGTTGAAATCACTCATGTACTCTTGGGAGCTCTCTTTATGGTAGTGAGTATTCTAAGAGTGATAGGTGATCACTCTTGTCTTTGAACTATTTGTAGAGCTTCTCTCCTAACTCATCCCAAGTGGTTATGCTGCCAACACGTAACCCTCAAAACCATTGAAGTGCTTTCCCTTGAAGGAAGTGGCTAGAAGTCTGACAACAACATTATCCTCCATGATATTATGTACTTGCACAATGTTGGCTACATCAAGAATGTGTTCTACTAGAGTAACATGAGTTTCTCTCTATGTAAAAGGGTAAAATTTTGAGTGCCTGCAATAGGTATAGGGTCACGTTGAGCCAACAGAAGTGGACTTGCTTGCATTGAAAGGGGGAAAACTTGGTCCATGCCATAGCAAAAGAGGTTGATTGTTCTTTGGTGGAGGAAACCTTCCATATGGAGGAGTTGAATGACCCCTATGAGATAAAGTTAGCTGGTGAAGTTGAAACACCTCTACTTCTTCTCTTTGGAGGAGACAAGGAAAGTTTGATATGTTGATAACCTCCTTGCTTTGAAGAAGCTCTTGTCTAAATTCTTCACATAAGTTAATGCACTAAGATTTGGAATCCAGAGATATAGAGTCACTAGGTACTTTGATTTGTGCAAATGAGAAGAGAAGTACCAATTCTCATCCCACCGGGCATGCCAAAAATTGTTGTCACCAAATCACTGCACCCCCCAAATGGCTAGGACTATACGTAGTTTTTGGTGTGATTGGGACACATGGGATCACCTCTCAAGTTGTGGGACTTGGGTTTGAGGTGAACCTCCGAAGAAGGCCGACTTCCTTTTCCTAAACTAAGTGTTGTACTACCCCTAATGCAATAAAATGGCTATCTAATCTTAGGCTAACATTTTTTTTAGTTTTAGGGAAAGAGATATCTGCAAAAGGAAACTAAACTAGGGATGGTGATGCACCAAATAAAAGGATATGTTGAATCACAGGAAGGGTTAATGTGAGTAAGATGCAGACACCATTAGTCACCTTCACCTATTACAACTTTAGAAAGGGCACAAAATACCACAAACCAAAAGCATGTGTTCCTTTGTTAAAACTTGAATCATACAAAATAGAGAGACCAAATTGGATTGGACACACAATTAACTAGCCATGAGGATAAAACACATGCACATATCAAACATTCATTTTTTCCGATGATGGCTAATGATAATATAACTTTAAATGACAGAAGGAAAATAATTTTTCCACAAATGACATAAAAGATGTTATATCACTTTTCCATAACATGAAACAAAATGATCTGAAATAAAGGCAAGCCAACCATCTATACTAAGGAATCATACATTCACAAAGCATATATAAATCAACCATTTAGCACAATAAATCAGTTTCTTCAAGGCAAGATATCTCTCTGAATATAATTAAAAGGTTCTTTAAATCTCTGAAGCACTCTTCCAAGCTTGAAGAGAAACTTCACCAAAAATATGATCTCCCCCAATGACTCCATAAACCTAACTATTTATAAGTTCTTTAGGCTGAGCCATTACAACTGGGCCCTTAACTAACATTTACTAATAATAGAAATGTCATTAATTCAAGGGAACATGAGCTCCCATAAAAATAGCAAATTTTTTGCAAGGGTTTGACTCAGTCAACCCTACAACTCTGACTGATCCAGAGCTTGGATCTGTCCTTTCATGGCCACTCAACTTTGGCCTAGTTCTACAACTCCTTCCTCATCTGTAGGTTTTGTTGTGTTTCCTCCCATGCATCCATTCGATGTTTATACTCGATGAAGCATTTTAATGATTCCTTGAATTTCCTCATCCCTAGGCCCACATGCGTAGTGATTTACCACATCTTGTCTCAATCTCTCTCATGATTTTAGTGGGACTCTTCTAAGTTTACTCAAAACTTTCTTCAATCTTCTTGTGAAATTTTGGCATAAAACCAACTTGTCAATAGATTCACTGCTGAAATTTTAGTAACTTCATCATCACGTTTCACCAAATCCTTAAAATTCTACTTGATTTTCTCCTCTGGAAGAGCATCGATATTTTCATTGAAGAATTTATAGTTAACAATGTCAAATTCTTCTGATATGTCATTCAAAGCATCCATAATCTCCACTCATTTATCATCTAACTTCTTAATTAGATCTTGTAGCACCTAACACTCAGAATTCCATGGCCTTTTGATATTCAAACAACTTTGCAACATCATCGATTACATCCTCCTAGAGGAGTAGATCCGAATCTTCCTCTCTAATCTCACTCCATGTTTCCAAATTCAAATTCAGATTGTTATTATCTTCTAAAAAATCTTCATCCATTTTAAATAGTAGTTTTCCCAACCTATGTAAATCATTGTATATCTCAACAACTTCTTTAATTAAAGGGTCAGCCTCCTGCAGTATATGTTCCATCCATCCATCTACTGATCTCCCTTTACGGCTATCTTTTTGATCTCATGATAAGAAATATCATCAATAGTAGATGAAACTGTCATGGCCATAGTAGTTGAGACTTCAGATGGAGTTGGCTTTGTTACTTTCCGTAGTAATGCAGTGAGTTGAGCTCTCAACCTTGGCCTTAAGCTCATCCTTGGAAGCTTTATCCTTATCATATTTTTCCAACATATTTCCAAGAGCAGTGTGTACATCTTGTTTTTCTCCTTCATGAGTGGCTTTTCCCAATGAGAATCTAGAAATCTGATAATCTGCAGCTGTAATTGTTTCTTTAGTTTTTCCCTCAATAGGAGTGGCAACCTCCACAACTCATTCCCCAGATGCATTCACCATCAGGCTTGAAACAATATTTGGCCTCTTGGCCTATCTCTTTGGGGTATGTTCCAATATGCTCAGATCTATTACATCTCCCAGAGGCACTTTCTTCTTTTTCTTTGGAGTTTTTTTGGAACAACCATTCTGGAATGGTTGATGCTGATGAAGATAACATAGTTGACTCAGTACCTGAAACATTAGCCACCACAAGAGTACCAGTAACATTAGTTGGCATTTGAATGGTAGTGGTAGTGATGGGTGGGGTGGATGTGAGGACTACCATAGGAGTTGATACAATAATGTTAGGGGATGAGATGGAGGAAAATGGAAGTGTTAGGGGAAGTGAGGTAGAAATGGGTGACCCAATAGTTTCTCCAGCTGAGAGAACTGAAGGGATGAGAATACTTGGGCCATGGAAGGTGATGGGAAAGAAGAAATGATGGTAGAAGTGGAAGGAACTGATATAGGAAGGGACAATGGAAGAGAAGAGGGAAATGATGGGTCTTGTGGGACACTAGGAGAATCACTAACTTCAACTATTTCATCACAGGTGTTGTTGGAGGCATGACTTTGGGAACATGAGCCTTGGAAAGAGATGAGCTCCCAACAACAAATGAAATCTTTTTGGAACCATATGGGTCTTTTGGGTCGACCTTTTCCCCTTTGTGGGTGTTGATTGGCTCATGGTTGATGGGGCCCCTATATTTGTAGGTTTCTCTAACCCCTTGGGTGAGATTCCCAAGGTAACCAACCAACTGTGAGTTCTTTGCAAAATGGGTCCCACCCTTTCCTTTGTGTTGCAACATTCTTCCACATACCAATCAATCCATGGCAATGGTTGATTGAAATATTATTACTTTTATACAATTCATCCAAAACTTCATCATTGTCCTGCATGTCTTTTGGTACGTCAGCTATTCCAAATTTCCAACTTCATCCAAAGTTAGCCATTCATAATCTCTCTGTCGATGATAAATTCATCCTAAATGGATCCAAATATCTTCTAACTAGGGCACATGGGAACTGGACCAACCTGTCTCACTTGAATTTTCCCCAATAGTCAAAATTGGTCCATGGATGGAAAGTTCTCAAGGTTACCTCTACCATTTCTACATCTACATTCTTGGCCTTGTAAATATTTGGGCAAGTGTATCTACCAATTGAGATAGGGAATTGCATTCCCACTTTGTGCCTTTTATTCTAGATCTTGTGGTAATCCAACAATTTTCAACCAATTCTAACAAGACCCACTTGTCAGTGGGACATCTAGGTAGCTTGTTGGGAGCACCCACAAACCAGGAATTCAATGTAAGTAAATGTGGGGAACTAAGATAGATATCTCCCCACTCACACACTTCCTTGAAGGCTTCATCTGAAATTCTCCGATTATACAGCTCCTTATCGAAATGGTAGAGGATAACAACAAAGAAGGCATCATTGATCCTGTGGAAGTGTTTTCTTCCCTCATCTAGTGTGAGTTGAGGATAGAAATCATAGATTTGGGAGGTGCTTTGAATACCCTTGGTATTCAATCCAGTGAAATCTCCCATGGTAGCTATGGCATAAACCAAGAAGGATGTCATATAGAAACATTTGGAAGAATGCACTCTACTCAACTGATAACAAATGGAGCTACTGATATGCTCCCCCATCTGATAAATTCCTTATTCTTTTTTATGGTCATGATATATAAGAACATCCACTCCTAAAATTCCTTCACGGAGGGAAGACCTGAGACTCTTCTTAGTAGCACAATAAGGTCACTGACCTCCTGAATAAAATCTGACCGATGCATGGTCTTTGGTAATTTGGCAAAGCTCTTGGCCAGATAAGTTTTCAACATGACCCTCATGCACAACTCTTCTTCCTTGTCCCAATGTTCCACCACTGATTCTGGTGAAATGGTTGTGTAGTCTTCAACATCGGGAGTTTGAGAAAATATTCAAAGAAATATGGGTCCAAGGATCACAACTTTCCATCGACATCTTTAACTAAAATAGATTCTTCATCATAGTGGGTCTTGCAGCCAAAACAAATTTGGGCAATGCATGGATGTGGGAAAACTGGCAGCAAGAGAAAGCATTCATATATATAGCCTGCATCCATGGTTTCTTATTTGGGGCCTTCACCCTTGCCCAAAAGTCTGGAAAATCAATTTGTCCAAGGTCGGTGTCCCCTATGTTCCCAGGTCAGAAGATAAGCAAGAGTGAGGGGCAACCCCGAGGAATGAGTATTTCATTTTTTCCTTGCCCTTGGAAGTGGAAGTAGACATCAAATTCTATGTTTTGAAATGCCAAAGGTAGTCCAAAAACCCAAAAATCTCCAACCTCTGAAAACCCAAAATTAGAAACCCAAGAGGAGAAGTCCAAAATTCCAAAATGGAAACCTCTAAATCGGAGAAGTCCAAAACCCAAAAATTAGAAACCTCAAAAACCCAAAAATTTGAAGTCAAAAATGTTTCAAAACCTAAAATGAAAGTCCAAAACCCAAAATGAAAATATCTGAAAAAAATGAAAAGTCTCAAATGAAAGTTCCAAAAACCTCAAATGAAAATCTCAAAAAAATGAAAATGAAATCTCAAAATGAAGACCTCTAAAAATTCTGAAAATGAGGACTCCAAAAATCTGAATGGCACAATCCCCAAAAATGAGAAGTGCCAAACAATCCAAGGCTCTAAATTTGAAAAGAGAGTTCTTCAAAAACGTGAATCTCTAAATCTAAAAAACAAAAGGCACGAGGGGGAAAATTAGAGAACTTGAGAGGATCCTACAACTGTGAGTGCCTACAGAAAACTCAAATCATGGAATCATGGTGGGCAATAGATTTTCATTTCCCAAGGTATGCAGAGGAAGAACAAAGAAAATAAACAAGGAGGAAACAAACAAAAAAGATCTTAAACCAAAAGAAAAGACCAAAAATAAAAAATACCTTGAGGATGATGTTGAAAAGTATGAAATATAGTAAAAATCAGTTGTTAGAGCAAAGTGTCAGGTGAAAATGACAGGTGAAAATGTGATTTAAATAGAAAAACCTGATATTAATGGTGAAAATTCAATCCATACAGAGGTAGGTGGGAATTAAATGCACAGAGAGCTCTGAAAGTCTGAAACCCAAAAGCCCAAAATTCTAAAATTTGGAATTTTGGGGTTTCGGACTTCAAGATTAAGGGATGAAAATCATGAAAAGGCTCGGAAGAGTTCCAAAACCCAAAAGCCCAAAAGTCTGAAATTTTGACTTTCAGACTTTTGGACTTTGAAGTCCGAAAGAAAATGACTCGTAAATAATCGGGAGAGTTCGAAACTCAAAGCCCAAAAGTCTGAAATTTTGAGACTTTCAGACTTTCAAACTTTGAAGTCCAAGAGGATTTTTTCAAAAAATGTGACCATTAGTTCTGAAAACCCAAAAGCCCAAAAGTTCTAAAATTTCAGACTTTCAGGTTTTCAGACTTCAAAACTCTATAAGGAAATTTCTAAAATTCATGACTTAGAGTTCTAAAACCCGAAAGCCCAAAAGTCCAAAATTTTAGACTTTTGGGGTTTTAGACTTTGGAACTTGAAAAACATAGTTTCAAATTTAAGCCAATTAAACCCCAAAAGGAAAAATCCCCAAAGTCTGAAATCCAAATTTTTGGACTTCGGACTTGGAGAAACTTCAAGATGTAGAGATCTTCTATGTGAAGATTTTTTCAAAAAAATTTACGATCGATTTTAAAGTCTTCTTCTCAAGGTAGATTAACTTACTAACATGAGAGATGATGATCACTCTAGAGGACGTCTACATGATCTTGAGGCTACCTATTATTGGGGAGCCATTATATTAGATCTCTTTAGATGATTCATTTGATCCTATGGTTACAATTTTGGAGAGGCCATGGGAGATTTTTCTTATCATAGTGCGAGCATTAGCTACGGTGAGATGTATACCACACATCCACATGAGACCCAAATTGTGGTGTTGATGATGGTGGGGATTGGTTATTTTACACTCCCAGAATCAGAGGGTGGGATATTTCCATGGGCACTGATGGGGGTATCGAGGACATGATCGAGGAGAGAGTCTTTTTTGCATGGGCACCAACGTACATGGTACAACTTTACAGGAGTTGTGGGCCTATAGGAGGATTTGGAGGTTTGGTGTGTGTTGCACCTATCTTATTCATTGTTGGGCCTATAAGCACATAGTGTGTCTACATCCACCAGGCCTTCCACGATAGGATTGGTTAAAAGGTGTCTATAGAGCAGGTTTCAAGAGATGGGTACCGATAGGAACACATCCTAGGGTGGAAGAGGCGTCACGAGATGTGACATATTATAGGTGATTATTAGATGGCATAACAGCAGTTGATATTATAGACACCTATAATTTATCTCCAGCAATTTAAATGCTTAAATTGCACTAATTATCCACTTTCCTGCAAATTGATGAAATATTGTCAATATGACACATTTTCTCTTCTATCATCGTTAACTAACTACATTATGCTAGTTAATTGGACCTTCTATCTAGCAAAGACAATAATTAATAACCTTTCGTTAATTAAACCCCTTTTTATCTGAATTAATTAATTATTCTTAATTATTTAAGTATCATCCTCTATTAGATAAATAAATTTCTATTTATCTAATTAAATCCTTCCTATCCCCTAAATCATGCTAATTCTCTTATAAACTAGCCTAATAGGCTCATCTCCTCATTAATTAATCACCTTTGATTAATTATATGCACCCCTAATTCCCATGGGTCACTAAAGGACAAATTAAACTCTCATAAGGTTGACTCAACCCTCCCTAAACCTTCCTTATCCACAACTAACCCAACCTCTCTATTATCCCACATGTAAAGGGATGTAGAGATTCTTTTATCCATTGGGATATATAAGGAGCCCTCCTCCTACCTTTCTACTTACACCTAAATGAGCATAGAGCCTAAGCTATAGCCATTTTATCATCTTAGAGAATTCTTCATTGGAATGGAGCTAAGCATCATCCATTTGCATTCAATCATCCAAGCTTTTTGTGAAGAACAATGGAGTTAATCAAGAAAGGCCTAATAAGCCATGGCTTGATGAACCTCCATTTTTTATCATCTTGGATCAAACAACAACTATCAACCCTTTGATAGCTAAAGGATATACATAGGTCTATTTCATTGATTTATCTTTCTAAAGAGTAGAGAAATAAATGTTTACATGTTAGTTTGAAGTTCATTTTCAAGGTTCTAATGCATAATGTTGATGTTTATTACTTGTTTAGCTCTTAGCATGATGGTGCATAGATTTTAGTTTAGCATTGTATTGAGGATATTAGGTGTTAGTATTGATTTTACTTACATAGCTAACTAATTCATGCACACATTTGGCATGCCCGGTGGGATGGGTCCTTAGTCCCTTAGCATTGTAGTTCAATTTTTGTTGTTATTTCAATATTTGGCTAACCTCGTTTCACCATTTTACGTATGTTTTTAGATGAAACAGATAAGGGTGTGGGCCAAGGAGGAATACCTGTTGCGATGTTCGGTTTGAAGGTTATGCACGTGTTCTAACTTCTTGATCCAATGTTGATTGTGAGAGCTTCCTTTTGGCTAGGAGGAACTACCTAAAATACACAACAAGACCACAAAAAGAGGATTAAATAATATATGTCAGTGGGTTGCCTAGTGTGTGCTAGATCCAGGAAGTGTGATACTTCCTCGGTGGTAATCAACCCATTGTTTAATACAATTTAATGTAGGAAATAACGTAAATAAATAGAATCCTATTGTAGTTGATATGATTTAGGTATCTCATCCAAATACAATAAGAAAATATGACATAATAGGCTAGGCTATGATCAGATCTGAAAATAAGGTAAATAAATAAGGTGTTGGAATAGGTCAGGGTCAGATTCTGGGTCACTTGAATCACTTAAAAAGGGTTATTGGGATTTGGTATTAGTAGGAATGCCAAATATAGAGACCGACGTCGGTCTGGTATGACTGACAATGGTTTAGTAAGAACCAACAATGATTATTACAAGGCTGGTAATAACTCAATAGTTCATGGTTTTGGGGATTTGTCTAAGACTAGATCAGAGATGGTGAGGAGTTGGTTTAGGTCAGGGAGATGTTGGGAATATTCAAAGGTACTCAGGGGTAGACAAAGGTGATTAAAAGGGTTATGAGTGATGGGAATGGTCGGGTTCATAGGAAGACAATAGTGGTGGGGTGAAAATATAGCTGATGGTTGATAAACAAACGTGAAGAAATCTTATAAATTGAATAGAAATAAAGTGGTGTAGGTTAGAGGCACACTTACTTGCTATGCAGTTCAATGGCTAGGTGGTGGTGATGGTTGATCGGTGAAATGGTGATCAGTGTCATGACAGTGCTTCTCGGAGTGCTCCTGTGAATGCAAAAATCTTCTAATCAATGGTTGTGTTGGTTATGGCTGCTTGGATGTGTGAAAGATCTCTGGTTCTTTCTTGCATGTAGATCTCCTTTGCTCCAAAACTCGAGAATGTGTCTAACCTCTAAAACAAGGTTACCAAAATGGTTATATGGTAACCGATGATGGTTTAGGGTTACCGGTGTCGGTTTCGTCTTGATCGGCATTGGTTAAGGTGGGATATCCTAGGTTGCCTAAAATAGCATATCTTGGCTATCCTCTTCCAAATTTTTCTCAATTTTTTCCGAGTCTAAGTGGAACGTTGCACTTAGATACATGGGAATGTGGTTAGAGGAAGAATAGGCATGTGCTTTTAGGGTTATCTCCAAGTCACTTCATTAAGGTAAGTAGGGCTAAGTTTTAGTTAGTTATGGAAACATGCTATGAATAGGTTTATGGTGAGGTGGAAATTGGTTTTAATTGAGGTAATTAAATAATGAATGAAGTGAGGATGAGTATTAATTTAATTGTAAATAATTAAATTAATATTAATGTGGGGTATAAGGGTCATGGTTAGGTGAATGTGTTTAAGTTGGTTATTCGAAAGAGGACCAAGGGGAGTGTGACCCAATTTTGGTGTCTACATTTTTCCCCTTTTTTTGTTGCGTAGCTTGTATTGGTAAGCTATGTTGACAAAAACAGGAAGTGATTACCCCATGTGTGGGTGAAGGTGATCCCCCTCAAACCGGCACATTGATGAGGTGTAAGATGGAATCGGTGAGTGGTTTGATAAATGTGTAGGTGGTGAAGATAGGTGGGGAAAGGTTTGAGTATTGAGGGAAAGGGTGATGGTCAACTTGGGTAATAGGTAATAGGCCAAGGTCAAAATCGGGTCATGGGTAATGGCAATCAAATACACACACACACGTATAGATTGCAACACAATACCAGGTTGAAGAGCTTGCAAAATTGACATCATCTAAGGTCGATAGGCTTATCCAAACAAGGGTGAAGTGATTCAGGTATCCAAGGTATAGGATATGGTCAAGAAACACAATGTAGGTCAAGTACATGAATGTTAGGTATGCTCTGGTACACCATAGGTTTGGTCGGGATAAATGGCACGACAATAGGCAAGGTATGGTTATTAGGCTAAAACAACATAGGTAACAACATCACAAGGTATAGTGAGTACATAAGGTCAATGGTCACACCAAGTAGGTCAAGTTCAGGAAAACAGGTCATGGCACGGGTAAGGCCAAGGTATAGGTAAAATAACAACTCCTAAGACATAGCAAAGGAAATGTAGGGGTAGGTTGAGCTTGTAGGTATGTGTAATGGGTGGCCGGAATGATAAAAGGTGTAGGCATGAGTGGTGACAGTGAAAAGGGAGTGGGGTAAGGGAAACTAGTTTGAAGTGTGACCGATCTTTGGTTACATGTTGACCAAGCAACGATTGACTAGGGCACCAATATGACCGATGTCGGTCATAGCGGATTGGGATTAAAAAGGAAAATTCCACTTTTTGCGGAATCATTTGTCATTTTCCAATAGTAGAAAATGACAGAGGAGTGGTGGAAAAGTGGAAAGTGACGAGAGCGAGATGGAGAGTTGAGTTGGATAGCCTTGGAGCGGGTGATCGGTCATTCGATAGGCGGGCCCATGAGAGTGGTGTGATCAATTTGATTGGTTGGAGGTGAGGAGGGCATTCGGTGATGGAAGAGGTAGGAGAGGGTCGAGTGGACCACTAGTGCAGTGGCCCAATGTGCCCCATGGAGATAGCATCGTGACAAGGTAGGATTCGGTCCCATTCTATGTTTGTTAGATGAATTTGTTTATATAGATCAGGTTTGGGTAAAAATGGGTTTGGGGGAATCAAATTTGAATTTGGAAGGAGGATTGATGAAATAGGACTTGTAGGAAGTGGTATGTAGGTTAAAGAGGGGTGGGGATGGGTTGAGGTGAGATTTGGGTAGGGAAGGGTAGGTCGGTAGGGTAGAATGTGGAATGTTTAGAGAAAAAGGGGAGGGTTTGGCGGATTTGATGCCACGACAGTGATCGACGTCGGTCAAGGTTGTGGCGTTGGTGGGAGTTAGCTTGACATCGTTCAAGGGTGAGGTGACCGATGCTAGTTTTTTGGAGAACATTTTTGATCAATAAGAACCGATGATGGTCAACATTTAGGGAAAAATGGGCCAAAAATGAGAGGGGGTGGGTGGGGGAGATAGGTCTTGAGATAGGAAGGTAGTTTCAAAGGAAAACATGGATGGTAATGGGTATAAATAGGTATGATTTGAGGGATGGGATGAGGGAGATAGGTCATGAGTAGGAAGGATCTTGGGAATAGGTGGGAAGGTCTAGGGTAAAGTTGAGTATGGTCGAGGTTTAATGATGTTAGGGTTTATTAGATGTAAGCGTGGTATCGAGTTGTAGATGCGAGATAGGGTACCGCCCCTTAGTAGTATCGATACGAGGAGCATGTGGTGAGGAGTGCTTCCATGTTATAGATGTTGGCTTGATTGGGGTCGGGCGCTATTGGCACATAGTTCAAGAGCGAGAGCATGATGATCGCCCTCATCAACATATGGGATTCGGTGACTAACACATTTCATCTACCGATGGGTGAGATCACAGTCACCTTGGAGGATGTGTATAGGATCCTGTGGTTATCGATAGTGGGGACACATGTGTATTCCATTACCTTAGAGGCATATGAGGAGTTGATGTTGATAGTGTTTGGCGAGGGGCTGGTAGAGTTGCGGTTCCATAGCGCCAACCTGAGTTATGGAGACATGTACAGGGCCCATCCAGGAGATGAGGTTAGTGGTTCTGATTATGGAGGTAGTTTGTTGTTTTGCACTACCAGATGCGGAGGGTGGGAGATTCCCATGAGAATTGATGGGGGTTATTCATGACATGATGGAGGATAGGACCCATTTTGCATGGGCACAACATTCTTGGTGCAGTTATACAAAGAGTTATGGGCCTATGGGAGGTTATGATGGTTCAACATGTGATGCACGTTTCTACTACACTGTTGGGCATACGAGCACATCATGTGTGTGTGCATCTAGTTGGTATGCCCCATCTAGATGCATTTGAGGTAGGCTTGGTCCGAGTAGGCTACAGGTGATGGGTACCTACTATTGGAGAGCATCGGCTACTAGGGCTACACACGATGTAGCATATTACAGGTGGGTATTGGAGGGATTATCTAGGGTTGAAATTATTTGGAGGTCATATGTGGGCTTCCCATCATATAGGTAGATGGCCATGGAGTTGGATGAGCTATAACTGCTCAGATGGATAGAGGATGCCATGTCGGGGAGCACAAGATGATACCCATGTAGACAGGGTAAGGCAGCGTTTGGGTTTCTCAGAGATGTGCCTCCACCCTTCCCACAGTATAGGAGGGATGACATGGAGAGGCCTATGCCTCTACCATAGCCTCATGGTGCTTGATAGAGTAGGAGGAGTAGGAAGTAGATTGGAAAATTGATTATGTTAGAGTGATAGATAGATATAGATAGTGGTGGGAAGCACAACTACAAGGCGTAGTACCACTAAGGCCAGGGCAGCTCGACTTAGCCACTATCACAGATTCAGAGGGACGTCCTACAAGGGTAGGTGACTACCCTAGTGACATAGTTGGGGATAGTGTAGGGAAGGTTACAGGGTTAGAGGCATAGGTTGCTACTCTATAGGCACATGTAGTATCCCTTCAGCCCAGGTTACACAGGATAGGCACCTACACATAGGTGGAGATGGAGATGGGGTATAGGTGGCCACCCTACAGGTGTAAGTTATAGGTTTACAGGGGCCATATCCGGGTGCACTACACATGCAGTGCACATTATGGCCCTTCGAGCCTAGTGTAAAGCACATGCACCCACACAGGCTTAGGGATAGGTCCCATTTTACAGGCAGGGGTAGGATAAGGTCCCATGGTACAGGTATAGGGTTAGATACTAATGGCACCACCACAAATAGTACCGATGGCCGAGGTTTAGGATTTCCTAAGTGAGGTGAGGTATTATCAGGATCACCTAGATGGCCATAGGGATAAATGTCCTTAGCTATGTAGAGTATAGAGCACAATAGGCCTCGAGTGAGAGGACCGGTCTCACACTCATAGTGTGGAGAGTATAGGGGCCGGCGAGCCCGAGACAGGGTCAGGGTGAGGCCACTAGTTCATGGAGGCCAGCTCTAGGTGAGGTACCCATAGAGGTTAGATCGAGGCCCATGGAGGGTGGTGAGATGTTAGCAGGATGACAGACATGTAGAGAGGAGGAGACATGTGAGACTGGCCCATAGGATATCAGGTGGGGTGATGATTAGTCACTGGAGATGATCATTGTATTGATTTTTTTGATATATATACTAGCCTACGTGCGAAGATAGTGAGGATGTATATGTGAGTTTTGTGATTTTTATTTTTATATCCGAGCTGCATGTATGCAAAGATAGGGATGTTGTATTTGAGCAATTTTATATTTGTTGTGTACATATGTATGGATACAAAGACTTTCTCATTTATATAGATGATGATACTTATGGTATGGATGGTGTACTTGTTTTAATTTCCATTATTATTTGTGTACATGATGGAAACTAGGTGAATTAGGCATGATTGAGTCGAGGTCTTGTAGGCATGGTTGAGTTAGGTCAATTAGGCATGTTGGAGTCAGGTTATAGGCATGATGGAGTTAGGTCATAGGCATGATGGAGTCAAGTTATAGGCATGATGGAGTCAGGTCATAAGCATGATGGAGTCAGGTTATAGGCATGATGTAGATAAATGATGATGTATATGCATGTTATGGTTTAAGTTTCCAAATATTTTCTATAGTGGAAATGTGAAAATGATAAATGACCGATGTGATGATGTGGTAAAAATGTTTATTAATTGTTTCTTATTTGGTTTAATTTCCAATCGTTGATATAAAATGGAAATGAACTAAGGTAGGATGTGAATAGGAAAATGAAGGGAAAATAGGTTATGGTGAAGAGTGGCCGACCTAACCTTCAAGGGCCCCATGCCCTCAAAGTGCTTTACCTACATAGCCCGGTGAAAAGGGGCCTTAGGCGATGTAGTTCTCCCATAAGCTAGGGAAGAATATGATGAATTAGGGGATGGGTTGGTATATTTTATGCATGATTGAATGTAGGTCATAGGCATGATTGAGTTAGGTCATAGGCATGGTTGAGTCTAGGTCAATTAGGCATGGTTGAGTCTAGGTCATTTTAGGTATGGTTGAGTTAGGTCATAGGCATGGTTGAGTCTTAGGTGAAAATGTATGTGTCGATGGTCTGGTCCTGTATAGGATAATAAATAAGTGATGAAGAAGGTAAATAGTAAGAGGTGGTAAAAGAGCCACTTAATTGATAAGAACCCTAATGAGTCTACCATAACCAAGATGGGCTTATGAACATAAGACCCTAAAGGTTTTGCATAATGGACTATTCTAAGGGTGAAGAAAGTCACATGATCGAAAATGTTGTGGTTACAGTGATTCCCTTGAGTAGAGAGGAAATTAGGATGAAAAGGCAATGAGGTGAGAGTGGGTGGTTTAGTGTAACTTAGTGTATGACAACATGTTTTCTTAGCAAGAAACCCAGGATAAAAATAGGCAAGTCCATGATGAAAATTTCATCATTTTCTTCATTTTTTTTTTTTAATAGACTGATCGATCGATGGGAAGTCTATATGGGATGAGTATATTATCTCCTTGAGGTCTTCACGAAGTTGATCAATGTGGGAAGCTTCTAGATATTTTTATTGTATTTTTTAATGACTTTATATAGCTGTCCTTTAAGGGAGCAGTCTATTTATAGCGCGAAAAATAGAGAGAAGAGATGTCCCTTTTTGAGGGAGTCATCTTTTGTTTGGAAGTTAACTCAAGGAGTTGAATCCCTTTTTGTTTTTGGACATTTAAGTCATGGAAAAGACTATATAGGAAGATTAGGTTCTTGTTTAGAAGACAAGACCATAGCACACATAGGTTAATTATGAAAGAGGTGGTTTCAAGTGATGAATGACCATGAGATTCCATCTTTAAGAAGATGAAAAGTATCCATGAGAATCATGCTATGAATAGAGCCGTGGTACTCATATTGAAGATAAGGATGAAAGGTGATGGGTAACCACATGATTTTCTAAAAAATGGGTAATATGGGAGGGCAACAATGCTTAAGGGATGAGAAATCAGTTGATAAAAAGTGATATAGGACTTGATGTCAACAATAAAATGATCGAAGATGGAAGGAATTAAGGGGCTCAGGTTTGGGTTTACCTTCGAGTGAAGACAAATGATAAACACCCGATCCATACGAATGGGTAACAATATAGGGTCCAAGCCAATTAGGATAAAATTTTCCCGTTTACTTTTCTCTTCTTTGGTTACATGTTGATTTTCCTTCAGGACGAGGTCGTTGATCGAAAGGTTCATTTGTGGACATGTTTTTCATAGGCACATTTGATACATTTTTGGTAGATTTAGAGATGGTCAAGAGAATTGAGATGATGTTCATATAATAACTCAAGTTGTGCTAAATGATCTTGGTGAAAGTCATTGTCATTGAGCATGTCTTGTAGTGAGATGCGAGAGATGGAATCTAGACTTTGAGAGGCAAGACAACCTTGATACCGTAGACCAGAGAAAAGGGTGTGGTAGTAGTTGAAGTGTGAATACTAGTGTGATAAGCCCACAAAGCAAAAGGAATGTGTGAATGCCAATCCTTGTCAGTATCATCAACTACTTTTATAAGAATTTTGTTCAAGGTTTTATTGGTCAATTCTACTTGGCCATTGGTTTGTGGGTAATAAGGTGATGAGAAATTGAGTTGGATGTGAAAATAATCACACAACTTATAGAGGGTTTTGTTTTTGAATTGCTTTCCATTATTAATGATGAGATAGTGAGGACACCAAAGTGAAAAAATGATGTGATGGTTAATGAATTCACATATTTTCTCGGATTTTGTAGAAATGAGGGGAATGGCTTCTACCCATTTAGTGTAATATTCAGTAGTGGTTATAATCCATTAATGGCATTGTGAAGAATGGGGATTGATCTCTCCGACAAGATCCAAGCCCCATTGAGAGAAAGGCAAAAGGTCTCGTGCGACCTGTAAGGCATGACTAGGTGTGTGATGAAGATTAGCATGTTGCTGACATTTCACACAATGTTTGACATAGTCACAACAGTCATAGTTTAGGGTTGGCCAATAATAGCCAAGGTGAAGAATGCATTTAGTGACAGCTAAACCACTAAAGTGGCCTCCACAAATTCCATCATGAACTTCCTTGATGGTGTAGGGAATTTCAGAACTTGTAAGAATCATAAGAGAATATCATCGAAGCCATGCTTATAAAGAAGACCACCCATGATGACATAGAGAGAGACTTTTAAGAAAGGCATGTTGTCCATTACGAGTGAGATCAGTAGGTAGAATGGAAAGTCAAAGATAGTATGTAAACTACTTATACCAAAGGTCACGTGGGTTAGGTACAACGGTTCCGACAGAGTTGACCTCATGAGGTAAATAAGAGGGTGATTGTAACCTTTGTATTGCGATAAACATTTTAGAGTCGGCGGATGAAGCAGGTATCTGATAAGCCAAGAAGGCCATGGTATCCACAAACTTATTGGTAGAATGGGGGTGGTTTGAAGTGCGTAATGGTCAAAGGTGGTCAAAAGTATGTCTATGTGATGTTTATACTTTTGAAGTATTTCATTACAAAATTGGTAGATACCATTGACTTGGTTTATGACCAGCTGGGAATCACCAAAGATATTGATTGACTTAACATCTAAGGCATAAGAATCTTGGAGACCCAATACGAGTGCTTCATATTCGGTGATATTGTTTGTACAATCAAAATCTAGTTTGAAAGATAAAGGCATAGGTTCACCATCAAGAGGAATGAGGATAACACCAGCCCCACCTCCATGCTGACACTTGGAGCCATCGAAGAAGAGTGTCATTTGGTAAGCGGTATCGTCTAAGGAGAGGGTAGCTATGGATTCATCTAGGAAATTGAAGTTAGAGGGTTGATTCCCGGAAAGAGGTGCGTCTGCTAGTTGGTCAAGCGATGGTTTGGCCTTTGATGGATTTTTGATGGATGAATTCAAGGTCAAGGTCTGCGAGAAGCATGATCCAACACACAACGTGCTAATATTGTTAGGGTTTGGTGTGAATATATGTAGGGGTCGATTGGTAACAACAAAGGTTTTTGGTTGAGTAGGTAATGACGGAGTTTTGGTGGCGATGAAAAATAAGGATAAGAAGAGTTTTTCGGCATGGGTGTACCTAGTTTCATTTTCCAGAAGGGTATGACTTATGTAATAAACCACTTGCTCTCTGTGTTGCTCATCACGATGAGTGAGCATGGCTTCCTAAAGAATGGTCAGTAGTAGAAATGTATAGGTAAAAGGGTTGGTCATCCTTAAGAGGAATGAGAACTAGTGGTTGAAGAAGGTATTGTTTTAAGGCATCAAAGGCTTTATGACATTCATCATCCTATTTGAATGAAACGTCCTTCTTGAGAAGATGATGAAATGGTTGATAGCGGTTGAAACTTGCAAGATAAAATGACAAATGGATTGTAACTTACCTTGCAGGATTCAAAGTTGACGGAGATTAGTAGGTGAAGGCATTTATAGAATAGCCTTTACTTTAGTAGGATCGAATTCTATGCCATGCAAAGAAACGATGAAACCAAGGAGTTTTCCTAAAATTACTGCAAAGACACACTTCTTTGGTTGAAGATGAACACAATACTTGATGAGGTGATCAAAGATGACCTTAAGGATGGTCAGGTGTTCGGTTTGATGTTTAGATTTGGAAAGAATATCATCTATGTAATCTTCCAATATGTGATGCATGATGTCATGGAAGATGTAAGTCATGGCTCGCTGATATGTAGCACCAACATTTTTAAGGCCAAAAGGCATGACTCGATAGCAGAAGGTCCCCCAAGGAGTGATGAAGGAAGTTTTGTGTTGATCTTCTGGAGCAAGTAATATTTGATTATAACCCAAGAAACCATCCATGAGTGATAGCATTTCATGGTTGGTGGTGAGATCAACTAGTTGGTCAATGTCCGTAGGGGAAAATCATCTTTGGGACAAGCTAGGTTGAGGTCACAGAAGTCCATGTAAATGCGAGTCCCCCTATTGCCTTTATGACAAGAATGATGTTAGAAATCCATTGGGGGTAGTCAATGGGTAGGATGAAGGAAACTGGAGAAGGCACTGAAGTTCTTCTTTGACTAGAAGAGAAATGAGAGGATACATTTTCCACAGCTTTTGTTTTATGGGTTTGGCATCAAGAATGGTTATGATATTATGGACCATGATTTTAGGGTCAATACTGGGCATATCGACATAGGACCAGGAAAAAGTGTTGCTATGGTCCCGAAGGAAAGAGGTAAAAGCTTCTTGTTTAGTAGCATTTAAATATTGGCCTATCTTTAGAATGTGTGGGTCATCCTGAGTGCTAATATTGCTTTCAATGGTTAATTCATTCAACATGGTTTGCGTCTCAGAAGGTAACGACTGTGAATATAAGAATCTTATGCACCAAGGTAGGTGAGGATGGACTCATTATCTTGACATTGAATGACATTAATACAAGGTGTATCATCATCAATCATGTCAGGATACAGGAATGGGAGAGAAGAGGGAGACTCGCCATCATGTTGATAGGTCAGGTCCCAGGAAATTGTGTTTACAAATTTTTTTAGGAGGAATAGATTCAAGATCTATGGAATCCATGGGTGAAGATGGTGACATGGGTGAATGAGGTGGAGAATGTTTGTCTTCCTCAATGAGGTCGACATGGGACTTCTTGGGAGGTGGTGTGGTGAAGCCAATGCCACTACGGTCATTGTGTTTACAGGTAGTGCAAGAAATGACAGTATGACGGCCTTTTTCGTAAAAACCAAAGTCAAAGCCTTTCCATGCACAACGGTGGAGGAAAGTCTTGGTGAAGTAGGGATTATAGGTAGTAAGGGATTGTAGGTCATATCAAAACCCCAAAGTGAGGCGTTGAAAAAAACCTTCTAAGGGATCAGTAGTCAATATGTGGGTAGTGGGGATAGATGACTCGCCAAATGATTGGGAAGTAGGTGAGTTAGTTGTAGAGGGGATACAGAGACAATAGGGATAACAAGTTTAGGTGTGGGAGAGGTGGTGATAACATTGGTGGATAGGTTTATGGGTGAAGGTGAAGTGGGGGTAGTGGCAGATGCCTTGATTGGTACAAGTACATTGTTGAGCTGGTATAACATGTTACAGGTCTTGAATGGTGATGGGTCGGTGGGGATAGTGTAGTTATGTCCCTCATGCTTGAATTTTACACAAAGCGTGTAAAGTTGAAGGAAAAAACCCATGATACGAATCCAGGGTCTGTTGAGAAATAGGTTATACTGGAATTCCCCTCTAAGACATAGAATAGTTCCAGGATAATGTGAGGGCCTACACGAACATGAAGGATAATAGTGCCAAGGGTGGAGGTGATGGCGTCATTGAAGGAGCGTAGCATAACTGGGTTATTATGCATACAGTTAGAAGGAATACACATTTGATTATATGTGTGGGAGGAGATGATGTTAATGCTAGCACCACCATCAATCATGACGTGTCATATGCGTATGTTATCGATATAGACAAAAATGAATAGGGTAGATCGGGTCATCTGACTGGAGAGGTACAATCTCCTCTTCAGAGAAGCTGAGGGTGGCAACTTGAGGAGTGGTCATGGGGGTAGAAGGAGGAGTTGATTTGGTTAGCGAGGCCACATGGTGAGGGGTGATAATTGAGGCCACTGGTGTGGGGTCATTGGGTAGAACTTCAATGGATTATAAAACCTCGATAAGGTCTTACCTTGTGGGATTCAGAAGTCTGGACGAGGTCATACAAAGACATCTTTAGAGGATACTAATGCAATTATTTTATCATTGCGTGATGGGTGACCTTGTCAGAGATAGGGTATGTAGGTTTGTGGATGGTGATTTTGGGAGTGGGTGCAGATGGTATATAGGGTACATGGTTGGTTGATGGCTAGTTGCCTTTTCTTTGCCTTTATCTTTACGAGTGTGTAACAACGTGAACCATGTTAACGAGGGGAGGTGGATGGAGAGGGTGTGTTATAAAAGGTATAATGGCATGAGGGGAAAAATACTAGTGGTGGATAAGAGCCTTGTGAAATGAGTAGGGCGCATTGACATTTGGGTGGTGGTTTTGCCAACTCTCTAATACGGACCATGTTGATCTCAAATTTTGGAGGTGGGAAAAATGGTTGTGGGGGTGGAGATACTTGATTGTTGAATGGGTAAAGGATGATGATGTATGGTGATAGGTGAAGGTGGAGCATGGTCCTCATCAAGAAGGTTGTCATCGTTGAAATTTTTTTCAGGAGGACAAAGTTGAAGAAGAATGGTCTTCAGAGCCTTACAATTTTCAACATCATGTCCTAACACATGATGATAGGCACAAATCTTGGTTTCATCAAACCCTTTTGGTTTGGGTTTGAGAGGATCGTAAGGTCAAAGCAGTGGTAATGTGATGATGGAAGTCTCCAAGAGATTGGTTAAAATGTTGGCATAGGACCCCACTAACGGATCACAATGGGAAGTGAGTGTGGGTTTGGGTATAGGTGTGGCTGATTGTGAGGGAAGAGGATTTATAGGAGGGGGAATGGGTTGGTCTACTAGTTTGGTATGTGGAGTGGTCTTAGGTCTTGCTGGCATCTATTTGGGTAAAGGTGGGGTAGAAGAGCTAGCGATGGAAGGTTTGGTTGGTTTGACTACCTTATTGGAGGGTAGTGGATTCTTAGCTTTGGGTTACACCTTCTTGGGTAAAGGTGACATGGGAGTATGGGATGTAGAAGGAAAAGTAGATGGTGGAAGAGGATAGGTTACCCACGGGGTAACTAAGTTGTGTGGAGGTGGTTGGTAGAGGTTGGGTAGGCGACATTGGTTGAAGTCGTATAGGCAAGGTTGGGGTTATAATAACTGGTGGAGGTATAGGTGGTAAGAAGTGCATGAGTGAGGGTGAGGGAGTTTGGTTTTGGGTGAATGAGGTGTAACAAAGGATCGTGATGCAGTAGTAGGTTGTTTAGCTTTTGACTGACCTTAGGTATGAGATTGTTTGGTCAAGGTTGATGGATGAGGCCCTAGGATGGACGAAAGGGGAAGGTGACAAAGGTGTGGTAGGCGAGATTGGTGTGTACGCGGCCTAGAGGGTTGGGTTTTCTTTTTAGTGGGGGATAATGTTGCTTGTGGACTTTGGAAGACATGGCTAGGTCCAATTTGATAGGTGGGTGAGTAAGGCTTGATGTTGGCATAACACCCAAAGTAGTGATGGGTCTTGATACGGGTGGAGGTAGGGATGATGAAGAGGAAGCCATTTCAATCAGCATGGTCAGTGTAGTTTTGGTTGCCAAAAATACCTTTGGGTAGATCATGGAAGTATCCTCAGGAAACATTTTCATTTGGGTCGAATGGGGAGCCGAAGATGTCCCAAGAGCATGGATTGATCAACGTAATCCAAATGATCAACCAACCATGAAAACAAGAATCTATCAAAAAGATGATTGAATGGATTGGGTGGCAATCCCTGTAAAGTAGGTCTGTGATACAGGGAATTGGCTAGCCTTAGATTATGTAGGTAAAAGAGCTAAGATCATTTTAATAGGTTCCTAGGATGCTAGGGGAAAAATTTCCCCGACAAGTAGTGACATGTCTGAAGAATCTCCCCTGGGTAGGAGAGATAACAGGTCAGGTGAGGTAGAACTCTCTCTTGGTGGAAGAGAAGGTGATGATGATTCTCTTATGGATGGGAGAATAAGAAGTGTTGATTTTTCAGTAGGGTATGAGGTAGAAAGTGAAATGACATTGATATAAGGTGTGGGTTCCTTCATGAGATCAGGTGGAGATGAGGGGGACTCATCTGTGGGTGGAGGAGCTTGTGCCAAGATTTCCTCAATAGATGAAGTAGGTAGGTTTTGAGGAACAATTGGCATGATATCAAAACCATGTGGAATTCATGGACATTGTTGTCACTAGATGAAGGTTCACTATTTTGATTAGACGATGGTTTATGATTAGGGAATGGATTTTTGAAGATGTGCAAATTCTGATTTGTTTGGCATGTTTGGTTGTCTATGACAAGGTCTCCATTGTCTATCATCTCTTGAACAATGTTTTTAAAATTTATGCAATTACCATCATTATGTCCTTTAACATGATGATAATTATAATAGTCATGCTCTTTATACCATGTGGGCATAGGACGAGTGGGATCAAAACCTATATGAGGTTTTATGGGAGGAAGTGTAATGGATCTAGCTTTAAGAAGTTTTTCCAAGACTGAAGAATAGGGCTCTCCGATCGAAGTGTACTTCCACTGCTCTTGTCGAGCTGAAAGGCCTGGACAAGAGAAATATTGGAAGAAGGTTGGGCTTGATTAGAAGGATGAGGTGGACCCGCCTTGAGGACTACCATGTTGGCAGATCCTTTGGGATTTGAATAGTTATTTTGGGGTTTTGAAGATGAAGAAGAATCATTTGATTTGAATGGGGTGTTCTTGTTCCATAATTGGATTTTCTTTTCTTCAATGGCACAAATTTCTAGTTTTTAGGCCATGGTGAATGCTTCATCAAAGGTTCGGAAGGTTTGGACTTGCAGAGTTGGTGAGATGTGTCTGGCACAAGCTCTAGTGAACAACTCAATAAGTTCAGTCTGAGGTAGTTGGAACGTCAATTGGTTAATGAGACTCTGCCAATGGGCAAATGAAATATGCAATAGATTCATCTTCATACTGTCGGGTTGAATAGAGATTGGTCATGGTGACTTTCTTGGTAACATTGATTGAAAAATGATCTAGGAAGGCTTGGGCTACTTGATTAAAGGAATAAATAGAATGTCGAGGTAGTCCACTATACCAATCCAATGCTGGTCCTATCAGGGACATTGGGAAAGTTTGTAGGAGCAAAGCGTCATCATGGGTGATTAGATAACACCCATGTTTAAATGATCGCAAGTGTTGTTGCGGGTCTTCTTTACTATTGAAGTGATTGAATTTAGGCATTTCCCAATGCATTGGGTAAGGATGAATGGGAATAGATGGATGGATAGGCTCATTATAGATTTCATCATATGTTAAATAATTATGGGAGTAGAAATAGATGCTTCTAAGGTCTACATCTTCTCCATCATCATTTTAATGAGGTCATTACTAGGTTGAGATGAATGGGTTCCCCCGTCAAAAAAGGGGGTTGATGCTGAATGTATGAGGTAGGTGGTATGTTGGTGTATGGTGGCACTAATATGAGAACTGCGTAGGAGGAATAGATGTGGGTGGCACATAGCCAACATAAGCGATAGATGAGGTTGGGGGTTATTGGTAGTATGTGTATGCGGGTGGGGTAGTCGTAACAAATCTAGTGGCGATTGGGGTAAGGATTGTGGGATAGAAAGGATGAGGTTTTGGAAAGGGGTGTAAGTTTCGACACTAGAGGTGGTTGCGATGCAATGGGTATATGTGAAATGGTGGGTGTAGATGAAGCTATACTCATAGAGGCTATCGGAGGGACAATCAATGTCATGGGTGTGATCGATGACATAGATGCTGTAGTTATAATAGATGTGGGATTTAGATGAGACACCATAGGTGATAAAGTGGATGACGGTGGCATCGAACTAGTGCTAGCTGACACGTAGAAGTGGGGGCTAGAGCAGGAGGGATAGATACGAGAATGCCATATATTAACTATCCTAAGGAATCCCAAGTGGAAGAATGAGCAAGGTAGTACTGAGGGCAGCAAGATTTTGGTTGAGGAGTCTCACAAAATCCTCGTCACCGGTGGTAATGGGGATAAGATGAGTCGGATCCATAGGTGACATAATGGATGGCGGTGATGGACTAGGTGGGAGTGGCTGATGGCTAGTGAAACATGAGGGCATTAGTTTGGTTGCGAGTCAACACCATGTGAATCATAGTATATCAGGTGAACTGTGCTTTGTAAATGACACAAGGAACAATAGAGATGGGACGAAACAAATTATGGGAGGAAAGTTGGTAAATTTTTTGATTAAAATAAAAATAGAGTGACCGATGCCAGTCTAGTCTAATTGAATGATGACAGTTAAGAGGTGACTGATGTCGGTTACAAGAATTGATACCATTTAATATGAGAAAATGAAAATTTTAATAAATGAGGTAGAGACTAATGACCGTCGACAAGAAAGGTGTAGTTGATGATTGCTTATCGAGTACAAAGAGTAGAATGATACATAGAAAATCAAAATCAAGAGAAGATGAGATAAGTGTATTTTTGGTAAATTAACCAAAAGAACAAGGAATCGACTGGTTTAGTTAAGTAAACCGATGGCGGTCAGATGTAAACCGACGGCAGTGATCGTTGGACCGATGCCGGTTACTGTGAAATCTAAAGAATTAAAAAATGATTTTTGTGAATTTAGATGAGATGAATAATCAACCCATAAGTATGGGGATGATAAGATGAGGTCCTGACACACTCTGAGAAAGTCAAAATACTCCAACTGTGATGGCGGAGTGTGAAAGGAAAAAATAAAAATGAAGAATCGTATCCTCACACCTCAAAACACAAGTCAAGCACAAAGCTAAGAAAAATACGTAACCCAACAAGTGATTTTAATGTGTTTAGCTTATGCTATTTAAAATACTGAATCATGAATTTAGAGTAGAGTTTTTGGTTGGGAAGGCTTCCTACGAAGAAGGAAATTCTAAAGGTGAGGTTTCAGGTTATGTTATGGCGGGGGCGGGCTATTCTCTGAGGTAATTAATGAAAAAGATAACCAATTAGGTGCCCACTATCAATCCTCTAATCATGTGATCGTTGACAACTTCTTCCGGGTGGGATGTTGTTTAAGAAGATGTATATATTTCAATTTGTGCAGTTTGGAAAAGAGAGAGAAGAAAGAATGTGCTTTTCTATGATTCAGTTATGTCAACCATCAGCTGGGCATGACTTCTAACATATAGGTTTCCCTCATTTTTAATGTGAGCTAAAATGCAACAAATTAGAATGCTATGCAAGTTTTTTAAGCCCAAATCGAAGTGTGATATTCGATGTAGCAAGTAGTGAACAGGAAGAGGGATGCTCTTTCACTAATGCAATACTGAATGAAAGAAAAGAAGTATTCTTTTTATAGCACCAAAAACACAATTTATTTTAGACAATAGAAAGAGAGGAAGATTCCAGAGAGGAAAATTAATGTGTAAGCCTTTTTCAAAAGGGAAAAAACACACAAATTTTACCTAGGAATGAATAAAATGCAAGGAACCCGGATGGGTCCCACTGGTGTGCCAAAATGTTTCACCATTTTCTTTAAGTTTTTAGATGAAATAGATAAGGGTGTGGGCCAAGGAGGAATACCTATTGCGATGGTCGGTTTGAAGGTTGTTTCAGTGTTCTGACTTCTTGATCTAATGTTGATTGTGAGAGCTTCCTTTTGGCTAGGAGGAACTACCTAAAATACACAACAAGACCACAAAAAGAGGATTAAATAATATATGTCAGTGGGCTGCCTAGCATGTGCTAGATCTAGGAAGTTTGATACTTCCTCGGTGGTAGTCAACCCACTTTTAATACAATTTAATGTAAGAAATAACATAAATAAATAGAATCCTATTGTAGTTGATATGATTTAGGTATCTCATCCAAATACAATAAGAAAATCTAACATAACAAGATAGGCTATGATCAGATCTGAAAATAAGGTAAATAACTAAGGTGTTGGAACAGGTCGATTCTATGTCACTTGAATCACTTAAAAAGGGTTATTGGGATCTGGTACTAGTAGGACTACCAAATACAGAGACCGATGTTGGTCTGGTATGACCGACAACGGTTTAGTAAGAACCGACAATGGTTATTGCGGGCTGGTAATAACTCAATAGTTCATGGTTTTGGGATTTTTCTAACACCGGATCGAGAGATGGTGAAGAGTTTCTTTAGGTCTGGGGAGATGTTGGGAATATTTAGAGGTACTTAGGGGTAGACAGAGGTGATTAAAAGGTTATGAGTGATGGGAATGGTTGGGTTCACAGGAAGACAATAGTGGTGGGGTGAAAATATAGCTGATGGTTGATAAACAAAGGTGAAGAACTCTTATAAACTGAATAGAAATAAAGTGGTGTAGGTTAGAGACACACTTACTATTGTGTAGGTTTAATGGCTGGGTGGTGGTGATGGTTGATTGGTGAAATGGTGATCAATGTCGTGATAGTGCTTCCCAGAGTGCTCTTGTGAATGTAAAAATCTTCTGATCAATGGCTGTGTTGGTTATGGCTACTTAGATGTGTGAAAGAGCTTTGGTTCTTTCTTGCATGTAGATCTCCTTTGCTCCAAAACTCGAGAATGTGTCTAACCTCTCAAACAAGGTTACCAAAATGGTTATATGGTAACCGATGGTTTAGATTACAGTGGTTGCAGTGTCGGTTAAGGCGGGATATCCTAGGTTGCCTTAAATAACAAAGCTTGGCTATCCTATTCCATATTTTGCTTATTTTTGCTTTGGGTCTAAATGGAATGTTGCACTTAGATATGTGGGAATGTGGTTAGAGGAAGAATAGGCATGTTATTCTAGGGTTATACTAAGTCTTAGTTCATTAAGGTAAGTAGGGCTAAGTCTTAGTTAGTTATGGAAACATGTTATGAATAGGTCTATGGTGAGGTGTCTAGGTGAGGTGGAAATTGGTTTTAATTGAGGTAATTAAATAATGAATGAAGTGAGGATGAGTATTAATTTAATTATAAATAATTAAATTAATATTAATGTGGGGTATAAAGGTCATGGTTAGGTGAATGTGTTCAAGTTGGTTATTCGAAAGGGGACTAAGGGAGTGTGACCCAATTTTGGTGTCTACAAACCCTTGATATGCACATGTGTGAAATAATGTTAAATTTCTTATGATTTTTCTAACTTTGTATGTGTTGAGTGTTGTTTAAGGGTTTAATTTTGATGGTTTATTGTCAATTTTGAGCTAACATGACAAAAATTTGAGCTTTTGAGCATGCTTATGCCATTGTACCATATTTTGACATCATCACCAAGTAAGTTTTGTAGGATGCGCATAGGAACATAACCCCTAGCGTAAACACTCATTCCCTAGCGTAGACACCATTCTGCTAGTGCACATGCACTGTTGTAGTATTGTACCCTATTGTCTATTAAAACTGTCAGACTAACATAGGCACATAAACCCTAGCACAAGCACTCATTCCCTAGTGTAGTCATCATTTTCCAAAGGCACATGCACTACTCTTGCAGAATATACCCTTTTTCTGTCAAAACTTTCAAACCAACATAGGTACATAAACCCCGAATGCTGGCACTCATTCCCTAGTGCAAACATCATTCACGTATTGTGAACATGCACTCTGCAAAGATATTATACCCTATTTCTCTGTCAAAACTATCGTGCCAACACAGCAGACACCCAAACCATAGCGCATGCATCCTTATGATGGCACACACACTCTGTGTCCTACATAATGATGCATATACCCATTTCTAGCTCGTAGATATCATTCTTCCAAAGTGCACACACACTTTATCATATTTGACTACTACTATTTTCTTCCCACACACACACATCGATCTCATTAGCATAACATAGGCACTCTGAGGTAGGCACATACATCTCTTTGACAATGTGGGTACTATGTAGCTCTGCTAGTCCACACAAAGATCTGTAGGCTCCATAACCCATGCACATATACCCTAGTCTGAGTGCAGGTACCATAGTATGGTTTTGAATATTAGTTTAACAATTATAAAATCTTGTGTCATTAAAATACTAACATCTTACAGGTTTATTCTGATTAATTTCTATTTTGCAGGGTGTATTTACATGCTTTTGTTTAAATTATATTAAATTTGGATAAACATTGCATGCTTAATCATAAGAGTAAAGTCATGTATGCTCTTCCCTCACACCTTTTTGGGTGATCTTGGGAATAAAAATGATTCTTATCTCTTTATTTTTCTTTGAAAAATGTTGAGAATGTCAAATTTGGTTAAGATGAACATATTTCACATTTGAATAAAGTATTTTCCACTTGTTGATTTCTTAGTTGGATTTTTTGTCACGTATGCTCTTCTCTTACATCCTAGGACAATCTTGAGAATCAGAAATGACATTTGTCCTCTTTGTGTGTATGGAAAATTACTAATCCATCATGCAGACCTAAATGATTTTCAAAGAAAGGTGAAATGAGACAAAAAAAAAAAATACTAATATAGTTTCCATGCAGGTTGCCAAAAGGTGTTCAAGAAAACCACATTAAGCTAAACAAGATAAAAACACACCACAAAATCACATCTAAACTCAACTAGAACATAACCCCTTTGGCATAATGCCTTAAGCTACAATAATGGGGGTGGTTCTAGGAACCCTAAAGTAATCCATGCAAGAGGGAACCTTGTGGATGAAATAGGAAGTGCTCCGCATAACCTACTTGACTAGTTTTACCATTTGTGAGATTTAGCATCAAAGTTATCTATATCATGACCCTAGTGAGAGTACATGATGGATGCATTTATTTCCCACTATACTTGAAGGGGGTAAAGTAAAGATGAGATACTCTAAGAACTAGTCAGTGTGAATTTTCTTGGAAAATTGAGCTTGCATCTAGATAACTTGTGACACCTAGTTGAGTGAACCACCTAGGAAGCTATCTTTGACAAGAGCCAACTTTGACCATATCAAAACCAATTTGAGTTGAGAGCCATTATTCATCACGAAATGTGTGAAGCATTACTTTTTATTAGTTTTCACTCACCTAAGGCAAAGGTGAAACTCTGCCAAGTGAGGCCAACATTTTTCACCCCCAATTGATCTACTTCCTTCACTTTCTTTTGACACTTTGTTGATTAGAAGAAGAGTGACTACCCTTGTGTTGCTAATTGATTGTATTCACCACTTTTGTGTCCGTTTATGCTCATCCATGTTTGTGGAGTTGTTAAATGTCTAAAGTGTGTGGAGACATTTTCATATCATTGGTAGCCTTTTTTATCTTGATACCCAAGTCAAGATCATCATCGTAGTTAGGATGGATTCATCACCTTGACTCTCCTTTGAACTATTATCTTGTTTATATCGTGTCACTACAATTTTGGTATTTACGTCTTGTTTCTTGTAAACTTGACCTAAATATCTATATTGTGATGTTACACTATATACACTTTAACAATTCCTAGGTATACTCTAGCTTTAGTTTGATTTCAATTACTACCTCGATTTTGAAAAGTGTTGAGTGTTACCACTTGTGTGCATTATATCAATATCATCTTGATATTAATACCTTACTTTCTCACAAATTTTGGTTAACATATCTTGGTGGAATTGTTGTGTCACTCACAATCATAACTGCCACTTTTTGGAATATAGGTCTTGATTGGATTCAGATTGCTTTTAGTATACTTTGTTTGGGGATCATGTTAACTCCTTGTTATTACTTATGCCTTGTTCATTTCTTTGAACTCGACATAAGTAGTGACATTTTGTTAATCATCTTAAAACACCAACTACCATTTTGGAAACAAACTTAGGAAGTATATCATTTGATTGATTGGTTTAGAACTAAACATTGTGTGATTATATCTTATTTGTCACTTTTGACTTATTCATTTAGAACAATCACTTTGTCACATTTATCCTTTGACATTCATTATAACTCTTGAACTATTGACATTATTTTTACATTTCACTTAGGCTTAATCAATACCTTTTGAACAAATTCAAAACACCTTAGTGAAACTCTCATACATCATGGCCCCTAAAACAAGATTAGGAGCCAAAAAGTAGGCATTTGAAATGAAACAAACACAAACTTGGGAAACTTCAAACAAACAAGGGTCAAATCCCTTTATTGGCCATGATCTCAGGCCTTTATTTTCCACAGAGAAAGAAGTGGAGGAGATGGTAGATCATAGTGGTGATGAGTTAGGGTCACCACGCATAGAATTTGACTTTGACCCACCTTATTAGATGAATTCCTTTATAGAAACAAAGATCGGGTGCTAGCACGAGTGGTGGAATTAGGAGCTAGAATGCCTACAGAACATGAGACAATCCCACCCATGAATGAGGCTAATGAAGAGGAACAACCTCTCATTAACATGGAAGATATCCTAACACATGGGCATGCTTCCACATCCAACGTAGGAAATGATAATATGGTGGGTTATAAAATTCCCTTCATCAAGATGCCACGTAGAGTTAGATTAGAACATGAAAATGTAGAACAACCTCCATGCACAAGAAGAAGAAGAAGAACCTCTTGAGGAAGAAGTCACTATTCAACAAAAATCCAAAACCTTAGTCGATAATTAGCTTTACTAACATCTCATGTACAGAAGGAAACAAACAAAAATGTGCATAAGGCGAAGCCTAAGGTCAAAACTAGTGAACTTCACATGGAAAACCAAGAAGGAGAAAATATGGAATACAATCACATATATATCCCTGCTTCTCCTACTAAAGAGAAATTACTTACACAAGAAATGCAATCCATGAAAGCAACACTTACAAGCCTTCAAGAAAGTAATGTTGGGAATAGCAAAAAAGTACCAATACGAAGAGCTATGCCCCCATCCATTTGATAAAGCTATGACACTTCAACCCTTTCCTAAGAAGTTTGACATGCCAAAATTTGACAAATACAAAGGGAAAGGTGACCCATGAGATCATGTGAAATATTTTTACATGGCATGCCAAGAAGTGGCATATAGTGACAATTACCTCATACGACTCTTTCCAAAGAGTCTAGGGGAAAAGCCTTGGAATGGTTCACTCACTTACCTCGTGGGTCTATCTTCACATGGCCTGAACTAGCAGAAAGGTTTGTTCAACATTTCTCATACAACATAGAAAGTGACATAACTATGGAAGACTTGTGTAGTACTAAACAACTGCCCTAATGAAACATTCACTAGCTTCTTACAAAGATGGCAGGGATATCTAGCTTCTTCCTTGTGTGTTTTCCCAAAAATAACTTGTGAGCATCTTCGTGCCTAATCTAAACCCAGACATCACTTTTCATTTGCAAATGCATTGTGTTTGTACCTTTGAAGAGGTCATTGAAAAGGCATACAAATAGAAAAATCCCTCATTGCAAAAGGAACAATCAAATCACCTTCTAAAGATAATCAAAATGCCAAACCAACGGAAAATCCAAAGATATTTAACAAAAACAAGAACATGGTGGGAGATGGAATCACAGATTCCAAATGAGTACAAATAGTTCAAGTTGGTCAACCTTTTAAATTAACCAAAGGACCTATTCAACCACCACCTAAGCATAGGACGTTCACTCCTCTTAATGAGTCTTTGTCTACAATATTGAAGCAATTGGATGTAGTCCACATGGTGACTTATCCTACAACACAACCTTTTGATGAAAATGCTCCTAAACCATCATGGTATAAAGAGCATGAATATTGTGATTTTCATCGTGTAAAGGACACAAGACAGAAAAGTTCCTAAGACTTCACCACTACATCCAAGATCTCATTGACAATGGAGAGATAGAAGTTGACACCCCAGAGAGAAATCAAACGCCAAATGAAAATATGGGGATATTCAAAGAACCATTCCCTAAACATGGAAAATCAGATGAGAAAAGGCTGGATCAAGGAGATTCATCCCAAAGTTACAAAGTTGTAAACTATCTATACACCAAAAGTGACAATAATCATTATGACTCACTCATTGGATGTGTCCACTCTTCTAATGAACATGTGAATACCATTAGGATCAAGGAAAGGATTACATTGTGGTAACAAGGTGCACACCCATCTCATGATCCTAGAACCCTCTCTCATCAACCCCTCAGGATGGTCAGTATAACCTCTTAGAATAACTTGAGAAGACATCTGCCAAGATTTCAATCTTAGATCTTCTTAAGATATCAAATGTACATAAGGACATCTTATACAAAACTCTCCAGGGTCAGGAGTGCCAATGGAAGTAGACCCTTCACATTTATAAGCCATGGTGGAAAACATTACACGAATGAATACATCTCCTTTAATCACAAGGAAATCCCCAACAAAGATCACACACATAATCTCCCCTTGTATATAGAGGTATTTTTACCCACCGAAGATAAAATGGGTGCTTGTGGACAATGGTCGGGATTGAATATATGCACTTTGAAACTAATTAAATAACTAGGACACATAGAGGAAGATCTAGAGTCCCATATTATTACCATAACCACTTACGACAATGCGGAGTGGGAGTCAGCTGAACAATCACATTGCCGATGGAGGTAGGACCAACTTGTCACAATACAAAGTTTCACATCTTAGACTTGGAACTTCCATATAATATGCTTCTTGGCTACCCATGGATTCATGCCATGTAGGCCATACCATCAACATTCCATCAATGCATCAAGTTAAAACATGAGGGACACACTATTACAATACAAGGAGATCCAAAACCTTTCACTCACTTGCAGAGCTCTCAATAGATTTTCTTGTAAGGGTACATATGCATGTCCTTCTACTTGATATAGTTGTTCCCCTTCAATCAAAAGCTATGGAATCATGGTAGATTCAGACTCCCTAAGTTCTTGCACTCATGAAGCTTCTACATCTACTTATCCTTTTGATTCATGGGAGATGAAAGTTTCTAGAGTATGGTTGTGGAGAATACAATGTGCAACAAGCTCTCCTAGTTTTAGACCTATCTTTGTCACCTAAAACAAGAGGCCAACCCAACTATCATTTCAAACGGCCTAGAGATGAATGAACTATTGGGACATTCTTACCTAGGGGATTACTTGTAGAAGAGAAATTTTTGGACCCACCTACAACTTGGGTCCTAGAGGACACTCAGTGACCTGCTACCAAATCCCTGAGTATGAAAAGTCTAGCCGAATGATGTATTCTATGGGCTACAAGGGCCTAGGATGTGGAAAGAATGAGCAAGGACCAAGAGAACCAGTTCCACTTCCACATTTTAAAATGGAAAGATATGGTATCGACATTCGACCCTATGGATCACACCCCAATGATCAAGATGCTACCTATTTTGAGCGTGAGGATAGCTCTGATTATTTAGATAGTGACACATAGATTCCCACTATAGCCAATATGAGGATCTTTCCTCCACAAACCTTTTCATGGATACCATTTGTCCTTACCTTAACCCCCACTTGAGCCTAAAATTGACCTTTTCTACCCTTCCCTTGTTGATTGGGACCAACAACGTCATGTGCCATTGGACCTTTTTGAGAATGATGAGGCCATTGTAGAGTTTATGGGCATACGAGATACAATTCCAATTGGGGACCATAAGAAAGGTTTCTACATTGACTTAGATACTACACCTATTTTGGAGAGGAAGCTAAGCTTCATGGTTAAAAAAACTTAAGAAAAAGTGAGGGAAAAAGTTCCAATGAAAATCCTCGGAAAAGCAAAAGTCCAAGTCACATAGTGAAAACCTCTTTGAGGTGTTGGATGAAAAACAAGTAAAAAAATCAACGGATAAGAAAAGTGACCATGTCAAGGGTGAAAATATCGTAGAGATGCCCTTGAAGAAGATCTCAACCTTCCTCCCGATCCTACACATATGGAGGATATGTCAAAAATGTTGGTAGAAGAAACCATTGATGTAAATATTGGAATAGAAGAAGACCTAAAGATAGTCAAGCTAGGAGCTTCACTTTCAACACAAGAACAAAGACATTCACCTTACTTCTTAGAGAATTTGTGGATATATTCACATGGTCTTATAAGGATATGTTGGGCTTAGATCAAACTTTGGTGGTGCATAACTTAGTAGTGCATCCAGATGTAAAGCCTATTAAACAAAAGCTAAGGAAAATGCATCCACAAGTGGCCCTTCTAGTTAAAGAGGAGTTAGAGAGACTATTAGTAGCAGGGTTCATCAGACCCATTGACTACTCTCGAAGTGGATATCAAATGTAGTTCTAGTATAAAAGAAACCTAGTTGGCATCAAAATTTACATAGAATTTTGAGACATCAACAAGGCATGTCCAAAGATGATTTTCCTTTTCCCAATATCAACATGATTGTTGATTCAACTACAGGCTATGAAATGCTATCTCTTATGGATGGCTTTTCAGGATACAACCAAATCAAGATAGTAAAAAGAAGATCAACATAAGATGGCCTTTACAACCCCTTAGGGAACATTATGTTATCAGGTAATGCCCTTCGGCCTCAAAAATGCCGGTGCAACCTATCAACGGGCCATGATAGTAATATTCCATGATATATGCATGACATCATGGAGGACTATGTAGATGATATCCTTGGAAAGTCCAAGACAAGAGAAGACCACCCTGAAATTTTTATGATGTATCTTTGAACGTCTACATGGGAATATAAGGTTAGGTTGAATCCAAAGAAATGTGTGTTTGGAGTATTATCAGTAGAGAGTTTTAGGCTTCATTGTATCAAGGAGAGGGATTGAAGTGGACCCATCCAAAGTCACTTTGCCATTACTAAATGCCTCCTCCCAAGAATATCAAATAACTGCAACCTACAAGGAAAAATACAAGCCATTCGCCACTTCATTTCAACTTTGCGATAAATTCCATTCCTTTACTCATCTTCTTAAGAAGGATGTTGATTTCATTTGGGGATAGAGAAAACAAAAAGCCTTCACCTTTGCTTAAACAATACTTGGCCAATCCACCTATGTCCTCATGCCTCCAACCCCAGTGAGCCACTTTTTCTATACATATCCACTACCCAATTTGATATTGGTGTTTTTGCTTACACAATATGACCTAAGCCAAAAAGAAAATCCATGTACTACCTTAGCCATACCCTAATTTCCTATGAGCTCAACTATCCCCAAATTGAAAAATTTGCATGGATTGTTGTTTTTCTTTTCAAAAACTTTGCATTACCTATTGAACAATAAAACCAAGCTTATATCTAAAGTTGACCCACTTAAATACCTATTGTCAAAACCCACCCTTACAGGTAGAATGGCTAATTGGATCATTCTTCTTAGTGAATTTGACATTGAATACGTACACCAAAATCAGTTAAAGGACAAGTACTTTTGACCAATTAGCAGAAGCACCTTTACCTAGAATAGAGCCTATAAGTTTGGAGCTTCCAGATTCATCACTAATGTATATTGAAGAATATTTCATGTGGTAGATCCACTTTGATGGATCATTCACTTTCCATGGTTCAGGGTAGGAGTAGTACTAATCACTCCTTCAGAGAGACCCCATACCACAAGATTTCCATCTTGGTTTTCCTTGCACAAATAACATTACATAAAATATGAGGTGCTCATCATTGGGTTGAAGCTAGAAATCAAATGGAATATCCACCATGTCAAGGTTGTTGGTGACTCACAACTGATTATCAAACAAGTCAATGATGAGTACAAGGTCAAGGATGAAAAGCTCATCCCATACAAGAAACTTGGTGGAAACTATGAAAGAATACTTTGTGTGTATTACCTTTGAGAAAATTCCAAGGGCACAAAACTGATCTGCAGATGCAATGGTGACAGTGGGTTCTATGTGCTATGATTCCACTAGAAAACAATGATATGCCATTTTTGTTGAAAATCTACGTCAACCTACCTATATGATATACCAAAATCATGTTTGGCATGTGAATTTGTTGGTCCCTACTCCCCTTGGTATGCACCTATCTATGACTACCTTAAAAGTGGTACCTTCCCTACTACATTTCCCGATCCAAAAACAAATCCTTATCCACCAAATATCCCATTACACCCTCCTAGAGGTATGCTCTATCATCATGTGGCTATGATGGGAATCTATTGTGTTGTCTAGATGTAGCAGAGTTGGTCCAAGTGATCAAAGAAGTACATGAAGGGGTGTGTGGCACCCATATGAATGGAATGGTCCTAGAAAAGAAGTTGTTATGGTAGGCTACTACTGGCCTACTATGGAGACAAATTGTTGCAACCATGTCAAAATGTGTTCTCTATCAGAAGTATGGAAATTTCATCCATGTGCATCACATCCATTACAACCAATTACAACACCATGGCCATTTTCCAAATGGGGACTAGATTTAATAGGGAAGCTCACCCCTACCTCATCTAATGGTCATACCCACATCATCACAGCCATGAATATTTCACTAAGTGGGTGGAGGTTGTTCCATTAACCTATGTTATAGGTGCTCAGATATCAAATTTTATCATGAATCACCTCATTTTCGGTATGGCATCCTACTTTCCATTTTTACTGATAACGGAAAATCATTCAAGAACAAGACAATGAAAGATATTGTCATCGATTTCAAATAAGATTAAAGTGGTCTACCATATTACCCTCAAGGTAATGGGAAAGCCAAAGCCACTAACAAAACATTGGTTCGGATCATGGAAAAGATGGTGAGTAAGACAGTCACAACTAGAATTTGCAAATTCACCCAGCCCTCTGGGATTATAGGACCTCCATTCACACTCCTACTTGGTGTGACACCCTACTCCCTAGTATTTGGAATAGAATCTATCATCCCATTGAAATAGAGCTTCCTTCCCTAAGGATATCTCTTAGGGATTATCTAGACAAAGATGAGGATTACATAGAGTTGCCAGTGGCATAAAATGAACTCCTAGATGAAAAGTGCATCCGCATCCCTTAACCATCTCAAGGTATATCAAAACAGAGTCTCCCAGAACTACAAAAAAGGATCATACCTCATCAATTTGAGGTTGAGATTTGGTCATGAAAGAGAATCAGTTCAACACAAGGGTAAAAAGAGAGAAGAAAGGAAAGTTCAAACCACACTGGTTAGGACCTTACGTCATTGTGGAAAATATGGAACATGAGCATACAAAATTTCTCATCCCAATGGAGATGAGCTCCATGAGCCTATGAATGTCATGCACCTTAAGCGGTTCTATGCTTAAACATGATGCAAAAAAATAAAAAACAAACAAAAAAAAAAAATTCAAAATACAAAAAGTCAAAAAAGAGAAAAAGAAAAAGAGAAAACATGTCATCCATATGTGAAAACCACACAATTGTGGCACTTTGGATGGATCCCTTGGTGAAAACTGGTTTCCAACCTTGGGAAGATTCGTTGTTCACAAGCATCTTGTCATCTAGGGGTACTTTTACTTAGCTCTAGGGCTAGTTCCACACCTATGTCCATGATTCCTTGTGATCCTATCCTATCAAGCCTTGATCCAGTTATTTCTCCTCTTGTAAATCGGTGAAGGGATTTCCTTTGTATATTCCCCATCTAACGCTGGGGCACCTTCACACTTTCACTTTCCTATATATATCACATGGCACCTACCCTTGTATATTCCCATCTAATGCGTTGGGGCATCCACGTTTCTCGTTTCCTATACATAGCTTTGGAAAACCTTAGAAAATCCAAAAACATTCAAATATGTTCAAAAAATCCAAAAACATTCAAATATGTTCAAAATCTCCAAAAACATTCACATAACACTTGAAAAACCCAAAACAATAAAAAAACAAAAAATACAAAAACAATAGAAAATTGTTTAACAAACTTTCCAAAACAATGCAAAACACATTGAAAAACAATCTTACAAAAACATAGCTTTAGTTTACTTGTTTATCTTGTTTCTTTCTTTGTTTGTTAGTTTGTGTACATTGATTGCTTGTATAGTTTCTACTTGCTTGTACATTTGTATAGTTTGTCACTTAAACATACTTTGTTAGATTATTCTTTTCTTTCTTAGATTAGATTCATTCTTACTTGTACATATGAAGTGTGTTTTTGCATGCTTGTAAATAATTGTACATAGTTGTGTTAATTCATGTTGTTTGAAATGTATATTTGATAGGTTTGTTAACATTTGTGGGTGTTTTCTTGTTGCATTTGCATGGTTTTGTTATCACATCATCATATCTCCATCTATATCATCACATCTAACATCATCTATACATCATATATAAATAAAAAGCTAAGTGTACATCATACATGAATGCTAAGCTAATCATCACATATTGTATCATCAAATGGGGGAAAGAGGGATCAAAAATATCAAAATCTATCCCCCACACAATATCATCATATCATCCCATACCCAACAAAGAAAAATAAAGTATCTCATAAACCACAACATTTGATATCATCTAAGGATATATCATACATCTAACATATGGGAAACATCATCATAGCCATCATCATGATACACACAAACATATGAAATAAAACCATACAACATCATGATATAATCAACATCCATAATAAATCATCATCATAAGATACATCTCAACATGAAACTACAACATCCAAAGGCCATATATGTCATATATATCCATATATATATGTATAATGTGTATATCTCAACAGGATATACATCATCTCATATATACATCATCAGTAAAAAATGGGCCATCAAGGGCATAGGTCATAATAAAGCCTTCATCAGAGGTGTACATCAAAATGCTACATCATATACATCGATAAAAAATAATGAATCCTTCATAAGAGGCATGTATCTCAAGGTACATACAAAATCTAAATACATGAGTCATGTCTGACTCGAACCCTCATCAGGACTATGTGGCCTGCGAGGCGGGGGAGGACCCATAACCTGTGCACCTCGCTGCCTTATTGGCTACCCCCATGGCTTCTCAACTGATCTACCAGATGCTAATGGCCTCTCTGACCTCGCTGATCCACTCGACTGTTGGCATAGCTCGGTGCCTGTTGACCCTCTAGAATGGCCTCATAGTATAAAGAGTGATAATAGGAGGCTTTTCCTCAGCTGTCACTAAATCTTGTGTGTGTGTGTGGTGTCACCACAGCCCCATCTGTGCATTCAAGGATGATACCTCTCCAGAGATAACCTTGCCACATCATCATACCCCACTACTCACTCGCCCGAGTTGATCCCTCTCTCAGTCACATCCTTTGCACACCTATGTCTGGGACTGATGTAGTAGGTTCCATAATCTGAGCCATCTGTGAGGCCATCTATCATACCTGCTAAAATGAGTAGCACCATCCCCTCCTTGACTAGCTGAAGATCCTCTGGCCTAGTCCCACTCTTATGTAAAGAACACTGTATCTAAGCCTGGGATTGGTCCCTCTCTCTACTACCCAAATTTGGACCGTTGTGACCTATTGAAGCTACTGCTACAAGGCAGCTAGCTATCCCCTGTCATCTCCACCCTCTCCTCCTCTCGAGAGGACTGTGAGGAGGACTATGCCTCAGACCCTATGGTCTGGGTGGTACCTGTTGTATCATTGGGACCTACCTCTATCTCTGTAGCCTCGGTCTAGGACCCTATAATGGACCATTATCTGTCATCTCCACCATCATGCCTCTGTCCATCAAATGGATCATCATCATCATCACCTCCCTTACCACCTCCCTCTACATCATCACCCTCATCACTACTATGTAGGGAATCTCTGGTGGTGGTCTCACACCTATAACCCATGCACCCTCTGGTATGGTCAATCACTGGGGAAAAAATATGGCATACCAAGCCAGGTAATCTTGGTGTCATCCCAGGGTCCCTAATCTATCATGTGTTGGGGCCCAAACCTGTGGTACCATTTGCTCAAAACTATCCCTGGCTCTAGCTATCTAAATATAGGGGCCCATGATCCACCTCTCAACATCACGATGAGTGTACCACATATCAGGCTGAGGAACACCCTGAATGATGCCCAACTTCATTGGCATCATTCAACCTTTATAAAAATCTATAATATAACTATGGCTACCTAGAGAAAGTTCTCTACCATGCAAATGCTAAGCTCTACCCCATCCTCCAGCCACTGTATATGCCTATAGGGCCTCTAGATAATGTCTCTCTTATATCTCATCAAAATCTCATGATAATAGTATGTACTACCAAGGTGCCCTTAGATATCATCCCCAATAGGAACCCATCCCATGACTATAGGCTCCTCTGGAGCTCACACGCATTGTGCTAACAAGATGACCAATAGCTATATGTGGTCCCATGACCAAATTTGTAATAACAAAAAGTAGGTCCCACCATCTTCGACAGTGGTATGTGATCAAATGAAGGTCCCAGTATAGATGTGCTAGTATGCACTGCCCCAAAATATATCTCTTGCCACTTGTATAGACCGTGAATAATGGTAATCAAGGCCCAATGGAAATGAATTCCCTATCTTATCAGTGAGTAAAAACCCACTAATAAGAGCCATCAATATAAGGGTCCCTAGTGAATGGTGCGATCTGATATACAATGATGTAAATAAACTATCATACCCTAATGGGGTATGTCATCCCTATAGAAGACATCACTGATCACCTCTGTAATCTATCCAAAGTCATTGGTATACTCAATCAAGGAGCCAACAATGGGGATGCACAGAATGCACTAAACATCCTCCAAGGTAATAGTAATCTCCCCTGTAGGGAGCCGAAGCATTAGCTCTCATTGTGCCATCACTCTATCAATGATTGTTGTGCAAGGGTTGTGATCTAATGTAATAGATGGCATCGAGCCATGTGACCTAAACCAACCACCTCCAATAGTACCTCCATGTCATGATGATCCCTTGAGGTAGGCTCACCTCTATCTCGAAATACGACTATGCCACTCTCTAGTCTGCAATGCAAAATCATCTCTACACAACACAACAAGTGTTAGGCACTAAAATTTCCTCTATTTTCTTCTATTTTCTACCATTTACTAATTTTTCATTTTCCTCTATAAATCACTCCTCTCAATTTTCTAATTCTTCCTATATTTTTCTTTTGCATTGGGAATTTTGTTCCCTTTTTGCACCAAAGCACACCCATTTGGGTGTGCACACATCTTCATGTATGTGTGCCCCCTCCTATCTAGCTATCCCAACCTCGTATGTGTGCGTGCATCGTGTGTACCTGCCTGTCCATTTTGGTGCCATTTTTTGCATGCGCATCAGCCATGTGTATATCACATCTAACCCTTATTGGTGCTTGCGCTTGTTGTACATGCACGTGTATGCATTGAGGTATGATATGTGTGTGTGCACACACACTTTTTGGTGTCATGCCCTTGAGACATGCCCCCAAGGGTGCATACATACACCTTTCCTAGGGCTAAAAAAAAAAAACATTTAATAAAGTAATAAATGCATGAAAGTACAAGTTCAAGGTTAAGCTACTCATAAAGGGGCCATCATCTACATGATGGACATACTCCCACACTTGGTCGGTGCGTCTCCTATGGGATCATGCTCTCACCATCATCTTCCATCACTCTCAGAGGTCTCACAGTAACTTTTGGTAGAGAGGTTCATAACAAATGAACTGATCATAATGATTTACCCCCTGCGTGGGGTATATTTAGTCATTTTCACCACTGTGATGATGCCCTAGGGGCATGTTTTGACCACTCATGATCATTCTAACCCTTCTTTTTCTCACCGTGAATGATTATTTTTATTAAATAATTATTTTATTTTTTTTCACTATCGTGTTGAGGCATTATTTTCCACCTAGCACTCACTTCTTCTCACTAGGACAATTTTATTGCTTCTAGGCAATATCACTCTTCTACACACTCCACGAATAATTATTTTTATTAAATAATTATTTTATTAATTTTTTGCTACGCTGGGGCAGTACCTACCACCTAGTGATTCTTTCTTCTCCATGGGACATTTATTTCGCTCCTAGAAGACTCTTTCTTATTCTTCTAAATTCTTCTATGTTCAAAATATCAAAATCTAAACATCTAAAAGACGTAAAAATCAATAAAAATTAAAATAATCTAAAAATCAAAAAAAAAAAATCAGTTTAAATCTAAAAATTGTAAAAAACTTGTAAAATTTGCAAAAATAGGTAAACAACCCAAAATGGCTGAAACTCATGTCTTGTGCATGGTGCTTCTCCCATATCTTGTTGGAATCTTCACATGTTCATAAACCACATGACTCGTGGATCATCAGTTTTACAACCATTTACAAAGCTAGCCTGCTTTGCTTCATTGGTATTCTAGGGCACATTCAGTTTCTAATACTATTTCATTGTGCACAATGCTTTATCATTGGACCACTACATCCTCAATCACTTTCCCTCACATATTTTCTTTCCTGGGCATCATTTTTAACCCTTTTCATCAATCACAAACATTTGGGATTTTTATCTTGATAACAAATACATTTGTGCAACAATCTTGACCATTTGTTGGTTTAAGTATGTGTGTTTGTACTTGTTTCCCTATTACATGAGCTTGTTTACTTCTCATATTGCATTACTTTTTGTATGTTGCATTGAGTTGGTGTTTTTAGCAATGGAAAATTGTTTGTAGTATGGATTTTCATGTCATTCTACTTTTTTTGTATGCTTATATTTTTAATAAAGACTGATGACGTAGATATTTGGCTATATGATGACAATATGGTTGTTCCAATGTAATGGGTGAAGGCTAGTTCTCCTCTCCCTTTCTTCATATTTCTTCTATATCATTCTCCTCTTGACACCATTCTTCCATTTTGTTTGGGGCATCCTACCCTTACCCATTCTTCTCCTCCACTTGGGGCATCTTGTCCCTCATTTTCTTTCCATTTCTCTCATCTTTTTCGATCATCGATCACCTTCCTTCATCACCCCATCGACACTCGAGGGGGAATCTCTCACTTCTACTAATTTTTCTTCTACCTCTTCAAAATTTTACTTGTCTACTATCTTTGAAGTGGCACACTTACACCACCCCAAAGAGGGGAAAATGTAGACACCTATAATTTAGCTCCAAAAATTTAAATACTTAAATTGTGCTAATTATCCCTTTCCCAAATTGATGACATATCATCAATATGACACATTTTCTCTTCTATCATTAAATTAACTACATTACTCTAGTTAATTGGCCCTTCTATCTAAAAAGATGACAATTAACAACCTTCTATTAATTAAACCCCTTTCTACCTGAATTAATTAATTATTCTTAATTAATTAAGTATCCTCCTCTATTAGATAAATAAACTTCCATTTATCTAATTTAATCCTTCCTATCCCCTAAATCATGCTAATTATCTTCTAAACTAGCCTAATAGGCTCATCTCCTCATTAATTAATCACCTTTGATTAATTATATGCACCCCTAATTCCCATGGGTCACTAAAGGACAAATTAAACTCTCATAAGGTTGACTCAACCCTCCCTAAACCTTCCTTATCCACAACTAACCCAACCTCTCTATTATCCCACATGTAAAGGGATGTAGAGATTCTTTTATCCATTGGGCTATATAAGGATCCCTCCTCCTACCTTTCTACTTACACCTAAATGAGAATATAGCCTAAGCTATAGCCATTTTATCATCTTAGAGAATTCTTCATTAGAGTGGAGCTAAGCATCATCCATTTGCATTCAATCATCCAAGCTTTTTTGTGAAGATAATGGAGTTAATCAAGAAAGGCCTTGTTGCCATGACTTGATGAACCTCCATCCTCAATCCTCTTGGATCAAACAACAACTATCAACCCTTTGATAGCTAAAGGATCTACCTAGGTCTATTTCATTGATTTAGCTTTCTAAAGAGTAGAGAAATAAATGTTTACATGTTAGTTTGAAGTTCATTTTCAAGGTTATAATGCATAATGTTGATGTTTATTACTTATTTAGCTCTTAGCATGATGGTGCTAGATTTTAGTTTAGCATCGTATTGAGGCTATTAGGTGTTAGTCTTGATTTCAAAGGAGCTAACAAGCCTACAACTAGTTTGATGGATACAGGGACGACGACCCGGGGAGCATGAGATGATAATGGTCGACCGAGTCAGATGCTAGTTTGGGTTGTAGTAGGATGTGCCTCCACCCTTTTCATGGTACCACAAGGATAAATGGAGAGACCATTATCTACACCACATCCAATAAATCTCGTAGGGTAGGAGGAACATCTTTCCGATAGGTCGATTGATGACGCAGGATCGACTGACAGGTATAGGCACTAGTGGCTATCCTGTTACCAACATATTGTGTAACATTATTAAATAAATTATAATATTATTAATAATGAGTTTATAGAACTCATATTAATAATATAGTTGTAATAGTTTAATTATTTGAGTGAGTTATGAGAACAATTCACGTAGCTATTTTGTAGTGTGAGTGATCCTAGGGATGTTTGAGAGATATTAGGAGATAAGACTGAGAGATTCATGGAGAGAGATATGAGGGATTGAATATGAGTGTTGAATCCACCATTATAGGAGATCAAACACTATAAATGTAAACTATATCAATGTAATTTAGATCCCAGATGAATACAATTTGCATATTATATTGCGCTTCTAACATATCCTAACTATAGGCAACACTTTGCGAAGGCCAGAAAACCAAACTTAGCTACGATATAGTACAAATAGACATGTTACAATGGTAGGTGATAACTTTACAGTGGTAGCTAGCTTAATTACATGCACATGTGGCCACCTTACAGAATAACTATAGGCCTAGGCGCGGAACAAGATCCAGACATAGCCACCCCAGTAGGGGATGGGGGGGCAAGTTACAGGACTATAGGCTTAGGTGACTACTTTATGGGCACATGTGGCCACATTATAGGCATAACTAGTAGGTGTATAGGCACATGCACCAGGATATGGTCCCATTTTATAGGTAGCAAGACATGGGCTGATGGTATAGGGATACGGGCCACAAGTTGGGGATAAAGCGATGACACCTCCTAAATGTTATCCATGGATAGATACAAATATGTTATGGCTGAGTCTAGGTATTATCAGGGTCAGATTATAGATGCCGATCTCCAAGTTTTTTCATATCTTTGAACACGAGCCCAATGACATGCCAAAGTGTGAGGACTAGCTCATGGAATTGTAGTACCAATGGTCTAGGAGCCACCGGTCTCATGGATAGGGTCAATGAGAGGTGACTAGTGCTCAAGATGGAGGCTAGATGAGGGTATAGGAGAGAGCAGTAGAGGTGTTGACCCCTCATAGAGATGATATGGAGATCATAGAGATATTGTTATTTTGTATTTTGATTTTTGATGTATATACTGGCCTGTGTGCCGAAGAGGTGAGATGTATATGAGATATTTTGAGAGACACTCATTATTTATATTTGTGTATACATGTATTGACACACAAACATTCTAGTTATATAGTTGATGATGATATTTACATATGATGTGTTTGATTTTATTTCCATTGTATTGTTATTATGGAAACTAGATATGTAGGCATGTTGGTTATGGTTGTATGATTTTATTGCATTTCCATTATATTTTTCATGGAGAGTAGATTCTTAGGAATGGTTTGGTTTAATGTCCAAGTTATTGATGTTATGGAAACTAGATGTTTAGGCATGGTTTGGTTTAATTTCCAAGTTATTGATGTTATGGAAACTAGATGTTTAGGCATGGTTTGGTTTAATTTCCAAGTTATTGATGTTATGAAAACTAGATGTTTAGGCATGGTTTGGTTTAATTTCCAAGTTATTGATGTTATGGAAACTAGATGTTTAGGCACGGTTTGGGTTTAATTTCCATGTTATTGATGTTACGGAAGAGAGATGTTTAGGCATGGTTTGGTTATGTTTTTTTATTTATTTTCTACGTTATTGGTATTATGGAAAGTAAATGATAATGTGTATGGGTGATGTATGGTTTGTTTGGAGATAATTTCCAAGTTATTGTTTTTATGGAAACTAACTAGGTTTTTGGTTATGGGGGAATAATGGTGGGGGAAAAGAGTGGCCGAGCTAACCTTTGAGGGCCCCATGCCCTCGGAGTGCTGCCTACATAGCCCTTGCGAAAGGGGCCTTAGGCCGATGTAGTTCTCCCTTAAACCAGGAAGAATGAGATTAGATTAGGTAAGTTGAGTAGGTAGGTTGGGTAGGTAATTTTGTTAGGTAGGTTAGGAAAGTATATTAGAATAAGTTGGTTGGGTAAGGTATGTTTGAAAATAGGCAAGGTCAAATGTTGAATAGGTAATAGGCAGGTGAATTAAACGTAGGCATAGATTAAGGTGTTATGGTTGATTAAATTTTGATGGTCTTTTCCTATTGAAGAAACAAAAAGTAAATTGATAAGAAATGAAAAGAAGCAGCATGTCCATATTTAGTAAGGACCATAATTGTCATACCCCTAGACTTATTGAACATAAGTCCCTAGATACATTGAATGAGTGATGGGTCTAGAGTTGAAAGAAGTTGCGTGATCACAATGTGTAGAATACACACCACATCCTTTAAGTTGATTTAGAAGATAATAGAAAGAAGGTAATATGGAAGAGTTTGTTAAGCATAACCTTGTTGTGGGACATCATGCCCCTTCCGTAAGATACGCAAAACCAGGATAGGCAAGTCCATTACGAAAAGTTTGTATTTTCCGTAAATTTTTTTTTTTCATTTTTACATGTATAGACTAATTGATGTGGGAAATATATATCAAGATAAATAAGTTCTCCTTAAGATATTCGTGAAGCTGATCGATGCGGGAATCTCTATAATTATTTTATTTGAGAGATACATATTTTTCTTCTTTTGGGAATAAACTAAGTTCTATAGGTGGCTGGATTTTTATAGTTGTCCTTTGAGGGAGCAATACTTATAGAAACACGAGAGAGAGACAAGAGACATATTTTCTTTTTGAGGGAATCATCTATTTGCAAGAATTTTGACTTAAGGATTAGAGTTTTTACCATCCCATATATATTTTTTTGCTTCTATTTTCTGAATCAAGCCATGGACAAGATTATAAATGAGTATAGGCCTCTTTTAGGAGGGAAAAACCATAACATGAAAATATTAGCTATGAAATAGAGGTTTTGAGTGATGAACGACCATGGGATTCCATCCTAAAAAGGAAAAAAGTATCCATGAGAATCATGCCATGAGTAGAGCCATGGTACTCATATTTAAGACAAGGCTGAATGGTGATGGATAATCACACAATTTTGTTTGAGTCGTTACACCTTAAAAAGAGGAAGGTGAAAGGAAAGGTTCACTCAAATGACAAGTATATAAGTGACATAAAGTCATGTAGTACTTTATTCAACAATAGAATGGTCAGAGATGCAAGGTATTAAGGGGCTCAGTTCGAGTTTACCGTCAAGAGAGGATAAACGATAAGTTTTTGATCCATAGGTATGGGTAACGATGTAGGGTCTAAGAAAATTAGGAGAAAACTTGCCTCGTTTACTTTTCTCCTCTTTGGTTACATGTTGATTTTCCTTGAGGATGAAGATGTCACAGATTTTGAATGTTTGTTCATGAACACGTTTTTCATAGGCTCGCTTGATGCATTTTTAGTAGATTTGGAGATGTTCTAGAGTGTTTAGATAATGTTTGTCTAGTAGACCAAGTTGTGCCCAAAATTCTTGGTAGAAATCGTTGTCGGGAGAGCATTTATTTGAGTGATATAAAAAGAGATGGAATTTGGACTTCGAGAGGAAGGAAGACCTCTGTACCATAGAAAAAAGAGAAAGGTGTGGCTTTGGTATGAATACTGGTGCGATAAACCCATAAGGTGAAAGGAATGTGAGTATGACAATCCTTACCAGTATCGTCGACGACTTTCATAAGAATTTTATTGAGGGTTTTGTTAGATGATTTGGCTTGGCCATTGACATGGGGGTAATAGGGTGAAGAGAAAATAAGTTGAATGCAAAATTTGTCACACAGTTTACAAAGGGTTTTGTTTTTGAATTATTTTCTCATTGTTATCGATGATAAGGCAATGAGGAACACCAAAACAAAAAATGATATGATGATTTATGAATTCCACAATATTTTCAGATTTGGTAGAAATGAGAGGAACAACCTCTACCCATTTTGTGTAGTATTCAGTCGTTGTGATGATCCATTGATGACGTTGAGAAGAATGAGGGTTAATCTCTCTGATGAGATCCAAACCCCATTGAGAGAAAGGCCAAAAGTATCTGGCAACTTGTAAGGCATGACTTAGGGTGTGGTGAAGGTTAGCATGCTGCTGACACTTCACACAACACTTGATGTATTCATAATAGTCTTGGTTAAGGGTTGGCCAGTAATAGCCGAGGTGAAGGATACATTTAGTGATGGTGAGGCCACTGAAATTTCCACCACAAATGTCGTCATGGATTTCTTTAATGGTGGAAATAAGTTCAGAAGTGGTGAGGCATAGTAGGAGGATACCGTTAAAGCCACATTTGTAGAGAAGACCCCCCATGAAGACATAATGTGAAACACTTTTTAGGAAGGCTCGTTGGCCATTGCAAGTGAGATCTATAGGAAGAATTGAAAGGGAGAGGTAGTCAGAAAATTGCTTATACCAAACATATCATTGATTGGTTTTGATTCTTCCCACAAAATTGAAGGTGTGGATAAGATAAGAGGGTGACTACAACCATTGTAATGTGAAAAATATTTTAGAGTCTTAAGGTGAGGCAGGTATTTTTGAGGTGAGGAAAGCCATGGTATCCACGAATTTGTTAGTGGACCGTAGAGTGGTTTGAATGAGGTAAGTGTCAAATATGTTCAAAAGTATGTCGACATAATGTTTATTATTTTGAAGGACCTTGTTACAAAATTGGTACAAACCATTGAATTGGTTCACAACCAGTTAAGAGTCACCAAAGATATTAATGGATTTAACATCTAAGGCTACAATGGTCTGAAGACCCAAGACAAGTGCTTCATACTTGACAATGTTGTTGGTGAAATTGAAGTCAAGTTTAAAGGATAGTGGCATAGGCTCACTTTGTCAAGAGGAATGAGGATGACCCCTGCACCACCCCCACATTGACATTTGGAACCATCAAAGAATAAGGTCATTTGATAAACAGTGTCATCCAGGAAAGAGTGATAATGGATTCATCAGGAAAATAAAAGTTAGAATATTGATTTCCAGGAAGAGGAGCATCTATAAGCTAATCGGAAAGGGTTTTTCCCTTGAAAAACTTTTGATGAATGAATTCCTTTTCTAGTTCTACAAGTGGCATGAGCTAATGTGCGGTGCATTGGTTTTGGTAAGGTTTAACATACATATAATGTAGAGGGTCCATGTTGGTGGCAATGAAGGTTTTATGGTTAAGTAGGTAGTGGCAAAGTTTGTTGGCCAAAAAGACCAAGGATAGGAAAATATTTTTAGCATGAGTATACCTAGTCTCATATTCTAAAAAAGTATGAATTATGTAATAAACCACTTGATCCTGTGTTTCCTCATTACGATGAGTGAGCAAGACACCCAAGAATGATCGAGTGGGCAAAAATGTAGAGATAAAAAGGTTTGTCATCTTAAAGTGGGATGAGCATGTTAGGATAAATTAATTATGCATTATATGATTAATTATTTAATTAATCTTATTAATTAAATAATAATATTATATGGTTATTGTATGTTGTTATATGGTTTTAAAACCATATTTGTCTTTTTGTTTCATAGGGATAATTGTTATAATTATTATAACAATTTATGTGCTTCCTGGATAATATTTGGAAGCTAATGTATTTTAGATTTGCTGTTGCATTATTACAACTTCTCTTTTGTTTGTATCCTAGCTGTGCAATACACACACACACACACACACACACACACACACACACACACACACACACACACACACACACACACACACACACACACACACACATACACACACACATGCAGTTTGGTTCTATGTTTTGGTTGATTCTGATTAATCTAATTTTTAGGCTTCCATCCCAGTTTACATTTGGTACCAAAGTGAGAATCTGCCTGTGAAGCAATAAAGGGTTGAAGAGAGGTTGCAATAGGAAGAGAAGTGTCTTGGATAAGAATTTTCTTTTCTGGAGAGCCTGTTGCCTCCAGTGACTTCCCGGACATCCCCGTATCCCCACAACCCCCTCTTTCATTCCAGTGTTTGGAATGCAATTTTTTTACACTTTGTGCACCCAAAGATTGCTAGGCAAAATATGCTACGGTATAAAAATAAAATAAAATAATTCCCCCATCCAGGGGTTTTACCTCTAATATTAGAGGTGCATTTGGAGACAATATTAGCTAGAGCTAATACTAGCTGACTGTGTTAAAATTGGAGGATTTTTTATGAAGGCTCCTCCCACCTAACTCCTAACCGAGCTTGCACCGAGTCCAGAGCAGAGCCATTAAAATACAAAGACCGAGCCTTCTCTTCAGATCAAGCATTGTTGTTTTTGACAGTGAGTTGATTAAAATCGGTGGAGTCATACAATGAAGCCCACGAGTTGACCTCCAGTAGCACTTCCATTCGAGTTGGGTCATGTCTCTAATTTTTTTTGGGCGAGTTCTAAAACAAGCCAAGTTCGTATTGGTTTGAATCGGGTCTCCTGTGGCTGAACCGAGCTCCAATCAACCAAGCCGTGAAAATAACTTCTCCACTCTCGACTCCCACAAGCCATCTACCATGCAAAAATCCCTGTGAACCTACAAATGGAGAACAAGAAAAATAATTGCCATAAGCGCTGGCGCAAAGCAACTCAAGCAAAAATGCTGGCAGACAAAACAAATAACAACAAAAAAGGCTAAAGGATATACTACGCTTCAGATCCTCATTTTGAGGAAACCCTAAACCACCTCCAAGAGTGCCACGCAAGCTCCAAGCAAGCCTTCAATCCTGTCAGTTGCATATTTTAAAAAGGTGAGTTCGAATTCCATCCTTTTTAAATATAATTTCCTCAGTTTCTTGCATGAGTGCTCATAGAGCCTAGTTGGATAAGGAGAAAGCTTTGGAGTTGGGAGGTGCATGGGTCAAATCCCACTAAAAACCCAAGTTTTTAATCAATTTGAGTTTAGCGGCCAAAACAGAGAAACTGTCAAATCTGGAGGCATATTTAGTTGAATAACCTTGACTAAACTGCTTAGTCGTAACTAAACAGGCATCTAAAAATTTAGTGAGAAAAACCCTAAATTTAGGGTAAATTTTTTTCTCCACTAGGCCTATTTTTTCATTTCGGGCATTTTTACAAAAGGAAGTCCATCCAAAAATGTCATCTTGGGCATTTTTTAACAAGCTTAGAAATTTTGGGTTATTTTGGGCTCCGAGGCCACTAGGGCCTGACAAAACAATTTTTTTCATGTCATTCAATTTTTTCTAGTTTTTTGAATGTAATTACATGTTGTAATATATTGTACTAATTTTCAGGTTGCCATAAGTCAACTGTAAACTTTGTAACTGATCAAAAACTTGTAGTATTGTAATCAAAAACAAAAAAATTGGTTCTGTAACACTCACGAGATCCTAGATCTCATTTGCAGTGTTCGGTATATACATTGCCTCTGGGAAGTGCTTACGGGTAAAGCCATCATGACTACTACTGCACTTAATGCCTAACATAGTCAGTAACAACTTCGTCTAGGCATCGACCCTTTAAATAGACGGGGAGTAATAAGGTCACAGTGCACACACTATGAGCCATCCCATCCATCTATGAACGATTGCACGACATAAATATGGACTAAGAAATTATCCGAGTATATAGCGAAGTTACACACGCATATGAGGATATTTCTTTGAGCCGGTGTCAATAATCACACAGACCCCATCAATATCTTGTCTTGGTACCACGTATTGAATTATTTCACGTACGTTAACGCCTCTTTCACATACTTGTTGGGTATATAAAAAGGGAGAGCTTCTTCCATGTACCAATGGGTATATCAAAAGGGCGCGTATATAGAAAGGTTCGGTATATCATACTTGACGGTTTATAGATTGGGAGACCTTATGCCTAGAGTGACAAGAGCCAAACATTGTCAATGAACTCTACAAAATGGGCACCAATGCCCCCAAATTTTTTCTTCCAGATTCACAACTACTCAGAGGAAACAACTATGTTGCATGGAAGACAAAAATTAAGACACAAATTGAGTTTGAAGAGATTTGATCTCTATGAATGGTACTCTGACCAGATCAACTACTGATACAACACAACAGAGGTAGTTTGATAAAGAAGATCAGAAGGCCAAACTCATCATCTTGTTTGTAGTGTCCGATGATGTGCAAACCCACATTTGAAATTCCAAAACAACCAAAGAAGTGTGGGATAAGTTAAGCACAATATATAGGCCAAGAACAAGAATGTTATACTGAATTTACAAAGTCAGTTACACACATTAAAGTTCAAGCAGAATGAAAAAATAGAAGCTTTCCTAAGAAGAGTTATAGAATTAAGGGCTTCACTTCTAGCCACAGGAGAACCGGTCACGATGATTCTCTCACTCCCATTGTTCTAAGAGCACTCCCTCTTCTTACCAAATTTTTTTCACAATAATAAACGTGTCGATACGACAGCTTAGTCTTGAAAATTTGATAAACCTACTGCAACAAGAGGAAGCAATGCACAGTAAGGATGATGAAGAAGAGCAGGCACTTTCTTCACATCAAAAATGGAAAGGAAAAGGTAAAGGAAAACCTAATTACTATCAAAATCCCCAAAATGAAAATCAGTATTAAGGGGATAGATAATGGAAGAAACAATGTCCAATTTATAAAAGAGCACATAACCTACAAGATTGTTGGTATAATACTTACAAGAAAGGTTCATCAAACAACTCTGGACCTCCACAATAATCTAACAAGGGACATTCTAACTACAATTAAGGGCGTAAAAAAGGGGAAATGGGAAAAAGACCCCACCAATAAGGTAATATTGTTGAGCAACAAGAATAGTCGATAATGAATACTTCTTGTTCACCGCTGATCAAGTGAACCATCCATGTCATCTAGTGATGTTTGGTATGTAGATTCGGGGCCACTCAACACATGATTGGCCATAGAGACCGGGTTATTTCAATGAGGGACACACGATCAAAAAATCATGTTTCGTTGGTAGATGACTCTTCATATACGATTTAGGGGATTAGGAACATTTCTCTACCCCTTGGTTCACACAAATGCAGACTATCGATGTCCTTTATGTCCCTCGACCGACTAAGAATCTTCTTTTAATCATTCAACTCCTAGATCACAACATAAAAATTGACTTTGATAGTCAATCCAACGAGAAAACATGTTTGATTTGAGACAAATCAAAAGGCTTGAAAATAATTGCAAAATCCTCCAATATGGGATGCATGTTCCAACTTGATTTTTTTCAAAGATATGATCAAGAACTTGTGGATAAGAACTCCTCCTCAACATAGTTGTGGCATCGAAGATTTGGTCATGTAAGTTTCAAATATCTCGAAACACTTCACCGACGTAATATGGTACATGGGATACCATCTCTTCAGAAGGATACACACAAGTGTCCTCACTACCTAGTGAAGAAAACAAAACAGAGCTTCATTCCAGAGGAGTACATTTTGAGCTCATGGTAAACTTGACCTGGTTCATACTGATCTTCGTGGTTTGATGCAGCCAAGTCATTCTAGGTTCCAGTACTTCATGCTTTGTGTTGACGATTATTCGAGAAAAATTTGAAGTTTCTATCTTCGCAAGAAAAGTGAAGCATTTGAAACCTTCAAAAATTTCAAAGTAGCAGCATTGAGAATGAAACTGGTCATCACATCAGAACTCTCCACTTAGATTAAGGGGGAATTCACCAGTGATGAGTTTAGAGACTACCTACAAACTCATGGGATTTGTCGACAACTACCTCCTCCACACACACCGCAACAAATGGTTTTGTTGAGAGAAGAAACCATACTATCATTGAAATGGTGTGATGCATGATCGATGATTCTAGACTTGCAAATACATTCTCAATGCGAAGAAAAAAAAAGAAAGTAGTGTATTGTTTAAATAGAGCGCCCAATCGTTTCTCTTGAGGAGTAACACCACAAGAAGCATGGTCAAAATGGAAACCATCTATTGCACACCTTAGAGTATTCAGGTGCAAAGCAAGCATGCACATACCCAAACAAAATAGAAATAAATTAGACATGAAGTCATAGAAACTCATCTTCATTGGGTACAGTGAAGAGACTCTTGGGTATAGATCGATGGATCCTAGACCGGAAAATTTTACACTAGCAGAGATGTTGAGTTTTTTGAGAGAAGAAGGAAGCGGAGACTCCTCCTCCGACTCACAAGAAGTATATTTTTCACCAGTTATAAAAATTGAAGCTGATGTTCCCTCGAAGATGAAAGTGATGATGGGGATGATGGTGTTGATCAGATAGAACCACGACCCATGGGAACAGTTCGGTGTATGCCTAAATGGTGTACAAGCACATTACGAGATGCAAGAATGGATGCTCTACCGATACATCTACCCCTAGATTACGGACTCACGGTAAAGAAAAAGAAGAAGTTAAATTTGCTTTAATGAGTAGAGTTATTGAATCGATGAGCCCTCTACAATCTAGGAAGCCCTACAATCAAAATCTTGGAAAGATACCATAGATTCGAATATCAACCAAGAATGAAGAATAGAACTTGGCAACTTGTCGATCTTCCACTAGGGAAGAAACCCATTGGATGCGAGATGGGACACTTTGAAAAGTATAAAGTAAGACTTGTAGCAAAGGGATATGCACAAAAAAGAAGGTACTAACTATGAGGAGACATTTGCTAAGATCAAAACAATCGGGATGATCTTTTCTCTAGCTGCTTAGTTTGGATGGAAAGTCCACCGGATGGACGTAAAAAGTGCCTTCATAAATGGAGATTTACAAGAAGAAGTCTATATGACTCAACCTGAGGGATATGTTGTACATGGTCAAGAAGCAAAGGTATGCCGACTCAGAAAATCTCTATATGGCCTAAAATAGGAACCCTGGGCATGGTACATCAAGATTGATGAGCATCTCATAAAACATGGATTTGTTAGAAATCCATATGATCCAAATCTTTACCTCTTTGTCGACGATCTAGTCATCATCTTGGCAGTTCGGTGAGGATGATCAATACAACAAAGAAAGATCTTAATCGGTCATTTAACATGACCGATCTCAGGTTGATGCGCTATTATCTTGGATTAGAAGTGTGGTAGAAAGAGAATCATATTTTGTTTCTCAGATGAAATATACCAAGACTACGCTTGAGAAATTAAGGATGATGTATTGCACACCAATTTTTAAACCCATGGAGAAAATATTGCAGTTATCTCGTTCAGATCCATCTCCTGAGGTAAGTGCCACTCTCTATCGTCGCCTAATAATCGGGAGTCTCATTTACCTAACCTACACTAGACCGGATATCAGCTTTGTAGTGAGATATTTATCCGAGGTTCTTGCAGAGAACCCAAAGTTTTCATTGGAAAGCAGAAGGCGAATTTTGAGATATCTCAAAGGATCGGTGGATCTTGGTCTAGAATACAAGAAGAATGACAAATTCTTCTTGACTGGATATTTGGATTCAAATCATGCAGGTAACATTGATGATAGAAAATCCACTTCTGGATTTATATTATTTATGGGATCTAGACCAATATCATGGGGCTACAAGAAACAACACTTCGTTTCTCGCTCTTCCACAGAAGCCAAGTATCGTTATGTAGGAGAAGCTATCTGTGAAGCAATTTGGCTACGTCGCATACTAGAAGAACTTGGAATACCATAAAACAAATTGACCACCCTGTATGTTGACAATGAAGGTGTTCTAAAAATTGTTTGCAATCTAGTTTTTCATGAGAGAACACAGCTCATTGAGGTACAAGTTCATTTCATACGCGAACATGTGTTGAAGCACAACATCCATCTTCAATATTGTCCAACATCTAAACAATGAGCATATATCTTCACGAAGTCACTTACACGTGACAAGTTTGAGTTGTTCAGAGAGTTCCTCTCCTCATCCCTTGAGACAATGCACAATTAAGGGGGGGAATGTTAGGATAAATTAATTATGCATTGTATGATTAATTATTTAATTAATATTATTAATTAAATAATAATATTATATGGTTATTGTATGTTGTTATATGGTTTTAAAACCATATTTGTCTTTTTGTTTCACAGGGATAATTGTTATAATTATTATAACAATTTATGTGCTTCCCGGATAATATTTGGAAGCTAATGTATTTTAGATTTGATGTTGCATTGTTGCAACTTCTTTTATTTGTATCCCGGTTGTGCAATACAATACATATATATTGCACAACTGCTTCTATGTTTTTAGTTGATTCTTATTAATATAATTTTAGGCTTCTATCCTGTTTACAGATCACGGTGTGGTCAAGAAGGTATTTCTTCAACACTTTAAAGGATTTATGGTACTCATCATTCCAATTAAAGGAGACATCCTTTTTAAGAAGATGATGAAAAGGGTGACATCGGTCGAGAAAGTTGGGAAATAAAACATCGAATGGATTGCAATTTTCCTTGTAAACTATGAAGTTGTCAAAGGTTAGTTGGTGGAGGCATCTCGAGAATAGCCTTGATTTTGGTGGGATTGACTTTGATGCCCCGTAAAGAGATGATGAAACCAAGGATTTTTTTGGAGAGAATGAAAAATACACACTTCTTTGGTTGAAGGTGAATGTAGTATTGAATGAGACAATCAAAGATGACTTTTAGGACTGGGAGGTGTTTGACATGACTTTTGGACTTATCGAGAAGGTAATCGACATAATATTCCAATATGTCATGCATGATATCATGGAAGATATAATATGTGGCACCAACATTTTTCAAGCCAAAGGGCATGAAGAAATAATAGAAGGTCCCCCAAGGATTGAATAAGGAGGTTTTGTGTTGATCTTCCGGAGTGAGTAATATTTGATTATAACCTCAGAATCCATCCCTAAGAGATAAAATCTCATGGTTGGTGTAAGATTAACAAGTTGGTTGATGCTAGGTAGAGGATAGTCATTCTTAGGGTAGATGAGGTTAAGGTCATGGAATTCCATGCAGATACAGAGTCCCCCTGTCACTTTGGTGATAGGAACGATGTTAGAAATTCATTGTAGATAGTTAATGGGTAGAATGAAGGAAACAAAAAGAAGACGTTCGAGTTATTCTTTCACAAGAAGAGAAATGCGTGGATACATTTTTTGCAATTTCTATTTCATAGGTTTGGCATTGAGGATAGTCATGATAGTGTGTACCATGATATGAGGGTCAATACCAGGCATATCAGCATAAGACCATGCAAAATTGTTGCTATGATCTAAAAGGAAAGAGGTGAAAGATTTTTATTTGGTAGAATTGAAAGATTGGCTTGGGTAAGTGTGCCAAGTTGGGGGGCCAAAAGGGGGTCTTAAGTGGACATATTTTTCTGAAAAATGAAAAATTTCAACTTGTACAAGTTTTTTGAAATAGTTACAATCAAAATTGGATGATTTTGTATAAACATGAATTTTAGCATTTTGAGTCTAGTTTCTAAGCTACTAAATTTTATTGAAAATGGATAAGTTTAAGTGGGTCAAATAACTAAAATCCAATAGGTGCTCTTGTTTTTGTTGAAAAATATAATAGAGTGAATTTTGTGTCCCCCCATTTTTTGAGCACCATTTAGTATTTTTGAAACCCTTTTGTAGAAAGTTAGCTAGGAGCATCTAGTTTGTTTTAGGTTTTCTTTTAGATTTTTTTAGCAAGTATTTATTTTTTAATGATTTTGCTAGTATAAAAATATGAAGTTTTGAAAAATAACGAGCTTCGACTAGTGCCCCCTAACTACCTAAAAAATATCAAAAATTAGATTTGTTTAATATGTATAGAATTAGGCCTAGTTTGTGCTAGTATATATTTTTTTCAATTTTGATAAGCCAAAAAAAAAGATACACGATGAAAGATAAGCATATTTAAAATTCAAAAAATAGCTATTAAAAGGAATAGTTAGAAAATAAATAATATGGAAACCTTATTTTAGATAGAAAATTTGAAAAATTATATTTTTAGAAAGAAGAAACTTTCCTCTACGTCATTGTGGTATAATTTTTTTAAACGAATCAATTGATTTATGTTGATTTATCATGGTGGAAGTGGTTTTTTTGCATTTTCCTAAAAAAAATATTGCTTGATGTGTTTGTACAGGTCCATGCCTCAGGCTTGGGGATCCAAACTAGATCCAAGCCTTGAGGCATGGCTTGGAAAAAGTGAAAACACAAAACGTGTACGCATTCTGTATAGTAAGAACATTATATGTGCTTCTAACATGATTTTATTTGCAAAAATAAATGTTAAAGTATAATTTTTCATTTATTATTATTTATATTTTATTATTTCTTATACTTTAAATTTATTTTAATAAATATAAGAAATTAGGGTCACTCTGCACCTTATGGAACTAGTCTCACAGCTCCATTAGTCACGATTTAGGAGATAGTTTTTTATAGTTTAATCTGGTCATTACATAGGTAATTTTTAGGATTTCAGCATTCAACCTAAAGCTTTTAGCATTTAAATTCTACAATCAAAACCCTAAAACCTAAACCCTAAACCCTAAACATTAAACATTCAACCCTTACTCGTGAGCCCTAAACCCTAAACCTTGAGTCTTAAGCCCTAAACCCTGAACCCTAAACCATGAATCATGAGTCCTAAATGCTTAAAATTAAACCCTAAAAACTAAATCCTAAACCCTAAACCTAAGTCCTAAACCCTAAAGCCTAAGTCCTAAACCATAAACCACGAACTCTACGACCTAAACCCTTAACCCTCAACCATTAACCCTAAGACCTAAACCCTAAACTATAAACCCTAAACCCTTAAACTAAAATAATAAACCCTCAACCTTGAACACTAAATCCTAAACCCTAAACCCTAAAACCTAAACCATGAGCCTTAAGCCCTAAAACCTAAACACTAAATCCAGAGCCCTGAGCTCTAACCCCTAAACCTTAAACTCATAATTCTAAACCTCGAACCTTGAGCCATAATCCCTAAACCACAATCCCTAAACCCTAAACCTTAATCCTTAACCCTACACCCCGATCCTTGAGCCCTAAACCTTAAAATTTAAACCACGAGCCCTAAACCCTAAATCTAGAGCCCTAAACTCTCACCCGTAAACCTTAAACCCTAAACTCTAAACCCGAACCCACAGAGACATAAACCTAAACCATTCACCATAAACCATAAGCTTTAAACCATAAACCCTAAACTCGAAGACTTGAACCATACACCTTGATCCACAGAGCCCTAAACCTAAATCATGTACTATAAGCCCTAAACCTTAAGCCCTAAATGCTAAATCCTAAACCATAAACCCTAAACCCTGAACTATGAGCCCTAAATGCTAAACCCTAAACCCTAAAAACTAAACCCTAAACCCTAGACCCTGAGCCCTAAACCCTAAATCCTAAGCCCTAAACACTAAACCCTAAACTCTAAACTTTGTGACCTAAACCATTAACCCTCAACCCTTAACCCTTAGACCTAAACCCTAAACTATAAAACCTAAACCATAAAACCAAAATAATAAAACCTAAACCCTAAACACTAAATCTTGAACCCTAAAGCCTAAACCCTGAACAATGAGCCCTAAACCTAAACCCTAAACAATAAATCCAAAGCCCTAATCTCTAATCTCTAAACCTCATATATTTCCAGTAGTTCTTATGAGTGAGTTCATCTTTTGAATATCAATATTAGGACCTTATTTCCTAGTCTTGTGTATATAACCATCATTGAGTCTTCTTGTACAACTACCTTTTTTATGAGAGGTGGGACAAGAAAATAAATGGATATTACATCTACCTTGCTCCTTGCAATGTATATTACACATCGTGCCAAACCCGCTTCTCCCCACATATACTTGCATCCTTGAATGTCAATTTCTTTACAATCTGAAACAAATTTCACATTTCTCATATTTCCATGTATGGTATTATGCTAGTCAGGATGACCCATTGGAAGATGGAAAAAATAACCATCGCAACACAAAATTTAATCTCAAAGGAAATGGAAGAAACATAGATAGTATACCAACGTGGAGGTGTAGGATCAAAACCAAATTACTTGCAGTATCCTCTCCTCTAGAGAAACAAAAAGGTCTTATATTACTGGAATGGATAGTAAATTTGACAAAACTTCCTAAAGTGTTAAAAGTAAGCATATCAACTGGGAATGGATAAGAAAACAAAGGAGTTATCAATCCCTAGTAAATCTTTCCTGTTTACTTCAAAGGGATTCAATTAGCGTACGACTTAGTGACCTTCCATTCATTGATAATTCCTTCTATGATAAACCCATGGATGATTTCAAAAGTGCATTAGAAAAGATAGGGGTAGTCATCAATCCTAGTGAAGGGTGTGATGTGATTTCCAAACAACTTGAAATTCATATATAGATTTAGAGGCCATAACATGAATTTACAAGTATCTCTATCGTTATAAATGGAATCCAAGTAACAGTGTTTCTTTATACCCAAGGATCTAGGAATACTAGGGTTTGTGGCAGGATTGGACACTCAGGAATCATTGAGTGTTTGAATCGAATGTCATTGCATATGGAGAAACATTTTAAAATAGTGGAGTAATGCATCTTAGAAAATAAACTTGAACCTCAGAAATTCTCTCAAATTGCTAGCTTACACAAGCACTGGACATATCAAGCTTTATTCTTCAAATGAAACCTTCATTCACGACAACTTGCAACTAAAATAATTATTCAAAAGAGCATAAAGAAATTCTTTGTAACAAATTGTTCATGGATATCTGAAATTTCCCTCCTTCAAAATATCAACAGATAAAAGACACCAAATTATTATTACTCTCTTTAAATGTTCTACCTAGGAAGTAAATGAACCCTTTTCAGTTGAATACTCCGTGTTCATACTAATAATAATAGGTAAGACAAAAACATTACGATGAGTGAAATATTTCCCATGCGAATGGGAAAAATAAGATAGATGTATTGGGTAACATTTATTTATAGAAAATTTTTCTTAGATATCGACATTTTCCTCCTTTAAAATATTAATAGATGAAAGGCATCAAATTGTGATGAATCCCTTTGAATTTTTAACTACAAAGTAGATGAACCATTTTTTTAGTACTCTCTATCAATACTTATAATAATTAGTAAGACACGTAACATTACAAAGTGAGTGAATGGGAAATCCTAAACCTTAAACCTTGGGCCCTAACCAACCCTAACCCCTAAATTCTAAACCCTAAACCTTTTCCCCTAAACCTTGATCACTTGACCTTTAAACCTTAAACCTTAATCCCTAAAATCTAAAACTTGAGTGCTAAACCCTACCCTAAACCCTAAGCCCTAAGCCCTAAACCATAATCCCTAAATCCTAAACCCTAAACCTCAACCCTAAAACCTAAACCCCGAGCATCAAACCCTAAACCATAAACCTTGAGCCATAAACCCTAAACCCTAAGCCTTGAACCTTGATCCCTAAGCCCTAAGCCTAAGCTCAAACCCTAAACATTGAACCCTAAAACATGAACCCTCAACCCTAAACCATGAGCCCTAAACCCTAAACCGTAAACCCTAAACCCTAAACCCTAAGCCCTAAACCCTAAACATTGAGCCCTAAACCCTAAACCATTAAACTTGAGCCATAAACCCTAAAATCTAAACCCTAAACCCTAAAATATGAACCATGAGCCCTAAACACTAAACCCTAAACCCTAAGTCCTAAACCTCTGAACCTTGAGCCCTAAACCCTAAACCCTAAATCATAAACCCTGACCCAAAGGAAATTCCTAATAAGATCATTCAGTGTGTTTCACTGTGTAAGGAATAGTGTTTAAGATTATTGATCAACACATTTATATTTGATGAGAGATTACTTCCTCTGAAGGCCTAAAAAGGCCATTTTTGGTCATTTTGTAGATAATTGAACACCCTTCAGAACAAGATAAAATGAGTTAGTAATGTCATCGAGGTATCAAGGACCATCATGTGTGAAGTATTAAGGCATAGTTTGTCTCCATGAGAGAAACATGAGAAAAAAAATGTATGATAATTGTGAATTTGATTCCATGAAAGGATAATTTTAGAGCTAGGAAAGTTGAGGGATGATCATCTTTATATGGAGCACCATGTTTCTAAGAATGAGAAATCATACTATATAAAATGTGTACGTGTTTTCCTTAATTAAAATGAGTACATGTTTTAGGCTCGGTAATTACCAACCCAAGAAAAATAAAATGTGATCACATTATGGAAAAATGCATACATGTTTCGGCTGTTTTTGGGTTTTTGTCCACTTTTTGGCCCCTAACTTGCTGCACTTACCCTCCTATCTTGAGAATTTGAGGGTTATCTAGAGTGTGAATGCTAATCTCTATGGTTGATTCATTCAGCATGGTTTGTGTCTCATAAGGTAAAGACTAATGAATGTAAGAATCATTTGTACCTAAATAGGTGAGAATATAATCATCATCTTCACATTGAACAACATTGATAGAAGGTGTTTCATCATCTAACATGTCAGGATAAAGAAGAGGAAGGGAAAAGGGCACCTCACCATCATGATGATATGTCAATGGTCCCAAGGAAATGGTGTTTACGAATTTTTTTAGGAGAGATGGATTCTAGATCCATGGACTCCATGGGTAAAGGTGGTGCAATAGGTGAGGATTTTGGGGAAGAATTTTATTCCTCAATGATGGTAACACGAGCCTTCTTAGGAGGAGGATGTTAAGATAAACCAAGTCCACAACAATCTTTTTGTTTTTGGGTGTTACAAGGTATGACTGTGTGATGAATCTGCTCATAAAGACCAAAGCCAAAGCCCTTCCAGGAACATCGATGAAGAAAAGTGTGGGTGAAGTGATGGTTGGTGAGGTATTGGAATTCAGATGAGAAAGGAAGATTTTGGGTAGGTGGTTCAGGAGAATAAGAAGTGTCTAGTCCCCCATATGTCAGGTTGGTACGAAGGTGCAGAGGACGGTATGGAAAAACCTCCCTACACAACGGTCGTAACGTGGGTGTTGGTGAAGGCTTCCATACTCATGAGGAGTAAGGAAAGTGTCTATGTTGTATACTCCCAAGGAAAGGTGTTGAAAAATCTACCAATGGGTTAGAGGTCGATACTTGGGTAGCGGGGATGGATGAGCTACTTGAAGCCGGAGAAGATGAGGAATCAGTTATCGGTGAAATAGGCGGGTTGGTAGATGGGTTAGTTATGGAAGTTATGGCAATAGTGGGGATAAATGGGCTAGTTATGGAAGGTGCAAAAAAGTGGTAGATGATTCACCGTGGAAGGTATAGCGGAAGAATTGGTAGATGAGGAAACAAAAGAAGATGAAGCGGTAGGGGTAGTAGATACCTTGACTAGAATAAGGACATCATTTGGTCGGTAAAGCATGTTGTAGGTTTTAAAAGGAGAAGGATTTTCCTTAATGGTTAAGTGGTGCCCTTCATATTCAAACTTTAGGCAATGGTGAAGGGTTGAAGTGACACACCCCATGATGGGTGTTGTTATTACCTTCATTTCATCAACTCATGGTTGATGTCATATTAAAACTAGGGGTGTGTCTGAAGCTATATGCAACAAGAAAAATATTAGTGAACTAGTAATTGATTGTAGATATCTATTATTTTTTTAGTTTTCTAGGGGATTTTAAAGTGTATTAAGATTATTTGATTGAAGCCTTATTAAAGCTACACTATAAGAAACTTGCTAAAACAAACACACATTGCTGAAATGAATAAATCTTTGTAAAACTGAACACATTGCTAGAAATAAATACATGTTGCAGAATTAAACACACTGCTTGGAAATAAACACACATTTGAAAATGTTGTTGAAAATGCTTGCAAAGAAATAAGAGTTTAATCTACAACAACTGCAGGACAATTACATAACAGATTTTAATTTGAAGAACCAAAAGTACTTACAGAATGATAGATAATAGATTTATACAAATTGTTTGAAAATATAAATACCAATAAAAAGATCCTTTTTCTTAGAGGAGTGGGCCCTTGCTCCACCTTGAATAAGGAATTAATGCAGTATTGCTCTCAAAATTAAATGGCTATCTTATTATTGAATCGTTCTGTATTACAAAACTTAACTTTGTATATGTTTGTATATCTATCTCATCCTTCTATCTTCAGGTCCTTATATATATTTCATCATCTGAGGATGCATTTACAATCATGAGTGTTCAATAGATGTCTATCCACCTATAGGTTCTAGTGGAACAAAATAGTGCTCAAAGTAGATATGAAATTTAGAAGACTAGCTTGGACATACAACTGTTGGTCTTACATAAGTATTTCGAGTGTGAAGAGCCGGAAATTCGTTGATATATTCCTAATTAGAGGGCCCATTAATTACTCTATAACCATATTTTGATAGAATAAAAATATTCCCATTAATTCTGGAACTTTGGAGAATTTTAGGAACCAAAGGAAACATTCTAGAACTAAAGGGAAACATTCTGGAAGTAATCGAAGGTTCCGGAGCTAAGTCTTGGAGTTCTAGAAATAAGTGATAGAGTTATGGAGATAAGTATAGAGTTCCGGAGCTAAGTGTTGGAGTTCTAAACCAAGCCGCATTTTAGTCGATTTCCTTAAAAGGTGTTGGTTGCTTCACACTTTTCTTATCTAACCAAATATGACCTGTTTTATTACAAAAACTTAAATTTCCACACATTTTTTAGGAATTATGGAGTTTTAGATGTTAGAACTAAATCAAACAAAATATGGACAATTACATCCTAACTTATACTAGATCAAACAAAAGCCACAAAATGTAGTCAAACTTGATTAAAATGAGGGTAAAATGAGATCATTCATTGCACATTAATGAGGCATATTTTGGCCTTATCATCTCCCCCACACTTACTTGTTTGTAATTCGCCTTACAAACTCTATTATTCAAAACTTGGATTGTGAATTCTACATTCCAACCGATTGTTATGGTCAAACGGTTTGAAACTAAATGTCCCAACGCAACTTGCTTCGTAAGTGTTGTATCCTCGATCCTTCCTCTAGATTTTTCTTCCAATCCTCAAAGTGAGTGGGTTCCTGAAGTTCTCTATTCGCCATGGAGACATAGGTGTAAGAAGGATAGGATGCCTTGTTCTCATACCCATACATATACCCTAATTTTTTTCACAAATTTGAGGAATGTGTGTACACAAAGCTCTGGCCCTTTCCTAAATCCATATTAAATTTATGGGAGATATCACTTCTCTTCTTCTTAATGCTATAATAAGTAATTCCCATCTCTTTAGGCATCCATCATAAATTCCCTCAAATTTTTTCTCTTCATAAGAGGTGAAGGCATCAATACTTTTCTGCAAGGGATGGTAATATAATGTTCTTTAAATCGAATATCAAAGGCATGGGACCTAAAATGTATAACAAAGGAAGATGGTTTTCCATAATGAGCTCTCATGCAGAGGCCAAATGAACTAGATTTTAATAAGTGTTTAGTATCCCTCTCTTTCCAAACTATCTAATTCTGGAGTACCAAAATAAATGCAATCAGCTGGCTTTCCCCCACATATAGATTAATCATGAAGCATGTATTATTTTCTAATATAAAGTTGCAGAGATAAAATTTGCAAAGAAGATTTTTCTGCTCTGCACTAGCTGAGGAATATGCTATCATGAATTCTAATTCATCCTTCACTTTATGTGGAAGGCCACATGAAATCCTTGATAGTTTCCAACAGATAAATTTCTCTTCTAGAAAGACACTTTGTATGCAGGAGAAGGTCTTCTACATGTGAGTAATCTTTCACTCATTATACAAACCATTTGTATCTTTTCCAGACATTTAAATTTTTCTTCCTCCATTTTATAGAATTTTTCTTCCCACTCTTTCCTTTCCTTCTTCTCCTCTTCCATCTTGCTTCTTAGTTCTTGATTTGATATTTTGAACTCATTAAGCTTTCTATAGGTATCATCCCATAACTGCTTGAGTGGCTAGTAAGTTAGCTCTATTTGTACAATTTGATCCATTGAATATATTTTTTTCATAACACTCTGATCACTAGCCAATTGCAATTATTTTTCTTTTTCCACCATTTTTTTGCTTTAATAATGTCAATTCTTCATTCTTATTTGTGAGCTGAGTTTTCAGTTATTCAATGAGCATTTCGTTATGCTCCAATTTGTGTTTGAGGAAGTTTAATTCCTCATCTTTCTCCCTAATGATAAGTTACGCACTAGACAAGAACATGCCTGTCTAAATTGTTGTTTTTCTTATTTTTTCTCGAGTTCCTTAGGGAACAATCATTGTTCTTCCACCAAAGGGGATTTCCCTTTTAGTTTCCAAGATGCTAATTCTTCTTCCTCATGTGACAAAAGATACTTCTAAGTCACCGATTTCTTGAAAATCCTACTCTTCCAATCTTTCATATTCTTTCTCCAACTCCTTAGTTTGACTTGGTAGAGGAGGAGACATTGCCATGCTACCCGAATATCAACAAATTCTTTCTCTAAACCCTCCTGTACTTCAATATCCATTGGAGTTTCCCTATACTTCTTATGAATTCTTTTCCTTTTAGGAGCTTCAACATTTTCTGAAGTGGACTTTCTCCTTGAACTTCTTCTGATTTTTACTTCACGGTCTAGCTTGGGTGAACTATCACTATCAGAGATAGGTATTAGTTCTTCTGGTATTGTTACAAGAGAAGGATTTTCTTTTAAAGAAATGATATATTTTATAGCTTTGATCATCCTTTCAGACCTCCTCCTCTTTGGTACTTTAACCCCACTTATTTCCTTCTTTTTCTCATCAGGGGGATTAATTTCTAAGTTACTTTTAGGAGAGAAAGGGGTTGGTATTCCCCTTCTGATAATATCAGGGATTTTTCTAAAATTATTGAGGAATTTTTCCCATGCTTTGTCCCCATTTTTCTTAGAGAGAAAATGGTGTTGACATACTAGATGGATTAATCCATGGTGCCTAATTGTCCCAACTCTCCAAGAATATCTCTAAGCCATTGTCTTGATGGAGTCAAAGAGGAAACCAGAAGGTTTACTATATACTCTTATTTTTCTGCCACATACCTAAGATATATCAACATTTTAAGGACCTCCCTTCCAACAGTCTCATATTGGCCATCGTAAGTCGGTACTTAACAACTCGAATGTTACTATATTAAAGGGTTTGGGTAGGCTAGATCTTCTGACCCCCTTGATGATCTTCTTAGTATTCTAAATGTACTAGGGTTTAGACTCACCCTCTTTCCTTAAGGTTTCCACAAATTCTTTTATGGTTCCCTTTACAGAGTTTGGAACATGTACAATTGGTACCCCGATACATTTCTCATTGTTTTAACAAGTAAAGGGAATTACAATGCTTTAAACCTTAGTTCTAGATTGCTCTACATTTACAACAAATTATCTTACGAGTTCATCATTGTATTTTGAGAATTTATTCGAAACTCTAGTCAAGTCGCTTATTAAAAAATGGCTACTTCTCCATCTGCAAGAAGTTGTGTATCATCTTCTGGCTCTGACTTCTTTTTTATACCCATGAAAAAGTGGATGATTCGAATTATTTCTTCTTTCAAATCCTTACTCTGCTAGGAGATAGTTGCGGAACTACTAGATTTGGTTGCAAAACTATTAGATTTGGCTGCGGAATTGCTGGATTTAGCTGAGGAATTTCAAATATGATTCTATTGTTTCTTCCTTGAATTTCTTTGCAACTACTCTTAATTTTCATTTATCTTGCCTAAATGATAGTTCATTATTAATATGCTGCCACTTTTACTTATTTAGTTGGCATCACCTTCATGATTATTTCTTTTTAATCATAATACACATAAATTACTCATTATACCGCCAACTTAAATCAAGTCTAATCACACATGCACACTTTTAATTTAACCTTTAATAAGATTAAGACATAATTACCATCCTTACTGATGTAATCCATCTGCCTTGATGACTCATCATTCCTAAAAAAAAGCTGAAAAATAAAAATATTTAGAAAAGACATATGGAATTCCAAAGAAGTTCCTTTTATTTGAATTAGCCACTTATTGAGGAGATCAACCACCATTTCTGGTTTTCAATTGGAATTTTGAGAGAATAGTTTTTTGGGAAGAGAACATCATTTACTAGTTTTTATTCCCTTCCCTTTTTATTTTTTTATTTTTATTTTTTTATATTTTATATTTTATATTTTTGGGGAAGAGAACGCCATTTGCTGGTTTTCACTCCCTTCCCTTTATTTTAGATCCTTGCATCGATTACTTGATCATTTTGGAAGAACTAGGTTCTTTCATATGATCAAATTCCTTGTCTTATTCAATTTTCTTCAAGAATTCATCCTTGGTAGGAGGCTTCTTATAGAGTTTTAGCCTATTTCCATTGACCAAAAGTGTCCTTCTACTTCCATAAATGGGAAGTAGATGAATAGAGTGATTGACATATATCTTCTCAATATGATAAGGTCCTAACCACCTAGTTCTCAACTTTCCTTTGAATTGCTGGTACTTAGAATCAAACAGTAATGCCAAATATTCTATCTTGAATTTTCTTTCCTTGATATGTGTATCATTCCACTATTTCCTTTGGTCTTAGATTATCTCTATCTGTTGAAGTTCTTACAATCATCTCATCCAATTCATTGAGTTGTAGAATTATTTCCTTTTGTGCTATATCCAATTCAATACCCAATTTAATTGTTGTCCTCAATGTTTGTAGTTCAAATTCAATGGGTGGGTAAGGGATTCTCCCATAGACTAACTCATATGGTGAGAACCCTGTTGTAGTCTTCCAAGTTGTGTTATAAGCCCAGAAATCCTCAAGTAGTCTTTTCACCCAATCTCTTCTACTTGCTTCAATTGTTTTGGTGAGAATGTTTTCCAATTCCCTATTTGTCACTTCTACTTGTCCATTTGATTGTGGGTGATAGGGATATGACTTCCTATGATTGATCTAATAGTACATTGTGAAGGTGTGGATCATATTAGACATGAAATGTGGGCCTTGGTCTAAAACTATACTTCTTGGTGCACAAAACTTCATCATAATTTTGTGCCAAAGGAAATCAACAACTGCATCTTCATTAGCATTTGTTAAAGCTTGCACCTCTACCCACTTTGTTACATAATCAGTACATACAAGAATGTGCTCTTTTCCTTGTGAAGGAGGACTAAAAGGGACAACAAAATCCAGCCTCCACCTTTCAAATGGTTCAATCACTACTTGAGGTTGCAGAGTTATTTCACTAGTGAAACTTGGTTGTCCCATCCTTTGACAAGGGTCACACTACTTGATGTATTTCTTCACATCTTTATACAGAGATGGCCAATAATATCCAGTGCCAAGTATTTTTTGGATGTTCTTTTCACTGAAAAGTTTCCTCCACTTGGTTCATCATGACATGCCCTAAGTATGTCAAATATTTCATCTTCTCTCACACACTTTGTAAGACCAAATTAGGACCATATTTAAATAACATTCCATTTAACCATTTAAATTATGCACTATTTTTTTATTATTCTTTTCATTTTTTCTTAGTAAAAGAAAGAGAAACTTCCTGTTGCAAGATAATTTTCCATATCAGCAAACCATGGTGTATCAAATTGAAATAGAAAATAATTGTTCATCTAGAAAGTTATCCTTAATTGGATCTTTCTACCCTAGTGGTTAATCTTGACAAGAAATCAACTACCACATTATATTTTCCTAGATTATCCACAATGGTAATATCAAATTCTTGTAAAAGTAATAACCATCTAATTATCCTACCTCCAACCATTGGTTTGTTCATTAAGTATCTAATTGCTGAGTGATCTACATGTACAAATATTTTGTACCCTGTAATATAATATCTGAACTTATTAATTGAATAGATCACAACAAGAAATTATTTTTCAGTGGTGGTGTAATTTATTTCAATGGGAGTAAGATTTTTACTAAGGTAGTAAATAACATACATTTTCCCTTCTTCATCTTTCTGTCCCAAAACTGCACCAATTGAGTTATTTGAGGCATCTGTTTGGATGTGAAAAGGTTTCTCCCAATTAGGTCCTCTTAATATTGGGGCAATGATTAATTTTTCTTTAATCATTTCAAAAGCATGTTGACATTTTTCATCCCAACAAAATTCACAATCCTTGGTAAGCAAACCAAACATGGGGGAAACAATTTTACTAAAATCTTTGATAAAATTCCTATAGTACCCAACATGTACTAAGAATGACTTGATATCCGTGGGGGTTTGAGGAACAAACAAGTCTGAAATAATCCTAATTTTTTCTTGGTCAACTTGAATTCCTCTTTTTGAAATGTGGTGTCCCAATACAATTCCATCATCAACCATCATCAAACATTTATTATGACTAAGATATAAATGGTGTTTCTCACATCTTGTTAATATTCTGTCTAATTTTTTCAAGGCATCATCAAATGTTTCTCCATGCACAGTAAAATCATCCATGTATACCTCCACACAATCATTGGTTAGATCTGCAAAAATTGCTAGTACAACCCTTTGGAAGGTTGCTAGAGCATTACATAGTCCAAATGGCAATACCTTGTAGGCAAAGATACCCCATGGACAAGTAAAGGTAGTTTTGTCCTGATCCTCAACAACCACCCTAATTTGATTATATCCACTAAAGCCATCCAAGAAGGAAAATTATTGTTTACCTGAAAGGTTGTCTAAAACTTGATCTATGAATGGTAAGGGAAAATAATCTCTAAGTGTAGCTTTGTTTAATTCCCTATAATCAACACAAATTCTCCATTTTCCATTATTTTTAGGCACAATCACAAGAGGAGACACCCACTAAATATCTAAAATGGGCGGATAAAGCCTACTTATAATAGATTTTCAATTTCCTACTTGACTATGTCCCTCAAGGTTGGGTTGATCCTTCTCTGAGGTTTCCTAATTGGTTTAATATTTTTAGTATAAATGTGATGGGTACAAATACTTGGATGGATTCCTTTCATGTCTTTATATTCCCAAGAAAAATATCTAGTATGACCTTTCAAGACATCAAACAATTTAGCTTCTTGATCATTTTCTAACCAACTGTTAATGTTTAAAATTTTACCTAGTTGAATCTCAATTTGTTTGGTTCCATTGTCTGATGAACTGATTTGTTGAAAGGTTCCATTAGGGTGTTTAGTAGACATGAATGTGGTAATAACATATGATATGCAGTAATGTCTCTAAATTTCCCTTGAAAAATAATACTTGATAAAGGACAATAGGCAGAGTTATGATACTTATCTTGTCATTGGTCAAACTCCTCATCACCGATGTTTTACATTCCTTACTGTTCCCTGATATCTTTGAGACTAAATCTATTGATTTTGTATCTATTTCTTCCCCTCCTAAAGAGAAATTATGTTCTTCCAGAGTGAAATTATTTACATCTACATGGAATTGTTGTGGTTTCGAGATAATTATGAATTTTCATAACTAAGTTCGAAGGTTCCAGAACTATCCCCGATTGTTCCAAAGACAATTGGTGATCATTCAATGGATGATTAATCATATTATCTACCTCCCATACATGACCCTACAATGTTATCATAGCCAAAGAAGAAAATTTTTATTTATTAGTATCAGGATCATCAACCCATAATTGTTCTTGATTATCAATAAAAGGTTATGCAGAAGGATATAGGGAAATTTGCTTAGAATTCTTACCATTTGAGATAGTCATATCACTTGATCTACAATCAATTAAGGTGGCAAACTGTAGCTAACCATGGTTTTCCCAAAATAATGGGATAACCAAGTGTTTTACCTTTTGGTCGTAATATAAGGAAGTCCACTGGATACTCCCATGACTCCACCATGACTGCCATATCTTCAATGATCCCTTCTAGGTTTTGCTACCGACTGATATGCCATCTACAATATGGTGCTAATAGGTTGTATACATGTCAATGGTAATGTTTTCAAAGTGTCTACTATCATCACATTTATAGCTTCTCCCAAATCAACTAAAACATTATGTAAATGGTGATTTTATATAGAGATAGAAATAACAGGGCTTCCAGGATCCCCATATTTGGGAAGTAAGAGTTTTCCTACCAATAAATTGAAAATACTATATCATAATTACATAAATTAAATTTGAAATCTTACACTTTTATTCTTGTTATTACATCCATTTAAATAGGAGATGTTGTTCCTATATTTAAGGAGATATAATCTCCATAAATATCTCCACACATAACTCCTAAAACAACTCCATGTTATTTTACGTGAGATTTTGTTTTCTCACAAAACTAATATTGTTAATGAGTTGTTTACTCAACAAATCATAACAATATTTACTCACCCACTCATAATTACATTTACAATAATGTAATTAATTATTACAACACATATTATATTATCCTAGATAATATAATCACTCACATAATATTCTATGTTCACACTACAACATAGATATTCCTAACATTCGCCCCCTTAGTGTGAACATGGGGTAAGAGCTCCTGGAAACATCAAACTTGTCGGAGTAGCCGTTGCTACTAGATCTTGTTGTTTGGATCTTACTGCTAATGATCATCCTTGTCATATGAACATATTCATCGATTTACCTTCCAACGAAGTACCTTCCATTAAGTATGGCAATCGAGAGGACCGTACGGACATCAGGGATCATACGTAGATGCTTTTCCCCTGTAAGCTGAGTCAAGCAGTTTGCTTCTTCCACACCAAATAGACACTCAGGAACTGTTGTTATTATATGTGAACACGTTAAAATCAAAACATGAAAATAGTTTCACCCCCTTGTGTATAAACACACCACACAACTGAAATAGAACATCACCACATCTGTTTGTGACCCCGTCATTGGTGAATGACGAGAGGACATTGATTTTCCTCCTTCCTCCATTGTCTCCTTCCTCTAAAAAGAGAAGAGTCTACCATAGGAAATCCTCATCACTAGGACAAGAAATTTCTTCATCAGTTGAGTAGGTGCCCAATGGTTTCTACTTTAGCTAGAAGGGATTTCTGATCTATCTTGTCATCAAGAAGATCCCGAGCTCTCTTTTTACAGCTCAATATTACATGCCCAATCTCATTACAATATAATAATTCTTCATGTTCTTCATGACTCGCTTGTTTAACAATGTAGAAATCACTCCTAAACTAATAGTAACTTTACTCAAAGTAAATACAATATTTGAGTAACTCGTAGGCATGTTATTAAGAAGAATAGATTTAACATCATCATCTTTTAAATGTTCTTTAATTCTAGCTAGTTGATTTAGCAAAGAGTGAAACTTACTTATATGATCTTCCATTTTTAGTTCTCTTCCATTTTCAACCCGTACTAAGTGTTGCTTGATGTAATCTTTTCCATTTCAGATTGAAACCAAACAATTTGTTAAGAGACTCCCAACTTTCTTTTTCAAATTTTGTGAAATCCACATGATGTAGATAGGATTTTGATAAGCCCGGACAATGGTACCCAAAGCTCTCTCGATATTTTTGCATTCCATTTAGCTAGATCATTAGTATTCGTTGGTGTAATTGCATTGGCTTTAACTACATCCCATTAGTCCTTTTATATTAAATGTAATTGCATCTGTAGTTCTTATGTATGGAAATATTGTTCTTCAAACTTTTCAATCGGACTTGATTTCTCCATTATTTTGTACAATACTGATAAAAACAATACAGAATTGAATTAGGTACTTTAAAATTTTATATAGAATACCTTTGAACCTCCAAGAAAGCCAAGACTCTGTATTAACAATTCAACATTATTGGAAATTGGAGAAAACTTCAGTAGAAGAATTGATATGCTTGAATTTGATAGCTGCATAGTGAAATATGTATTTCTTCAAAAATATGAACTGGGTTCTGCTGAAATTTCTTTTGTTGTTTCCTGAAAAACACTTGGTTCTGCATACAAAATTATAAAAAACCCAAATCCAGAAATGAAATATAGAAGCTATTCTTTGAGACGGATTTGATCAAGAAAACACTAAAATTTCCCGCATCAGACCTGCTCTGTACCAAATGAAAATACTATATTATAATTGCATAAATTAAATTCAAAATCTTACACTTTTATTCTTTCTATTACATCCATTTAAATAGGAGATGTTGTTCCTATATTTAAGGAGATATAATCTCCATAAATATCTCCACACATAACTCCTAAAACAACTCCATGTTATTTTATGTGAGATTTTGTTTTCTCACAAAACTAATATTGTTAATGAGTTGTTTACTCAATAACTCATAACAATATTTACTCACCCACTCATAATTACATTTACAATAATGTAATTAATTATTACAACACATATTATATTATCCTAGATAATATAATCACTCACATAATATTCTATGTTCACACTACAACATAGATATTCCTAACATAAATTAGCAAGTTTCCCATCTACATTAATAGTCCTAGGTACTACTTCTTCCTTCTAGGTCTTCTCAAGCATAACATTTCAATTAATTTGTTTAATTCAGAATGTCCTTGATTGTTTGCAACAACAATGGTATTTCAATATTTAATTTCCTTAATTCCTACACCGATTCAAATTCCTTGGTCTCAATAACTTCCTTAAGTCTTTCTAGAAATGGAGTTTCCATATAATTGTTATCCGATTGCTTCTCTTTTTCTTTTTCATCAACCTTAGGAATAATCTAAACTAGGGGTTTTAGTTTATTTTTCATCTCAAGTAATTATAAAAGGTTGACTATTAATTATTTTTCCAGATCTGATTTGAATATACTTACAGTCCATGACATTAAGATCAACCGTTTTTCTTGCTTTGTTCCATAGACGGGGTCGTTTGTTTGTTTTTGGGATTATCCACTTTGGTTGTGATGGTATTTGTGTTTGAACCAAATTTTTAGTTTGTGAACTTTGTGTTGGAGAACCCATTATGGTCTGGCTGATGATGGTTGGGATATGTTTTCCTTCAAGATAGTTATTAGGGTTCCACCTAGGTTGTGACCAAGTATAAGGGTTACCTTGACCCTCCATGGTTGTTGGTTTCCTTGAGCATACCAAGTTTTCATGCCCAATCTTGGGGATTCCATGTTGGTTGTCCCCAATTTTGTGGTATTGTCCGAGCCACCCATGGCATCATCCAGGAGTAGGAGAAAATCTTGTTATGAACTTCCCTGACTAGGTTGTCTTTGGATAAATTTTACTTCTTCTGTAGTGGATGAAGTAATGGTTTGTTTAAGCTGATTTTTTATGAATGGAAGAAAAGAACAAGCATTAACTTCATGTTCCCTAGATTCACAAATAAGACATGTTTCTATTTTATCCAGAGGACAATCTCTTATTGCATGCTTCTTTCGCATCTAGGACAATACATAGCTAATGGTTCAGTATTAGAATTTTCTTTGGCTTGTAATCCATCCATGGTGGAAGTTAATTGAACTAGGATATTTGTTTTAAAGTTTTCTAGTTCATCCATAAGTTTGTTCATGTCTGGATTTGCACCTTTCAAATTTTTTCCTTTCCTAGGTTCACCCCTTTTTCTTGAATAACTTCTACAAAGGTATTTAATATCATTCATTCTCAATTGATTGATGTTTCCACATCCCATTAAATTAAGGTCTTCCCTAGATTCATCATCTAGACCTTTAAGAAAATTGGTTTTGTTTAGCTCTTCTTGAAGTACAATCCACACTTTTTACTTACAAAGAGGAATCTATCTAAATAATCTTCCATATTTTCATTCTCTTCCTATTTTATCCTAAAAAATTATTCCTTCCTATTTCTCCCCCTATATTAGTCCTAATATTTTTCTAGGAAGGCATTTTCCATTTCCCCAAGTGGTAATGGAATTAGATGTTAATCCCATAAACCACCTCGTTGTTGCATCTTTCAGAGTAGATGGGAATAACTTAAGTTTTTGATTTTCTGTTTTGTAGTCATAGGTCTGACACAATACTTTAAATTCAAACAAAAATTAGTCAGGGTACTCAGATGACATCCCTCTAAATGTGGGAAAGTGTGCAGGTGAAATATTCTTCATAGGTGTATCATCATCCTCCAACTGAATTGGATAAGTAAAAGTCCTATTAGGTTCTCTTTCAACTTCTCGTGCCATATCTATAGTATCTTCTAGATATTTTCCCCAATAAATGTGGTATGTGATCCACTTTGGCGAAGGTGAGAAGTTAGGAGTAGGAGGTTGACTACTTAATTGAGAATCAAGACTTTCTCTAAGTGGGTCTTGGGATATAATCCTTCTCCCAAAATTTCCATTTCCTTCTAGTGATTGATCCAAATATTCCAAAGGCAGAAGTTCTACTTCTTTTCTAACATGGGAAAATGGTGCTTCTAATTCCTATGCAACTTCCTTATTTGAACTAGCAGATGCTGATAATTCTTGTTGAGATATTTTTGGGAGAAATCTACCCTTTGAGTCTCTTGGTCTACTCATAAATTTATGATAACGTAGGTAAGACTTTTTAATTACTAGATGTATGATGTTTTTTCCTTGTTGACGCCTAATTAGACAATTCTAACTAGTGGTTCCCTGGAAACGATGTCAAAAATGATGGGTGTTGTTATTCCCTTAATTTAATCAACTCATGGTGGATGTCATATTCAAACCAGGGGTATGTATGAAGCTATATGCAACAAGAAGAATCTTAATGAACTAGTAATTGATTATAGATATCTATTTTTTTAATTTTTCTAGGGGGTTTTAAAGTGTTTTAAGATTATTTGGTTGAAGCCTTATTAAAGCTACACTATAACAAACTTTTGAAACAAACACACATTACTGAAATGAATAAATCTTTGTAAAACTGAACACACTGTTGGAAATAAATACATGTTGTAGAATTAAACACACTGCTTCGAAATAAACACATGTTGCAGAATTAAACACACTACTTGGAAATAAACACATGTTTAAAAATGTTGTTGAAAATGCTTGCAAATAAATAAGAGTTTAATCTACAACACCTGCAGGGACAATTACGTAACAAATTTTAATGAAGAACCAAAAGTACTTACAGAATTGCTAGATAATAGATTTATACAAATTGTTTGAAAATATAAATACCAATAAAAAGATCCTTTTTCTTGGAGGAGTGGGCCCTTGCTCCACCTTGAATCAGGAATTAATGCAATATACTCTCAAAATTAAATGGCTATCTTATTATTGAATCGTTCTATCTTACAAAACTTAACTATGTATATGTCTATATCTATATCATCCTTCTATCTTCGTGTCCTTATATATATTTCGTCATCGAGGATGAATTTACAATAATGAGTGTTCAATAACTGTATCTATCCACCTATAGGTTCTAGTCAAACAAAATAGTGCTCAAAGTAGATATGAATTTTACAAAACTAGCTAGACATAGAGTTGTTGGTATTACATAAGTAATTCTGGAGTGTGAAGAGTCGAAATTCATTGATCTTTTCTTGATAGGAGGGCCCATTAATTTCTCTATAACCAGATTTTAATAGAATAAAAAGATTCCCATTGATTTTGAAACTTTGGAGAAGTTCAAACCAAAGGGAAACATTTCGGAACTAACTGCGAAAGTTTTAGAGTTAAGTATTGGAGTTCGAAACTAAGTGATAGAGTTCTAGAGCTAAGTGATAGAGTTCCAGAGCTAAGTGATGGAGTTCCGGAGCTAAGTGTTGGAGTTCTGAACTAAGCCACATTCTATCCAATTTCCTCAAAAATGTGTCAGTTGCTTCACACTTTACTTATCTAACCAAATATGACCTATTTTATTCCAAAACTAAATTTTCACACATTTTGTTAGGAATTATGGAGTTTTAGATGTAAGAACTAAATCAAACAAAATATGGAAAATTACATCCTAACTTATACTAGATCAAACAAAATCCAAAAATGTAGTCAAACTTGATTAAAAGGAGAGTAAAATGAGATCATTCATTACACATTGATGAGGTATATTTTGGCCTTATCACCCAAAAACATGAATCCAGGGTTATCCAAACAACATGTTATATTGAATATCCCCCTTTTTGGTCCTTGAAATATTGGCTAAGGATGATAAGGTGTGTGAGCACACATGACCTAGTTGAAGAAGGTAACGTGAGTTGAAGGTGCGCATGGAAGGGCTCTAGCAGGGTTCTATAGAACACAAAGGTGCATATGCAAGGCAGAAAATTTTGGACTTATTCATATTCAAAGCATCCTAAGAAGCACATGAGAAAAGCATGACCCTTGTGGATAAGTTGCCATGGCGACTGGAGGATCAAAAAGGGAATATTCTAGGCATGCGATGGAAGGTTCCATAAGACATCATTGTAAAGAGTGGAGAGCTTGGATCTAAGAAGGCATGCTTCCATGGAGGACCACTTCGACACTTGGCAACTGATCTATAACTTCAGAAAGGCATGGTGGTGGTTGTTAAGGTTATAAATACAAGCGCCCAGTAGAAGAAAAGGGGGTCAAGGTGTGTGGAAAGAGAGAGCCAAGGGGGGTTGGAGGGAAAGAGAGGCAAAGCTCTATAGAAATGCCATTGAGGATTCTATGGGTTGGGATTAGGGAAATATAGGAATCATGACAAATTTAGAGGGATGGGTTTGCATTCATTTTTGTAATGTGATGAACATAGTGTAGTTCTGATGCATGACTTGGCTCTGCATGGTTATATGAGGATCTGTTATGAACTCAATGGATGTAATGTGGTTATTTAATATGTTAATATTAATATAAGCCTCTATTATAAATCATATATGTGTCTAAGAGTATAATAATTATGCATTTCCTTTACTGTATGAACCATTTCTATATATTGCTTATTATTTATCTTTTTGGATGCAATGAGATGATAAATCATTCTAGGTTCTTAGAATGTTGCATGGTTCTTTTCTACTCATTTCCATTTGAATATCTATTATAAGATGATGAATTCTCACAAGAATCATATAAAGCAGAGTTTTGGTACCCATGCATGCCTCGGGTGAGTGCCCAGCCCGTTGGGTGATAGGTCGGCATGCATGGGATTAGACTATTGGTCTAAGGGTATACAACATGACTACACCCCTCAAGCACATAGAATAGTTTATGAATAGTGTGGGGATCCACGCGGATGTGGAGGATGATAGTGTTATGTGTATAAGATTTGACATCATTAAAAGAATGCAGCATAATAGGGTTTTTATGCATACAATTCGTGGGTATGCGTAATTTTTCATACTCATGGGAAGAAATGATATTAATGCCAAAAAATTCATCAATCATAACGCGTCAAACATGAGTATCATTGATGTAGGTGGTGATGAAGAGGTTAGGATTGGGATCATTTGATTGTAGAGGGGAAATCTCTGAATCATCAAAACTGACGCTAGAAACCTGAGGAGAGGTAATGGGGAAGAAGTTTGAGGCAAAGTAGTGAGGGCGGCCATATGATGAGGGGTAAATATGGTGGTCACAGGTATAGGATCATTTGGTGGAACCTTGATAGATTGCAGGACCTCAATGAGGGCCTGACAATGAGACTCGGAGGTTTGAATTAGGTCATACAAGGAAATTTTCAGAGGATATTGATGTAATCTGGATGTGCGAATCATGCTGTAAATAAGATAAGCCAACCCACATATGGCTACCTTTGGGGCAGGTGCAAGTGGAATGGCGGGTGATTGTTCACTAGATGGGCTATGAGTTTTCTCTTTTCCTTTATATTTTTATGATCGAGTGTCTACTTGGACCATATTTATTTAAAATATTAGAGGAGGAAAAGAGGGTTGTGTAGATGTAGGTAAAGGCTACTGAGTAGATATAGGGCTAGGCCATGTGGTAAAGGGTGAAGAGGGAATGAAATTATCCTCTAGCAAGTCATCTTTGTCAAAGAGACCATCCGAAGAATAGAATTTAAGGGGAATGTTTTTGAGAGCCTTACAAATTTTGACATCATGCCTTGGTGAGTGATGATATGCACAGATTTTGGAAATGTCAAACACTACTAGTTTGGGTTTAAGCGGGTCATAAGGCTTAATAGGAGGCAGTGAGATAGTGGAGGTTTCTAACAGGCAAGTGAGGATGTTAGAATAGGATCCTACCAATGGGTCACAGTGAGAAGTCATAGTTGGATTGGATGAAGGTGTGGATGATTTTCTGAAAGAGGTGGAGTTGGGGGTTAAGTCGATTTAACTACCTTTTTTGGTAGGTAGTGTGGTTTTTGGTTTAGGTTATACCTTCTTGGGTAAATATGTTGGAGTAGTGCATGAAAAATAAGGGGATGCAAAAGGTGTAGGCATGCGAGTCAACCAAGGTGATAATGGAGGTGTGGGTAAGATCATGGTCGAGGGTAATGTAGAAGGTGTAGGTAAAAGAGAAGGTAAAGGTGTGGGTGATGAAGAAGGTGTGGGTAGAATAGAAGATCAAAGTGAGAGTGTGGGTTGCCTCACTTTAAATTTTCCTTGGGGAGAGGTAGCTTGACCAACGTCAATGGATGTGGGCCTAAGATTGATGGAAGAGGTGAAGGTGAATAAGAAGGCATGGGAGAAACTAGGGTGTGAGGCTTAAGAGGTTGGGTCTTCCTCTTAGGTGCGGGAATAGACTTGGTGGTGGTTTTTGAAGAGGTGGTCAAATCTATCTTCATAGGGGGATGGAATAGACTAGGCATCAAAAGACCCCCAATGTAGTGGTAGGTGTAGGTGCATGTGAAGGTTTGGGTGCAAGTGAAGGTTGGGGTGAAGGTGAGGCCGATATAACCGATTTAGGTGTGATAGATTTGGTTTTTTTGAATACTTTAGGATAGATAGTTGAAGTATACAGGGACAACATATGCATTTTGATGGATCTTGGGGAGTCGAAATTTCCCCCAAAGTGTGGAGTAATCAACATAATCTAAGTGATCAGCCAAATGAGAGAATGACGTAGAGGTAGAGGAAGATGATGACAACTTGGTGGTAATCCCTGTGAATAATTCCAAGGTCTATGAGACAGGAATTTTTGTCTTCTGAATCTGTAGGTAGAAGTGATGTAAGAAGGTTGAAGCAATATTGGAAGACCCTAGGAGAAGCATCACTTACAGGAAGAGGATATAAAAGTGGCTCCTCTATGGGTCGAGGAGGGAGCAAGGTAGGTGGTGTAGACTCTTCCTTAGGTAGAGAAGAGGATAAGATAGGCTCTTCCATGGGTAGAAGCATGGGTAGTGTAGGATCCTTGATAGGTGGAGGGATAAGTGGGGTAAGCTCCTCTATAGATGAAGGAGTAGGTGAGGTAGGCTGCTTGGTAGGTAAAATAGTGGGTAGGGTCAAATCCTCCGTGTGTAGAGGAGTGGGTGAGGTAGGCTCCTCTGTGGGTAGAGGAGTAGGTGAGGTAGGCTCCTCCATGGGTAGAGGAGTAGGTGAAATAGGATCCTTTGTGGGTAGAGGAGCTCACACAAGAATTTCCTCAATAGATGGGATGGGAGGCAACTAAGTATAAGGGACAGGTACTGTATCGAAGATGACATGAACCTCGTGAAATTTTGTGTCATTTCTAGAGGTCTCACCAGCTTGGTTTGATGAGGGGGTATGGTTTGGAAAAGTTTTCTTAAAGACATGAAGGTTTTGATTTACCGGTGTGTTAGGGTTGTCTAGGACGAGATCTCCATTATCTAACATTTCCTAGAAAATGTTCTTGAAGGTTTTACAATTTCCGTCACTATGTCCCCTAATGCGGTGATAGTTACACTAGTCCTTATACCATGCGGTTCAAGATGGGAAGGGTCAAAACTAGTATGTGGTTTGACATGTGGAAGGGTGATGGATCCCACTTTTAAAATCTTTTCCAACACATAGGAGTAAGGCTCTCCTATGGGGGTATAACATTTTTGTTCATACTTATACTAGAAATTATGAATAGGGGACATATTAGGAGGAGGTTTTAGTTGGTTTGATGGATGAGAGGGGCTGGATTTCAGGACCACTATGCATTGGAAAATCCTTTTTCCTTAGAATTATTGTTGGAATGATTGTTTTGTAGTTTAGAAGAAGAAGAAGAGGAGTCATTTGACTTAAACAGAGTGCTCTTATTGTGTAACTTAAGATTTTCCTCTTTAAGGGCACAAATATCTATCTTCCAGCCAAGGTGAACATCTCGTCAAATGTTCATAATGTTTGTACCTGAAGATTTGGTAAAATGTTCCTAACACAAGTCCTAGTGAACAACTCTATCAGCTCGGGTTGTGGAAGTTGAAAGGTGAGATGATTAATGAGCCCCCACCAATGTGTGATGAATTCAATGATAGACTCATCATCATACTTGACAAATATAGTATAAATCAGTCATGGAGACCTTAGAGATATTGATGGAGAAGTGATCATGGAAGGCTTGCCCCAACTGATTAAAAGAGAAGGCATCATCATGGGAAATCAAATAACATATGTGTTTGAATGATTGCAAATGTTGTTGAGGGTCTTCCTTGCTATTAAATCGATTAAAATTAGGCAACTCCCAATGTGCGGGATAAGGGTGAATAGGTATAGATGGATGAATAGGCTCATTACATATTTCATCGTAAGTCAAGGCATTGTGAGAGCTTGAAATAGATGCTTCGAGGGTCTACATCTTATCCATCATCATATTTATAATATCCGTCGTAGGATTAGATTGAGGGATGCCCTTACCGGTATAAGGGGGTGGATAAGATGAGTGGGCCATGGAAGGCACGCCAGTATATGGTGGTGACGTAAGTAAATTGAGATGTGGGTATATAGGTATTAGAAAAAGAGGGAGGAAAATACCCTAAATACGAAGTGGAGGTGATAGGATATGATTGAGGAAAGGTATAGGTAGGAGGAACTTGTGTAAAGACCCTCGTAGCGATGGGTGGGAGAGTTTGGGGTATAGAAAGGATCAAATTCTAAAATGGGTATAAGTTGCCAATGCCACTAGAGGTTACAAATTTATAGGTACTAATGATGTGGGAATACCTATACTAGGATCCATAGATAAAGATATGGTAGATGTTGAGGTGCTGGTAGAGGTCGGGGGAGTGAGAGATGTCAAAGGTGTGATAGACGCTGAAGGTGCGGCGGATGTCGAGGGTGCAGTAGGTGACGTTGACGTGGGAATAGGTAACGTTGAAGTAGCATTCATGGATATGGCAGGTGGTATAGAGGTAGGCATACCAAATAATGGCTAGCCCAATGAATCATGGGTATAAGAGTGGGTGAGGTATTACTGCAAGGCCAAGAGGTTATGATAGAGGAATTTAGAAAAATCCTCGTCACCTACAAGTACAGTCACGATATTAGGATTCACTAGAGATTAGATGGAGGGAAGTGAAGGGCTAGCAGGAAAGGGTATTGTTATCCAAATAACTCTCGTAGTTACTTGGATAACTTATATTTTCATTCTAACTCTGATGTTTCACATTTCAGGTTGCGTGCACTCAAGCTTTCTCCTTGGCACAATTTACTTGGTTCAGTTCCTCTGCACACCCTTACACACCTTCCTGCTTCTCCCTCTACATTCTACTATCTCCTTTCATTTATCTTTGCACCTTCCCTTTGTGCACCTAATTTCTTTCCTATCCTGTCATGCACTCCTTGCGCGCACTTCTATTGACTTGCCTTCAAAATCGACTAAGTCCCTCACATGCCCTCATGCTTGCGCACCTTGTACTTCCTCTTTTCCTTGCACTCATTTGCACACCCATTCTCTATTTATCGTTGTGTGCCCTTCCTCGGTTGAATACTCATGCCTCTTTCCCATACATTTCCCCTACAAAAGTTCTCTTATTCCTCCTACTCACGCACTTTCGTGCACCTTCCTTTGCTCCCACGCCTTGCGTCTTCTTCGTGTCGATTATTGTGCCACGTCATTATGTCGACTTGAGTGTACCACACGCACCTATCGAGTACACTAATAGGGAACTAAATATAGATAACCAACCGGTATGTGACATTTGGAAGAAAAGATAAAGAAAATTGACAATTTTCTCGACTCCTTCCTGATCAATCCATGCACACCACGTGTCTTACTTTCCTAGACAGCTCTTACATCTTCCAACAACTGTATATTCTGCTATAGAGCTTCGATCAGTGCATACCTGGACTTGTTAGAGATATGCTGACACAAGATACACATTGGATTATTCAAATTAAAATTTAGGTGGGATTTGGTAGGTAGAAAATAGGGAAACATCTCTCATCTCACCAATGAACACATATAATTGACCTCAACCACTAGATTTCAATCATATCTTATCTTCTTCCTTCTTCTACATGCCAAATAAACATGGGGAAGCACATTTGACAACCTTGCAGGTGGATTTGTAGGATTTTATCACTTGTTGTTAGTGGTTGAAGATTTTAATCTGATTTTCCCTCTCTTTCTCCTTCTCTTCTCTCCTTCTTCTATAAATAACGAGTTCTGCTTTGTGAAAGGCATCCCTCCTTGTTGTAATGACACCATGCTAAAATGGTGGCTGAATTCCCTCAAATCTCAGACCTTGGTGTGGTCTCTGCAATGTGTTCTCACCTCCCTCCATGAATGTAACTAATTGTGTGTCCCTTGAGTAATAAAATCGTGTTTTGTGGAACTCTTGTCTTCACTTTCTCATTTTCATTGCATCTCACCTCTCTATTTGCATTTTTTGGCATGTTGTGTGTACTCATGTGCTTGCAGTCCCTATGTTCATGTGTTACACACACTTTGGAAGGCCGATCCCGGATGTTGATATGTGGCACATGTCATCCACCCTCTTCTCCCACGCCCTCTTTGTTTCCTTTGCTGCTTGTGGAGAGATAATGTAGCCAAATTCTAAACAAACTCAATATACTACAAATAATATGAACTCCAAAAGAAAATATATCTCCTTCTTCATTATTGAATCATGAATTAAAATGTTTCCTAAATAGGAAAATAACTCCCAACTCGAGTTTCCAAGCAAACTCTAACTAACTTTGACTAAATCTACTCTAGGTGGCGGAAATTACTATTTTTAGTAGTTTACTAGAACCTGATATTCTTAGTAAGTTCACATGCTTATTCGTATGGGAAAAAAATTCCACGCATCTTCTTCATTCCTAAATTAGAGGAATTTCCAACTTCCAACTCATAATGGAACTAATAGACTAAAATTAACTAATGCCCTAAAATAGGAAAAAATCAAACTACAACTTAAATCCTAATTTTGGCCTCAAGATGGTAGATTTCGGGTCTGAAAATGTGCCAAAACTTGCTCCAAATGGTAGGGTGGGTTGATTGATTCATTTGTCTCATTGAAACATGTGGTTTTAAAAAACAAATAGACTCAAACAGACACCCGGAGCTCAAGTTATGACCTTGTCAAGTTCTTGCTAATTTTGGCGCATCATTCTCCCTGCTTGAAAAAAATGTAGCTCCTGCAAGTTGTCTTATTCAAATTGATTCCATTTATCTGCATCCAACTTATTAATCTCCCACTCTATGATCCAAGCATCATCCTCTTGTTCTAGTCCTTTCCAATGTGCCAAATATTTGTTGTATTTCCCATGTCGTGTGTCCATTGTTTTCTTATCTAGAATCTGATTCACTTCTTCTTTCTTTTTACGAACCTGCTACCTCCAATCTACTAATTCATCAATAACATCCCCTTATGCACCATCCCCATGAAAATAATACAAATCTGAAACATTAAACATTGGAGAAATATCAAAATTCCCTGGCAATTCTACCTCATAAGCATTATCATTTATTTTTCATGATTTTGCAGGGACCAATATTCTTGTACTTTAGCTTGTTATAGGTTCCTTTTGGAAACCTTTCCTTTTAGGTATACCATAACCAACTCACCAACTATAAATACCTTCCTCCATCTATGCACATCTGTTATTTCCTTATACTTATCATTACTATTCTATAACTTCTTCCGCACTTCTTCCTGTAATTGTTGTATATGTTCGGCAAATGATTTTACATCATCACTGACTCTGCCATCAACTGGTAGTTGTACAAAATCTAACACCCCATTTGGATTACTCTCATACAAAATTTAAAATGGATTCTTTCCTATGAATATATTTATGGAATTGTTATATGCAAACTTAGGTTGTTGTAATGCCACGTCCCATTGTTTCGGCTTTTCCCCAAAAATGCACCTTAACAGGTTTCCCAAACTCCGATTTACCACCTCTTTTTTCCCATCAGTTTGAGGATGATAGGCACTTTGCTGAATTGTAGTTGAGTTCCGAAATGCTTCCATAAATTCCTCCGAAATGACTTAAAAACCTTGTGTCCCTATCTGAAGTAATGGTTTTTGGAACACCATATGAACAACTTCTCGAAAAACTACTCTACTATGCCTATCGCATCACTTGTTTTCTTACAGAGAAATAAAATGAACCATCTTAGAAAACCTATCAACAACAACAAAAATTGATTCATTACCTCTTTGTGTTTTTGGTAATCCCAAAACAAAATCCATATTTAGATTTGTCCATGACCCTTTAGGAATAGGAAACAACATATACAACCATGTATTCTATGCATGGCCTTTTGAGACTTGGAAAATTCGACACCTCTCCACATATCTTACCACATCTCTTTTCAGCTTTGGCCAATATTATTTATCTACTACCAAGGCTATTGTCTTATCTTTACCAAAATTCCCAGCCAATCCTCCACTATGCAACTCTTTCACTATATTCTCTCTCATAGAACCAACTAGAATACATTGTTGGCGTCCCTTGAATAGGTAACCATCCTGTAAAATGTACTCATCCCGAACATCTCCTACATTGTCGAAAATTGATGAATTAACCTTTCAACAATATCCTTGAAATCAAAATCATAAGAATACAAACCCTTTATTACTTCAAAACCCACAACCTTTGTTTCCATAGTGGTAGACAAAGACACACGCCTACTCAATGCACTGCGACTTGATTTTGTTTTCCTAATTTATGTTTTAGAGAAAAACTATAACCCTACAAAAATGATACCCACTTTGTGTGCCTACTATTCAACTTATTTTGTGTATTCACATACTTGGGGCTATGTGGTCATAAATAACACAAAGTCTTTAGGCACTAAGTAATGCCTCCAATGCCTTAATGCTTATACAATTGCATACAATTCCACATCATAAGTAGAGTATTTCTTTCTTACCTTATTCGGTTTCTCACTAAAGAAAGCTATTGGATTTCCACCTTGACTTAGAATAACACCAATACCCACATGTGAGGCATCATAATTAACCTCAAATACTTTATCAAAATATGGTAGTGTAAAAATGGGTGCCTCTATCACCTTCTTCTTCAAGAACTAAAAACTATCATCAGCTTCCTTTGTCCACAAAAACTCCCTTCCTTTTGTGTAATCTGTTATAGGTGCTACAATACTACTGAAATTTTTAATAAACTTTCTATAAAATGTTTCTAGACCATGAAAGCTTCTTACCTCTGTTATACTCCATGGAGTAGGCCATTCAATATTTTCCTTTATATTCTCTAAGTCCATCTGTACCCCATCTACTGAAATAATAAATCCCAAGAATACCAAACTCTCTTGCATAAACATGCACTTCTTCATATTTGCATAGAGTTTCTCTTTCCTTAACACTTCAAATATCACCCTTAGATGCCTCAAATTTTCTTCTTTAGTTTTACTAAAGATCAAGATATCATCAAAATAAACCACAAAAAACTTACCATTATACTCCCGCAACATGGTGTTCATTAGTCTCATAAAAGTACTAGGTGCATTGGATAACCCGAATGGCATCACCAACCACTCATATAATCCATTTCCTGTCTTGAATGTTGTTTTCCACTCGTCTCCTTCTCTGATCTAAATATGATGGTAACCACTTCGAAGATCAATCTTGGTGAAATACCTAGATCCAACAAGCACATCCATCATATCATCAAGGTGAGGTATTGGGAACCTATACTTGATTGTAATTTTATTGATTGCTCTGTTATCCATGCACATTCTCCACGTTCCATCCTTCTTTGTTGTTAATAAATATGGGGTTACACACGAACTCATGCTCTCCCTTATGACCCCCTTTCTCATGAGATCTACCAGGTTGCCTATTCAACTCGGCATGCGTGTCGGGATCATCCTATAAACCACTTGATTTGGGAGTGAAGACCATGGAATCAAATCAATATTGTTTTGAATATCTCTTTTGGGTGGTAATACATTTGGTAAATCATTAGGAATAACATAAAAAATTCTTCTATTAATTTTTCTATTTCTACTAGTATTTGTGCACTTGCAGGTTCATCCTTATTTGTGACTAGTGCATAACAAAAACGGTTACCTTTTCCTCCTTCACAAATTCATTTGAAAGAATATTTTCAGCCTTCCCCTCTTCCTTAAGAGGTAGAAAAACTATTTTTGCGCCATCCTTCTAGAAAGTATAAGTATTCTTTCCCCCGTTATGAATAAATTTTCTATCAAATTGCCATGGTCTTCCTAGCAATATATGACATGCATCCATAGGAATAACATCACACCAAATATCATCCTTGTAACTATTCCCAATAGAAAAAATTATTAAACATCTCTTATCAATAGTAACTTCATTACCCTTCTTAAACCATGCAATACGGTAAGGGTTAGGATTCTTCTCACAATGCAGACCCAATTTCTCGACCATCTCATTTGAAACCATGTTCTCACAACTACCACCATCAATAATAACATTACATACCTTTCCTCCTAAAGTGCATATTGTTATGAAAATATTTGTATATAGCCATGCATCCCCCTTGATATCCTTTCTTGGAGCAATCATTGTCCTCTTGATCATCATATTTTCTCCAACATATGGTGGAATTTCTAGGTCTTGTTCATCTTCTACTTTTTCAGCTTCAAAAATTTACTCTTGGAGCATCTACTTGCCTCTTGTCATGTGTATAAGAATGTGGGCATTCAAAAGCCTGATTCCCCTCTTCACCACATATGTAACAAACAAATGGTCTTTATGGAGCCTCCCATCCTCTATCGCCACCATATCCTCTTCCCCTAGAAAATCCTCTACCTCTTTTTGATTTTAGGGAATCTTGTCTCGTATCATCTTTCTTTTCCACTCAACGAGGTGATTATCCCCTACATTGGTTGGTAAAAATATTTTTTTCCCCAAAGGAAGATGAGGCCCCTATTCATTCCAGGTGATCTCCTAAAACTTTGATGAGTTTTTTTTCCTCGGTCTTTAAGTCTAATTGATAGGAATCCTCCATGCTCTTAATCTTGTGCATACTTATCTCATCTTGAATAGAAAATTTTAATCCATTTACATACCTTGCAGCTATTTGTTCCTTAGTTTCTTCATGCTCTACACAAATGGACAACTTGTAGAACTCATCTATGTATTCTTGCCTGTTTGTAAGTTCTAGGTGAGATTCTAAAACCTATTGTAAAGGGTTTGTGTATAATCCACAGAGAGAAATTTATCTTTCACCTTCTTCTCCATCTTAATCCACGTCCTAATTCTTTCCTTCCCATTTCGTGGTGATATTTTAGTAGGTGATCCCACCATAACATAGCATGACCTTTCAATTTTGTGCATGAAAATTTTACCTTATTTTCTTCGACATATCCTTCCACTCAAAATATTTCCCCATGCTAGTAAACCAGTCTACCGATCCTTTGGTTTTAGACTACCTTCATACTATAAAACATCAACTCTTATCCCATCATTCTTTCCTTCTAATGCTCAAAGCATCCTTTCTTCAAAATCTAAGGGTGGCACTTATGTTTCCTCCTCTTCAAAAAATTCTTCTTCATCTTTGTTATATCCACCTTGATTTCCTCTCTGGGTTATCATTACAGCAAGTAAAACAACTTGCCTCTTCAAATATTGTATATTTCTATTCATCTAGACAATACCGCCTCCTCTTCCTCTTCCTCTTCCTACCATTTTTTTAAGACTTGAACCAACTTTGATACCAAGATAATGTAGCCAAATTCTAAACAAACTTGATATACTGCAAATAATATGAACTCCAAAAGAAAATGGATCTCCTTCTTCGTTATTGAATCATGAATTACAATGTTTCCTAAATAGGAAAACAACTCCCAACTCGAGTTTCCAAGCAAACTCTAACTAACTTTGACTAAATTTACTCTAGGTGGCAGAAATTACTATTTTTAGCAGTTTATGATGGGTGTCATTATTCCCTTCATTTAATCAACTTCTTGTTCATGTCATATCAAACCAGGGGTGTGTCTAAAGCTATGTGCAACAAGAGTAATTTTATTGATCTAGTAGTTGGTATTATTTTTTTGCATTTTCTAGGGGATCTCGTCAATGTCTTAAGGACTTCTTGGTAAAACCTTATTTAAATCAAACTATGAAAAATTGCTGAAAGTAAACACACTGAAAGCTTTCCCAAAAGGAAACACACTATGCAAAATGGAAACACACTTGCTTCTGAAAGTAAACACACTTGTTGTTGGAAATAAACACGCTCAATTTAGAATGCTTGAAAACAATTGCAAGAAATATAAGAATCTATCTAAACACTGCTAGGGAACAAGTATACAACAGAGTTGAACTGAAAGAATTAAGACAATACAAAATTAACAGATCTAAGCTATTTGTTGAAGAAATATAAATACCAAATAAATGAATATCCTGGTTCTTGGGGGGTAGGCCCTTGCTCCTACTTGAATCGGGATTTAACAAATCGATAAAACATTTGATATTACAAAACGTATTAGATCTGAGTACTTAGTCTATATTTCTCTTATCCGTTCTATTTCTATCTCATATCATATTCTATATATATGTCTATCTACTGCAGGTCTGCTTTTATATACATTTTAGAATCACAGTTGTCTCAATGATTCTGATAAAATCAAATCATGCCTATAATATATGTTGATTCGATTGCGGTTGATCAGATAGTTGTAGGATAACTCTCCCTGGATCTGCATTCAGAAATCTTCTCATCCTTTCTGATTGAAAGGGTCGTAGATGAAAAATCTCGGATGTGGTTAGAATAGATAACTCCCATTGGTTGTGGAACTTTAGAGAAGTTCCAGAACCATATGAAATAGTTAAGGACAAAAACCGTGAGAGTTATGGAGCTATTCCCAGGAGTTCGGAACTAAGTCTGAAAATTCTAGAACTAAATACTAGAGTTCCGGAACTAAGTCCAAAATTTCCGAGAACTAAATGATGACTATGTGATGGAGTTTCAGAACTAGCTTGGAAGTTCCAGAACTAAGTTGTGTGGGAACAGATGTTGCTAAAAACATACTGAACACTTCCTACTTCATTTCCTCAACTTGATTAGACCTTCTTTATTACAAAAATAAATTTCAAACACACACTTCATCAGGAATTCTAGAGCTTTTAACATTAGAATCACAATCAATCAAAAGACAGACAATTACATCCTAACTCATATCAGATCAACTAAAAGTCACACAATGCAATCAAACTTAATAAAAGGAGAGTAAGATGAGATCATATATTATACATTAATCGGACATAATTTGGCCTCATCGGTTTACTAGAACCTACTATTATTAGTAAGTTCACATGCTTATTAAATGGGGAACAAACATTCCATGCATATTCTATATTCCTAAATTAGAGGAATTTCGACTTTCTAACTCATAATGCAACTAATAGACTAAAATTAACTAATGCCTGAAATAGTAAAAACCGAACTACTGACTTAAATCCTAATTTTTGGCCTCAAGATGGTAGATTTTGGGCTTAAAAATGTGCCAAAACTTGCTCCAAATGGTAGGGCGGGTTAACCAGTGTGTTTGTCTCATTGAAACACATGGTTTTAAAAATGGACTCAAACAGACACCCGAGTTCAATTTATGACCTTGTAAGGTTCCTAATAATTTTGGCGCATCAAGAGAGATCGACCCTTTCCCTGGAGCTATCACTTTACTTAGCTTAGGATTTACCCTTTCTACACATCCTTCTATCCCTGGTCTCTTAGCATGTTTAATCTAGGATTTACTTTCAGCATTAGGAGTAGTAATAGCGTTAGAGGTAGGTACAGGAACTAACCTTCTCTGGAGATTCGCCCCAAGCACGCAAGGTCCCACAACTTGGGGATGGTTCCATTGTGGTCTCAAATAGCTCGGCTCTTCTAGATCAAAGATGCAGGTGCATGTTTGTATGACCAACAACTTTTGGCACGCCCAGTGGGACAAGTTTGAAGAGCTATACATCTTCATATTAGCAAGTTCGATGTATTATTTTTGAGATCCAAGATTTAGAGGCATCTTTCAATGCATTTGGTGACTCCACTGATCAAAATGTGCCCATTTCCTCATTCAAAGACCAGTCCCCCATCCTTCTTTCATTCAATTTTCCTTCTTCTATTGTTTCACCTTCCTCTTTTGAAGTTGTGCAATCATGACTTCTTTCCCTTCATGGAATTCTCATTTACAGCAGTAGAACTATTTCCCTCCATCCCCACAGTTCCAAAATCCTCCTCCAAATTAGTTTTATAAGCCCCATTATCCTGAAAATGCATATAACCCACATTTTTCTAACCAAAATATTTATGAAGAACAAGTTTATGTAGATGATGGTGGAAACTCCTTGGCCAAAGCTGATTTTGAGAGGCAGTGTAAAAGATGGAGATGGACATGATGCAACTCAAAGTCAAGTGCTCCATAAAGGCAGCTAAAGTTGGCTATAAGGTCCCTTATCCATGGGTTGGCCCTATACTAGGCTAGTTTAGCACTCGGTAGAAGTTGTTCTTTATCACCGAGACGCTTTACCTTGGCCTAGATTACAAAGTGGGTGGAAGAAATGGAGGCTCAAAATCTAGCATGTGAAAAACACATCAATGGGGCAACCTTACACTACCATCTTACATCCCTCCCACACCTCTATGCCAACTTACATCATCTCATTACGATGCGCATGTTCTAGGCTTCTTACGCACTGCCCCTATTGAGAATTCCCCTCCTCCATCATCTCACCTTCATTTCTCTTCATCACCCCTCCTACACGTGATTTCACTCCTCTTGCACACGCACCTTCCACACCTTCTACACCCATACTCCCATTTTATTGCAAGTCCCCTCTACCTAGCTCTACCATAAATGAACAGACCACCTACCAAAATGCCTTTCCCAACTAATGTCATCATGTTCGATGACTGTAGAACAATTAAAGAATGACATGAATCATGTGACTCAATTGGGAAGAGGAAATCATACAGGAACCTATTTAAGAAGAAAGTTAGTTAGTTCCTGAGGGCACAATTCTGAAGGAGACTGAGATGCTTGTAGAGGAAAGACCATGCACACCCCATCTCTGCATGACTCGGCCTACAAAAATTCCCTTTAGAAGGAGAGTTTGCAAGAAAATCCCATCTACATGATTAAACTTCAAAGTAATAGGCAATTCATAGGGATCGGACCATGTCGATTAGATACTGGTTAGTGTAGAACCAAAGATAGAGTTTCCACTAGTTATGCTCACTTGAAAGCATGAGGTAGAGCTTCAGTGTGCCAAAGGTTAGAAGTAGTGCCTCCACGAGTCCAAGTGCATAACAACTTCAAGAGGTATATTTCTTGTTTGTTGATACTTTGAGGAGGGTGAAACATCATCTACAAGGTAGTTTTTCACTCTTGTTTCTGACCATGTTCAGTGCCAAATCAATTACAAGGTCATAATTTGTGTGTAAGGGAAGCTATTTCTCCTTGCCTATTCTGATTTTACTTGAGTGCCCTTTGCCTCTTGTTAGTGTAGGGTAGATTAGGTTTTCTTTCAGTAAAACAAGTTCTTGCACACACTCTACATGTTCCCTTTGGGACATGTATGATTTTTAGTTTTGTACATAGTGTTATGCTTCTATTTCGATGCACTCCCTCTGGTGCCTTTCCTTTCCTATTGCACTGTGCACCCCTTTTATTACTTCACAGGGATGAAAGTTTAATTTTGGTAGAGAGCTTCAAGTGACTTCACGGATGTTCTTCATATGATAGCAATAGTTTAGATCAGAATTCGGAGAGCTTCAGTGACTTCACGAATGTTCTTCAAGTTGCGAGATCGGATCTTCAAGTTTAGCACTTGACTCCATGCCTAATGGACTTATAAGGCTACTGGTCTCTTCATCTAGCAGGAAGATGGCCTAGAAATTCACAAAAAATATTATCAAAATAACTCTCATAGTTACATGGATAACTTGTATTTTCATTCTAACTCTGATGTTTCACAATTCAGGTTGCGTGCACTCAAGCTTACTCCCTTGGCACAATTTACTAGGGTCTGTATTTTCTCTGTGCACTCTTGCACACCTTCATTTTCTCCTATACATTCTGCTATCTCCTTCCATTATCCCTTTCCACCTTCCCTCTGTGCACCTAATTTCTTTCCTATCTGTCGCGCACCTCCCGCACGTGCCACTTTGGCTTGCCTTCTAAATCAGCTAAGTCCCTCACATGACCTCATGCTTGCACGCCTTGCACTTCCTCATTTCCTTCCGCTCCTTTGTGTGCCCCTTCTCTATTTTCCTCTGACACTCTTCCTCGATTTGAATACTTGTTCCCCTTCCCCATACTTGTCCCCTACAAACATTATCCTATTCCTCCTATGTATGCACTTTCACGTGTCTACCTTTTTCTCCCACACATTACACCTTCTTCTGCTCCAGTCACTATGCCACATCATTTTTTCAAACTTGAATGTGCCACGCACAACCTATCAAAGCACACCAATAGGGTGTCGAATCTAGAAAACCAATCGATGTACGTGACACGTGGCAAAAATACAAAACAATTCAACAGTTTACCAATTCCTTGATCAATCTATGCACGCCATGTGTCTTACGTGCCCAAATAGCTCTTATATATTCCGGCACCATATCTTCTACTACAGATTTTTGATCCGCATGCTCTTAGACTTGTCAGAGAGATGCTAACACAAGCTACACGTTAGACTATTCAAATTAAAATGTAGGCAAGATTTGGTAGGCGAAAAATAGGGAAACATTTTTCAGCTCAATAATGCACACTTCTAATCGACCTCCACCACCACATTTCAATCAGATCTTGTCTTCTTCCTTCTTCTACACTCCAAAAAAACATAGGAAAGCACATTTGGAAGCCTTACAGGTGGATTTCCAGGCATTTATCATTTGTTGTTGGTGGTTAAAGATTTGAATCCAAGTTTCCCTCTCTTTCTCCTTCTCTTCTCTCCTTCATAAATAACAGAGTTCTACTTTGTGAAAGGCATCCCTCCTTGTTGTAATGACACCCTGCCAAAATGGTGGTTGACTTCCCATGGGTCTAAGACCTTGGCATGGTCTCTGCAATGTGCTCTCGCCTCCTACCATGAATGTAACTAATTGTGCATCCCTTGAGCAATAAAATCATGTTTTGTAGAACTCTTTTCTTCCCTTTCTCATTTTCATTACATCTCACCTCTTTGTTTGCATTTTTGGCATGATCTGCATACTCTTGTGCTTATTATTCCCATGTTCATGTGTTGTTTGTGTTGGAAGGTGAGCCCATGTATTGATCTATGGTGTGCGTCATCTTCCCTCTTCTCCTATGCCCTCTCTATTTCCTTCACCTCTTATGGAGAGAGATCGACCCCTTCCTTGGTGCTATCACCTTCCTTAGCTTAAGATTTCCCCTGTTTACATTTCATTCTATCCCTGGTCCCTTGGCATGCTTAGTCTAGGAATTTCTTTCAACAGAAGGAGTAGCAGTAGCATTAGAGGTAGGTAGAGGAACCAGACCTTCTCTGGAGATCTATCCCAAGCGTGCAAGGTCCCACAACTTGGAGATGGTTCCATTGTGGTCTCAAACAACTCAATTCTTTCGGATCCAAGATGTGGGTGCACATTTGGATGATCAATACATACACAACTAGTGTGAAAAGTGAGGACTCATGCCTATTGGCAAGTCCAAACCATATGAAAGGTGGAAAAGAGGTATTCTAGGCTCTACAAAATTGAAAAACTCGGAAAAATATGTTTGGTAAACTATGGAGAATATAAATAGGTTTTTTTTTTCGATCAAAATAAAAACACAGAGATATTGGTTAGTTAACCGTACTTTTTAGGTAGGAAGACCGATGTCGGTTGCTTCAAACCGATGTCGATTCTTATGGATAAACAAGAAATTTGGCAATCTGAATAAGAAATGTGTAAAACGGGTATGAATGGGTCCTATTAAGGGTGACAGAGACTTAGAAATAAGTGTATTGAAATAATTAGAACACAAAAAGTTGGTATGTAAGAAGAGAGTGTTGTTTTTTATAGAATAAAAAACACGGAAAGCGACAACGATCAATTAACCGAGTTTCGGTATGATGAAGGAACGACGATGATTTCTATACTAATGCGAGTTCTTTGAGATCTTTGAGAAGATGAAGAAATTCTTAAATTTTGAAGTGAATTAAGTCAAAATAAGCCAACACAAAAGTTGTGTATAGAAAAAATATGTCCTATCACACTCAGAAAAACTAGAATACACTGGCTGTGATGGTGGAGTGTGAAAGAGAAGAAGAAGTGATGAATCATCCTCACAACTCAAAACACAGAAGATAAAAAATAAATCAATAGTCCCACAAGAAAAAACTAGCAAAAACACATCAATCCTAGGTATCATATTTTAGTGTTGAGTGGCTTATGCCTTTTAGACTGAATGTGAATGAAATAGAGTGTTTGGATAACAAAGGTTCCCTAAAAGTAAGCTATGACTAGTTTCTAGTTATTTTTGGCTTAAGATTCCTTGATATACCTTTTAGTACATGAGGTCTGAGCTTTGATATGATAAACCGGCTAGAAAACCGGGTGGGGCCACCGTCAATAGGTTGTTAAATCCTTGATGGCTTCTTCCTGGAAAGGAGATGTTTAAGAAATTTATAAATTGTGTAAGTGGTTTGGATTGTGTGTGAAATGTGAACTACACTTAATCCAATCCAATCACCAAGTGGTCATGACCTCCACCATGTGATTTCTAATTAAATATATGTGATCTAATGCAACACTCAAAGGATGAAATGCACAGATTTTAAAACCCAAATCAAAATGATATTCGATGTAGACAATAAAAGAACATGTAGAGGAATGGTTTTCCCTAATTCGATCTGAAGAAATCAAGTGTTATTTTTAAAAACCAAAAGATAGATTTCCTTTAGACAAATAGAAAGAAAATTAGATTTACCAAAGAGAGATTTTTAGTGAATATTTCAAGAAAGAAACAAACAAAAAAATGCACCCTATATGAAAATAAAAAAGAACCCACAAGATGGGTTCCCACAAGGCATGCCAAAATGTTTCACCATAAAGTTGTGTATGCGAAACAGATAAGGGTAAAGGTAAGGAGCTTTACCTGTGAAGTCGGAAAGGGGTGCACACATTGTAGAAGACCAAGATGAATGTGAAGAACTCCTTTTTTTCTTGGAAGGACTGCCTGAAATACAAAACAAGACCACAAGATAACATTAAAAACTTCAGTTGGTGGATTTCCTAGTGGAGGCTAGATCCAGGAAGCGGGGTGCTTTCTAGAAGGCTATCAATCCACATTTTAAGACAAATCAATGCTAATAAAGAACATGAAATAGAGAGACCTATTGTAGTTGTATAGTTTAGGTATCCTACATAAGCATAATAAATTAAATATAGTCTAAATAAATGCATACAAGACTAAATATAAAGAGGGTGGTTGGTTGTTTGAGGTCTATGGGTATGATAGAGGATGTTATGGATTGTGTGTGAGATTCAGGAAGTTTTGAGAGGTTTTGGGTAGGTAAATTAGGTTTACAGTGCAGGATAAATTACCGACCCGAGACCAGGTATCGGTTAGGCAACCGATGTCGGTACCTAGTAATGACCAATGCCGGTTGGGTGATCGGTGTCGGTAGGGGAAATTGGGTAAAATGATTAAAATGGGGTTGTTTCAGGCTCTCTATGCAATCATAGAGTGTTGAGGGGGCTTAGGAAGGGTAGTAGGATTTATGTGAGGACTCAACAAGGGTGAGAGAGGTGATTAGAGAAAAAAAGGGTTCAAGTTGGTAGGATATCGGGTAGATGGGTGACAAAAGATATTCGGATGATAGATCTAAAACCAAAATAAGAACTAACAAACAAGGTTAAGATACTTATCTAAAGACATGTAGATCGGTAGATGGTGGTAGTTGATGGGAGTTTGTAGGAGAAGTGGGTATGGGTCTAGTGCCATGGAAATGGAGCATGTGTGCTTCCTTGTGAATGATCTGAGGTTGAGGAGGAAGAGGCTAGTTGTTGGTGAAGAACTAGAATGCCCTAGTTCATCATTTGATTGCTTGGATGCTTGAGAGTTTAGAATGCAAGAATGCCAAAAGCAAGATTTAGGAACCCGGGTAAAGGATTGGAAATCCTTATTTAAGGGAACCGATGATGGTTAGGTGACCGGTGCCAGCCAAGGAATAACGATGTCGGTTAGGAGAAAAGGTCATACTTTTCCAAAAATAGCCTTTTCTTCCCAATTTTGGCATGATTCAGAATTGATTCCGGGTCAAGAGTGTGGAATGGCGCTAAATGGAGTGGGAAGTTGGTTGGAGGAATGATAGGAAATTAAGGTTAGGGTTAGAATGAGTCCTAGTTAGTTAAGGGGAGTGGGGACTTAGTCTAGGTTAATTAATAGGCTTGGAATAGGTCAAAAATGAGGTGGAGAGATGAAGTGGCTAGGTGAGATGGAAATTAATTTAATTTAGGTAATTAAATTAGTAATGATGTGAGGAGGGGTCATGGTTAGATGTATGTTAATCGAAGGGGACTTGGCAGGGTGTGACCTAATTTTAGTCCAAGAATTTTTTCAAAAGTTCATTATCAGTTTCTTCACATCTAAATTTCGGTATTTAAAAATGTTATTATTGGTTTTCCAAAATGTTATTATTGGTTTCCAATAATTGCATTATTGGTTTCCAATTTTTAGTTAATTGAATTATGAGGTATAATGGGGGGCCACCCATTCTCCCTATTAATTTTCACTCACATTGGAAAAAAAAACATTACATTTAGACTAATTTTAGTCCAATAATTTTTTAAAGAAGTTCATTATTAGTTTCTTTACATCTAATTTTTATTAAAATATTAATTTTAGGATTTCAAATATGTTATTATTGGTTTTCAACATTTGAGTTCTTGGTCTTTAATAATTGCATTATTGGTTTCTAATTTCTAGTTAATTAAATTATGAGGGAGAATGTGAGGCCACCCATTCTCGTTATTAATTTTCACTCACTGTAGACACTAAAACTAGGTTGCACTCCCCTTTGGTCCCTCGACAAATAAACACCCTTCATCACATTAACCTATCCATGGCCCCTTCACTCCACTAATATTAATTTAATTAAATTAACTCATTATCCTCACCATATTTATTATTTAAATATCTTAATTAGGGATAATGTCTACATACATCTCACCTATACACCTCATCAAGCCAATTCACCCTAAGACCTATTCTTAGTAAGTTTCCATAACTAATCGAGACTTACCTAAAACCAGAAAAATCAATGCCTACATTTCCTCTAACCACATTCCCACATGCTTACAAGAATCTTCTAGTCTAATATACGGGTGAACGATACGAGATCCCAAAAATCAAGGGGATCTGCCTAGTTTAGTAAACCTAGAAAATCTCACTTTAACCGACGTTAGTTACCCCAGCCATCGCCGGTTAAGTGGAACCATGATCGGTCACCTTTTAATCCCCAAAACAACCTTATTTTGGAGGTTGAAAAACATTGGCACATTCCTGAGAGATATCACATCTTCTGAGAATGAATTTCAGAGAGAACACACATGCAAGGAAGGAGATCAAGAATTTCCTCTTGCGTAGGCATCCATTAATCATCTAGCATTCACCTCAGCATAGATTTGATTCAAACAAGTAAAAGAGAATTCACATGCAGCCCATGCGGGAGCTTTCCAACGTTTGGTGATCCTCGACAACATTGACCCCTTTTCAGTACCTTCATTCATCGATCCACGACACCTAGGACCAGATTTCAAGTAAGTGGAACAATTTACTTCTCTGGTTCATTGGTTTCATCATTATATTGTCATCCTTTGTTTCCTTAGCCACCCATTTACATCCATTCATACTCACACCTCCATATACCCGTTAAAACCTCGCCAAATCCCCACCCAAACATCCTAACACCTCATTTCGACTAACCGAGTCCTTTGCGCAATCACAAAGGAGACCCAAAACTCATTCTGTGGCATTCCTAGTTTTCCATAGTAACCGGCACCGGTTACACCCAACCACCGTCGGTCATCCTTAACCGGCATTAGTCTCTGTATTTACCCATACAACTCAGAACAGTGACCTATCCACCTATTCCCGCATCACCCTTAATCATCTGTGACCTACCTAAGGCCTCTAGCAGACCTGCAAAGACCCAAAACCAGTTACTTGACCTTCGGATCTTATTTTAACTTAAACTGTTAGATCAGGTCTTTCTTATTGTTTTTTGGATGAGATACCCAAATCATTTTAATTACAATAGGATTTACTTCATTACCCATATTAAATTGTTTTGAACAGTGGACTAACAACCATCTAGGAAGTATCACACTTCCCGGATCTAGCACACGCTATGTAGTTCACTTTGCACATATTGTTTAACTTTTACGGTGGTCTTTCTTTCTATTTTAGGTAGTTCCTCCTAACCAAAAGGAAGTTCTCACAATCATCTGTGGATCCAGAGTCAACACGCGTGCATAACCCATCAACCAACATTTCAATAGGTATTCCTCCTATGCCCATTACCCTATTTGTTTCGTCATCTAAGAATTAGGTGAAACATTTTGGCATACTAGTGGGACCCATCCGGGTTCCTTGCATTTTTCATTCCTTCCTCGGAAAAAAGCATACACATTAATTTTCTTCCTTGGTAACCTACCTTTTCTTTCTATTTTCTCTAAAATAAATATTTCTTTTGGTGTACTTAAAAAGAATCATTTCTTCATGTTTTTCTACGCATTTTTGAAAAATCATTCCTCTTCCTCTTCATCTATTTGTGTCATCCAACTTCACATTTCGATTTGGGCTTAAAATAAGTGCATTGCATTCTAATTTATTGCATTAGCTCACATTAATTGTGGGCAACCTATACGATGGAAGTCATTCCTAGGTGATGGTTGACAAACAAATCATAGAAAGCACATCTCTTTCTCTCTCTGAGTCTTGCCACATTACACAAAATTCAAAACAAATACATATTCTTAAACAAGATCTTTCACGGGAATGCATGTCAATGATCACATTAATCGAGGATTAGCGGTACTCTCCGGTTCGCTGCTCTATCAAGTCATACTTGAGCAAGGCACCGCCCACCATAACATACCCGAAACCTCACCTTTTAGATCTCCTTCTTTGTAGGAAGCCATCCTCACCAAAAATTCTATTTTATAGTTCATGAGTCAGTCCTTAAATAGCATAAGCTAAACAAACATAATAGAAAAGGAACTCTTAGGGTCACATTTTTTTAGTGTTTTTGCTTGGCTTGCATTTTGAGGTGAGAGGTCACGCTCTTCATTTATTTTTATTTTTTCCTCACATGCTCCTCATCATAGTTGGTGTATTCCAACTCTTTCTGAGTGTGCCTGGACCATATTCTCATCATTCTCAGAATTTTGGGTTTGATTCCTCATCAGATTTTAATTCACAACCAATTTTATTCCATCACTGTTTCAATTTCACAGTGGCTGGTGTCAGTCAACAACCATCGTCGGTTACCCTCTCACCGTCTTCGGTTATACCAAACCAGCGTCGGTTCCAGGTCCTTTTGTTAACCTACCCAAAAGGACATTTTATTCATCTTCTTCAGCTTTTCAGAGTCCCTGTCACTGCTATCATTCCCATTGGCCTTGTAAAACTCATCAAATTTGGCATACCTGCTAGATTTAACCATATACCTTGTTTTTCACTCACTGTCCATTTCCCACAGTGATCGTGGTTACACATGAATCGCATCGGTTTACCCTAACTAGCATCGGTTATCCTGTGTCATTTACCAACTGACATTTAGTACCTAATCCACTTTTTACCACTTGTTTCACTGTCCTGCTATTTTTGTGTCATTTACAATAACCGCCCGGCTGATTAGTCTTGGTTCACATGGTGCTGACCCAAAGAAAAAAGCAAGTGCACTCGTATTCCACACCAATTGTCAACCACTCCCACCTAGTCCTTCACCGCCTTCCATTTTATCACCCGCCATGGATCCTATCCAACCTATCACTATCACTACCGGAGATGAGGAGTTCATGCGACTCCTTGACCAAAACCCCGCCGCCTTGTAGTTTTATCTTTCCCATTCATCTACTCAAGATGCCTCGGGACAGATTGATATATGGCATGCCCATATCTATCCCCCCGACTCTCACTCCCACTCTTGTATCAACCCCATCTGGCTCCATGCTGCCCACATCTACCTTACCCCTAGTCGTTTCACAACTAGGGCCTATACCCACTATGACTGCCACATCTACTACATCCATGACACCCACCACATCCACCATACCTTCGAAAATCACCCAGAACACAACCTCATCCACCCTTATGGCCTCGAATATACCCATAGCTACACTATCACCTCCCCTGTAGGTGACCGCTACCCCATTTCAAAACATTGTCCTTTCTATTCCACAGTCATTAGCCCCCATTACCACTAGGGTTACCATGACCCTTCCACCTCCATATACGTACTATCAGCAGCCTCTTATTTCATTTGTTATTCACTTTCAATATGTACCCCTTATTTCACTACCTCCTTCTCAATCTACCTACATGGCAACACCATATACTAGAGTTCCACCTCGTTATATGCCCAAAACCAACCCTCTCATGCTACAGGAGGCACCCAATCATCGCAACCTACTAACGACCTAATCAAATTGATGTTGGAAAGATGCAGACATTAGAAGCATCGATTTCTAGCTCCCACAACACTCTCACCTACGACAAGATTTGCAACGAGCCCATCCACCCATCCATTCCTATTCGTCCATACCCCATACATTGGGAGATGCCTAAATTCAACCGCTTCAATAGCAAGGAAGACCCATAATAGCATTTGCGGTCGTTTAAACATGGGTGCTACTTAATCGCTCATGATGATGCTTTGCTCTTGAGGACCTTTCCCATGTCTCTGACTAGACCTGCATTAGATTGGTATAGTGGGTTACCTAGACACTCTATATTCTCATTCAATCAGGTAGCCCAAGCCTTCTTGGATCACTTCTCCATCAATATCATCAAGAAGGTTACCATGACCGACCTATACTCCATGCGTCAGTATGAGGATGAATCTATCACATATTTTGTCACTCGCTAACATAGCTTAATCAATTAACTCACCTTCCAACTACCACAAATAGAACTCATTGAGATCTTCATGCGGGCTTGTGCTAGACATATCTCACCAACCCTGTAGGTCTAGACCTTCCAAACATTCAACAAAGCATTCACCATGGCACAAAAGTTAGAGATTCATGCCATTGAAGTGAAGAAAATCCAATTACACAATAAAAATTCAGCATTCAATTCGAATGATACTTCTTCTTCTTCAAACCGCAAAATAATTATTCAAAATCTAAGTGCACCGCTAACATAGTGGTACTCAAATCCATTCTATCTCATCCGTCGAATTAGGCTACCCCCTCATCTAATCTCTCACCCGTCCAGACTTTTCAATTCAGACGAGAACAATGGAAATACACCCCAATCGGGGAGCCTTACTCTTCTGTCTTAGAAAAGATTATCAAAGCGGGCCATCACCCTTCTGCCCATAAAACCACACACTAGTTTCAACCCTGCTTGCCCCATGCCCGCATGGTATAAAGAACATGACTTTTGTAATTATCATCGAGTAAAGGGTCATAGTGATGGTAATTGCATCACTTTCAAAAACATTCTCCAAGAAATGCTCGAGAAAGGTGAGTTAATCGTGGATAATCCTAATGCACCTACCAACAAAACCTACACATCTTCAATAAACCATTTCCTAATAATGCCCTTTGTCTAATCAAACTGGTGAGACCTCAACTCATGATACCCACACCCACAAGGTCCAAGCTATTTTCAGTGATGCACCTGTTGCTTCCCAAATTTCATCCATAGAAGAGATTGTAGCCCGCAATCCTCCTTCCACATCGGAACCAACCTCCCCTGTTCCTTCACCCACAAAGGAACACCTTTCACCTCCTTCCTCACCTATGGAGGAGTCTTCCGCTGCTAACATCAAGACCATTTCACCTTTGGCTTCTCCACTTAGAGAACCAATACCCACAATGCTTCTTCAGTTCATGGAGGATACTTGTTTGCCTCCTCCACCCACAGAGGAGCTCCCATCATCTCCTCCACCTATAGAGGAGCACCTATCATCTCCTCCACCTATCATAGACCCAGTTGAGATACCTTTTCCTCTTGGTGAGCATTCTCCATCAGCTACCCAAGATCCTACAAGACCTACTTTTGGCTCTCTTACCCACGGAAGCTAAAGCTAGCCAATTCCCCATCTCTAAGACACATTTTATGAGAATTTCCATTAGGTCCTCATCAATTCCACCTACAGACATGTCGTTTCTCATGTTTTTTCGATCACTTAGATTATGTGGATAGGGTCTTACTTTGGGGCACCTTTTTGCTTCTTGTTTCAACGTAGATGCAGATGTCACTTGCTGATACTTCCACTATCTATCCAAAAATATTTCACCAATCCAAACGAACACAACTACCTCTATCACAACTTCTTCCACGACACCCATCATAGCTCAACATACACCCTTACCCATAACTCAAACTACATCTAAACCCAAACCCACACCTACAACATCTTCCTCGAATAAACCTATTACCACTTAGGGGTCACCCCAACCACCAACCTTACTCATCCACCTATCAAACTAGATTTATCTACATCCTCCAAAGTCAACACCACACCTACTCCAACACCCAAAAAAGGAACAAAACCCATAGAACTCATACCCTTGCTACGTTAATCACACACAACATGTCCCGTCCATCTTAGGACCTCAACTTCCCACACGGTTAAAAAATTTCCACCCATCAATAAACCAAAAACACAACTACCCACTCCTTCCTCATAAACCTCTAGCCTACCCAAGCACCTAACACGACTTACACCCGCACTGTAGCATCTCTACCACCCATACCCCCAATACTCTCATAACTTCTTCACTACCTACTACACTTTCGGTCTCTTTCCCTCACACCCCTTCACGACCCTCATCATCTACCTTCACAAAGACCTTTGTTATCCCCTGGGTAACTCACCCTCTTCCCCATCTGCTTTTCCTTCTAAATCTCGTACACCCATATCACCTTTACCCAAGAAGGTGCAACATAAAAACAACTACGGGGGTCCTATGCCAAAATTTTAACCAACCTCCTAGAGACTTTTGTTATCACATTTCCGCCACTCATACCTTACGACCCCTCAAACCCAAGCCAAAGGGGTTTTATGACACTAAAATTTTCACTACCATCATGTGCTAGGGTATGATATGGAGAACTATAAGGCCTTAAGAACCATCTTTATCTAGTTGTGTCCTCCAGAAGCCAACTTTGACAATGAGAACCTTCTTGATGAGGACCCTTCCTCACCGACACCCATTCCCACACTGTCCACTCAACAACCACGACCTCCACCCCACAACTCCTATAACCACCCCCAAGATTTTAAATTAACATGGTTCACATCAAAGAACTTGCCACACCATCACCCAAATGTCGTTGCGCCTAGCTCACCTCACAAGGTTTTTCTCCTCCGGTAGGTTTCTGCCCATCATGTTGTTATACCACTCATCCTACACCTTCTCCATTTTCCAACTCCCCTCAAATCAACATGATACACATCACTACACGTGCTCAGAAGGATAAAGGTAAAGAAAAGGTGACTGACCCACCAACCAATCCTATACCCAACATACCATCTGCACCCATACCTAAAATCACTATCTATGGCCCCACATACCCTATTTCTAATGGAGTCACACATCGCACCATGCTCAAACAATTACACCAATCTCCCCTCAAAATGTCCTTATATGACCTCATCTAAACATCGAATCTCATCGTCAAGCTCTCATGGAGGTTCTTCAATCTATTGAGGTTTTCCCAATGACCCTACACCCATAGCCTCCATTATCACACCCCATCATGTAGCCTCTCTCACCAAATTACCACCTTCATCTTCACCCCACCCTATTCACCAAGTAGTCTCCTTAGCTTTTCGGAGGAAGAGATCACACCATACCAAAATGATGACTGGACCTCATGTGCACATCGATGACATATGGGTATGACATGTGATGATTGATGGGGGCACTAGCATTAACATCATTTCATCCCATGCATTCGCTCAAATGCACATACCTGAAAATTACATGCATAAACATCCTATCATGTTGCATTCATTCAATGATGTTATCACCTCCACATTAGGCACTGTCATCCTCCACATTCACGTGGGCCCCCGCACTATCCTAGAATTATTCTATGTCTTGAGGGGAATTCCAATATAACTTGTTGCTTGGCAGACCCTGGATTCGTGTCATGGGTTGTGTTCCTTCCACTTTGCATCATTGTGTAAAGTTTGAGCACGAAGGGCACACCTACACTATCCCAGCTGATCCATCACCTTTCAAAACATGCAACATGCTCTACCGACCCAATGACATGCTCATACCCATTAAAGCATCTACCTCTGTGACCATTCTTTGCTTTGTCACACACCTTTGCTTACTATCAAGATTCACCCTCAACCACACATACCTCCTCCATTCCTACCGATGCCATAACCTCCACGACCTGACCCATCAGCCTCCCAATCCATTAACTCCACCTCTACATCGACCTCTGACACATCATCCATTCCAGCTACCTACATACCAACCACCGATCCCTTAGAAGGTGTTTTTCAACACCTCACTCTAGGGGAGTATCGCTTATATAGTGTCAACACATTTCTTACTCCATAAGAGTACGGAAGTCTTCACAAACACCCCGCTTATGATCATTGCATAGGAGAAAACATCCTTTATTTCCCTCCTCACCTTTGTACCAAGTATCACCTATGGGGACTTGATACTACCACTTACACACCCAACCATCACAAACCCAATGCTTTTTTCCATTGACTTCCCTCTCTCACCAATCGCCATTTTTCCCACACCTTCCTACACCGATGTGCGTGGAAGGGTTTTGGTTTTGGATTTTATGAGCAAGGCCACCATACTATTATCCCATGTAACACCCACAAACATAACAACCGTAGTGGTATCGGATTTCCTTAACCACCTACCAAACAAGCCCATTGCATTGAACCCATCGAGGACATCAGTGCTTCTCCACTTTCTTCACCTGCTCTGCCTTCATCACCACCTTCACCGATAGAGTCGATGGATCTAGAATCTATCCCTCCTAAAAAAAAATTCATAAACACCATTTCATTGGGGCCTTTGACTTATCAACACGAGGGCGAGGCCCCTTCCTCTCTTCCCTTCCTGTATCTTGAAATGATCGATGACGATACACCTTTAATTAACGTCGTTCAATGTCAGGATGATGAATCCATACTGACCTACCTTGGTGCAGAAGACTTATATATTCATTGGTTGTTACATTTTGAGATGAAAACCATGTTGAATGAATTGACTATCGAGATCAACATTCATACTCAGGATGACCCGCACATCCTAAATATCAATCAATCTTTAGATGCTGCTAAACAAGAAGCCATCACTTATTTTCTCAAAGATCATAACCATGCATTTTCTTGGTCTTACGCAGACATGCCCGGTATTGACCCCACCATAGTGGTCCACAATATTGTAACCATTCCCAATGCCAAACCCATCAAACAAAAGATGAGGAAAATGCACCCTCACATTGCCCTTCTCGTCAAAGAAGAACTTCAGTGCCTTCTTTCTGTTTCCTTCATATTACCCATTGATTATCCTCGTTAGATTTCTAACATTTTCCCTATCACTAAAGCAACAAGGGGACTCTACATTTGCATGGACTTCCATGACCTCAACCTATCCTACCCGAAAGATGACTTTCCCTTACCTAGTATTGATCAACTGGTTGACCTTACCGCTGGTCACGAGATGCTATCACTCATGGATGGCTTCTTGGGTTATAACCAAATCTTGCTTGCCCCAGAAGATCAACACAAAAATGCATTCATCACCCCTTGGGGGACCTTATGCTACCGAGTCATGCCTTTTGGACTTAAAAATGTTAGTGCCATATATCAATGGGCTATGACTTACATCTTCCATAACATCATGCATCACATATTGGAAGATTACGTGGATGTCCTTCTATCTAAATCTAAACGCCGCTCCGAACACCTTACCATCCTCCTTAAAACCATTTTTGATTGCCTTATTAAATATTGCATTTTCCTTCGGCCAAAGAAAATGGTATATTAAGTTTACCACCTTGCTAAAGTCAAGGCCATTCAGAAATGCCTCCTCCCACTAACCTTAGACAACTCCATAGCACGGAAGGTAAGTTGCGAGTCTATTCACCATTTCATTACACAATTATCCTATCGATGTCAACCATTTCATCATCTACTCTTGAAGGATGCCTCCTTTAAATGGGATGATGACTATCACAAATATTTTGAGGCCCTAAAACAATACCTCCTCCAACCACCATACTCATTCCACCTAAGGGTGATCAACCTTTCTACCTATACATCTCAGCTACCGATCACTCCTTGGGAACCATGCTCGCTCATCACGATGAACAACACAGGGAGCACATGGTTTATTACATAAGCCATACTCTTTTGGATTATGAAACCTGATACACCCATCCCAAAAAACTTTGCTTAGCCTTAGTTTTCATTGCCACCAAACTCTGCCATTCCCTACTCAACCAAAAACCTATATTATGACCAACACCGACCCCTTACACTTCATGTATGCCAAACCTTATCAAAATAAACATGTTGCACGTTGGCTTATGATTTTAGCTGACCTTGACCTTGAATTAATTCATCAAAAGTCCATCAAGGGCCAAGAAATCGGTGACCAATTGGCTGACGCACCTATTTCCAGGGATCAACCCTTTAATTTTGAATTTCCAAATGATTCAATTGCTACCTTATCCTGGACGAGCCCGCTTACTAGATGACACTCTTCTTTGATCATTCCCAAAGTCGGCATGGGGGTGGGGCTGGTGTTATCCTCATTCCTCTTGATGGTGAACCCATGCCTTTGTCTTTCAAACTAGATTTTGATTGTACAAATAATATCACCGAATACGAAGCACTCATATTAGGTCTTCAAGCCACCTATGCCCTAGATGTCAAATCAATCAACATCTTTGGTGATTCTCAATTGGTCGTAAACCAAATCAATGGTATATACCAATGTCATAACGAGATGCTTCAAAAGTATAAATATCATGTAGACATAATTTTGACCACCTTTGTCCATTATACCCTTCAAACATCCCATGTTTAACCAACAAATTTGTAAATACCATGGCCTGCTTGGCTTCCCAAATACCCGCTTTGCCTACCGATTCTAAAATCTTTATCACCATACAATGACTCCAATCACCTTCTTATTTACCACGTGAAGTTTACTCTATCGGAACTACTACCGTGACCGAGTGACCTTTGGTACAAACAATACTCACTATCTTTCTCTCTCCATCTTACCTCCTGATCTCACCTATAATGCAGAATGTGCCTTCCTTAAAAAGGTCTCTCGTTACGTCATCATGGGGGGCCTCCTCTATAAGTGTGGCTTTGATGGTATTCTCTTACAATGCCTCACGAGTTCTGAAATTCATTATACCATTAAGTTCATGATGGCATATGTGGAGGTCACTCCGGTGGCTTTCTTATTCTAAGCATATTCTTCACTAGGCTATTACTAGCCGACCCTTAACTATGATTGTTTTGACTACATCAAACATTGTGTAAAATGCCAACAACATGCCAATCTTCATCATACACCTAGTCACGCCTTACAAGTCTCTTGTGACCTTTGGCCCTTCTCTCAATAGGGTTTGGATATTTTCGGAGAGATCAACCCCATTCTTCCCATAACACCAATGGATCACCACCACTATCGAATACTATAAAAATGGGTTAAAGTTGTACCACTCATCTCCATGAAATCTGAAAATATGTGAGTTCATCAATCATCACATCATTTTTCACTTTGGTGTTCCTCATCACCTCATCACAGATATGAAAACAATTCAAAAACAAAACATTGCAAAAAACTTTGTGACGCCTTCGACATTCAACTAAGTTTCTCATCACCTTATTACCCACAGACCAATGGCCAAGCTGAATCCACTAACAAAACCTTAAACAAAATTCTCATGAAAGTGGTTAACAATACTAGGAAGGATTGGCATACGCACATTCCTTTTGCCCTATGGGCATACCGCACTAGTATTCGCACTTCCACTGCTGCCACACCATTTTCTCTAGTCTACGGTACAGAGGCTATTCTACCTCTCGAAGTCTAGATTCCCTCACTCTGCATTTCTCTCCATGACATGCTCAATGATGATGACTTTCATCAAGACCATTTAGCACAACTTGATTTATTAGATGAATGTCATCTTAACGCTCTTGATCACCTTCAAGTTTACCAAAATGTATCAAATGTGCCTATAACAAATGTGTCCATGAACGAACCTTCCAAGTCGGTGACCTTGTCCTAAAAGAAAATCAACATGTAACCAAAGCATAAAAAAAGTAAACGGGAAAATTTACTCCTAATTGGCTTGGACCATACATCATGACTCATACTTACGGATCAAGTGCTTATCGTTTATCTTCACTCGATGGTAAACCCAAACCTGAGCCCCTTAATGCCTTACATCTTTGACCATTCTATTGTTGACTTTTAGTCCTACCTCACCTTTTGTCTCTTTCCATGCTCGTCCCTTGAGCACTATCCACTTCATACACCTCACCAATGATTAAAAAAATCATGTGAATCTTGTCACTTGTTATCTTCTCTTGAATATGTGTACCACGATGCTTTGCACATAGCATGATTCTCATGGATACTTTTTGTCTACCTTTAGATGAGATCCCATGGTCGTTTCACCCTACTTTTTGAATAAGAATCTTATTCTTCACCTTGGTCTTGTCCATGACTTCAAAGCCCTCACATGGGACCCAACTCCTTGAGTCAAAATTCTAATCAAAAGATGACTCCCTCAAAAGGACATCTTCCTCTCAGCAATCACTACTATAAATAGACTTGCTCCTCGAAGGACATCTATATAAACAAAAAATAGAGAGAGAGAGAGAAGAATTTGGAAGCTTCCCACATCGATCAGCTTCATGAATACCTTAAGGAGTTAAATTCTTCATCCCATATAGACTTCCCACATTGATTAGTATATCTCAAATACAATTCAAAACAAAAAAAAAAAATTTAGTCATGGACTTGCCCATTGTGACCTTGGATCTCTTGCCCAAAGAACATGCTACCTCATGCCATATAAAAAATTAACCACCTTTCACCTTTCTCACCATTCCCACTCCCATTTTCTACCACCTCAAGGGACCTCTTGAAACCAAGACATTTGGTGATCATGTGACTACTTTTCACCTTAGAACAATCAATCATGCAATGTCTTTAGGGTCTTACATTCATCACCTCCTCCAAGGTATGATCTACTTGGTATGATCCTAACCAATCAAGTGGCTTTATTGCCCCCTCTTATCTTTTGACCATCTTTATTTACATTTTGATTACCTTATACAGGACTTGGTCCTTGACACTTACCTTTGGGGTAATCTTCTTCTTCTTTCGCCACAATCGACATCACCTATACCAATTTTCCTATAACCCACCCACACCTAACAGACCTAAACCCAAAACATACCTAAAACCTACTAACTCATTTTCATACCTCATCATATTCTTCCCTAGCTCATGGGAGAACTACATTGGCCTGAGGTCCCTTTTCACCGAGACTATGTAGGTAGCACTCCGAGGGCATGGGGCCCTTGGAGGTTAGCTTGCCACTCTCTACCCTAACCAATCCATCTTTCATCTTCCTCAAATACATTCTACCCCACTTAGTTTCCTCTTTATATCAACAATTGAAAATCAAACCAAACAGACAACAAGTTGCTTAACATTTTTATCATCATCACAACATACATTTCTTATGACTACTATTTCTTTACCATCATCATACATATATTATAAAGCATCTTAACAATATCCCATATTATCATTCATTATACAAATTAATGAATCACAACTTCAACTACTTTAAACACAACCATGCCTAAACAAACTTGACTCCACCATGCCTAAACGAACCTAACTTGATCCATGCCTAAACAAACCTAACTCACCATGCCTACTCAATCCATGCCTATGACCTAACTCAATCCATCCTAAGACTGCCTAAACTACTACAACCATGCCTAACTACTAATGCCCTAACGACTTCATCATCCATGCCTAACTCACCTAATTTCCATCCATATCAAAACAACAAATCAAAAGTCTCATCAAAACATCAACACATCAAGAATCTCATGTATCTCATCATATAAATAAATGTGTATCTCAATACAACATACATGGATATCCCATCATGTCCATCATCTCAAAATCGTCAGCATGCAGGCTGATACTCAATACAAAATGTCATCGGCATGCAGGCGATCTCATATATAATAAAATAATGAACTAATACAAAATCTCTTCGGCACGCAAGCTAGTATATGCTCAAAATATACAACAAAAACTCTCATACATCCTCACTATCTTTGGCACATAGGCCGGTATATATAAAAAATGACTATAATACATCAAAATCAAAAGCCACATATCAGGCATCTCGGTAGATATCCTCCATCTCTATATCACCTGTACCCTCTGCCTCCTCTGCCCCTGTCTGATAACCTGCTAGCATCTCCCCACCCATCATAGGTGGTGGCTTGAGTCCTTATTGGAACCTCACCAGAGCTGGTCTCCGTGCATTGGTAGCCTCTCCTTGATCTGGCCTCAGAGCTCGATGGCCCCCTGTGCTCTCCACACTGTGAGTGTGGGATCTAGTCCTCTCACTCGACACTTGTTGTGCTCGGTACTCTCCATAGGATAGAAATTCTATCCTGGCTGCCATCAACTAGTCTTGGTAGTATCTGGCCTCACCTAGGGCATCCCATAACCTAGATATAGGCATGGTCTGTGGTGGCCCCATAGGCCTCGGCCCCTGTACCTATCTTGTGGGACCCTGTCCCACTCCTGCCTATGAACTGGGACCCAATCCGGTGCCTGTGGTGGTGCCCCTGCCTCGTATATATGCTGTAAGGCCCCAATGCATGCCTGGATGTGGCCAATCGGCCCTACAAACTGGAACATGTGCTTAAGGCCGCCACCTGACCATCATCCTCCCCCTGTCTCCATCCCCACCACTAGCCATCTGGGTCTGCAGATTGGCCACCTGTACATGTAGCTCTACTACCTCTACCTCTAAGCTCACCAGCTGTGTCTATACCATACCCAACTGGGTAATGAGAGTAGTCACCTACCCTTGTAGGGTGTCTCTCTGCACCATGATGGTGGCTAGATCCGGCTACCACCGTGCAGGTGGTATGGCTTGTAAATGCACCGCCCACCACTTATTTATACTTGTCTGTGACCCCATCATCATCTATCCACCGGTCCATCCTCTCTCCTCCTACCATGGGCAACTTCGGCCATGGTAGAGGTAAGGGCCTCTCCACGTGTCATCTCTCTATACTTACGGGAAGGGGGAGGTACATCTATAATAGCCTAAACTACCACTTTGACTCTCACCATCCACTGGATCATCTCATGCTCCCCAACACGGTGACCCTTTATCCATCTCACTAGCTGGAGCTCAACTAGCTCCTCATGCATATGCCTATATGAGGGGAATCCCACATACGCCTCCATATAATGTCCACTCCAACAACCCCTCCAATAACCATTGCGAAATAGGCCACATCATGTGTGGGCATGTCTAATCTTCGCCTCTCAATAGCCGACACCCATCACCTGTACCCCACCCACACAAATCTAAGTGGAATGCATCTACTCGGGGCATCCCTACTGGCCACACAAGCTATGTGCTCATAAGCCCACAGTAGTGTAGTAAGAAGGTACAACATAGGCTGAACCTGTGTAGCCGCCCATATGCCCATAACTCTCTGTACAGCTGCACTAGGAATGTTGGTGCCCAGGAAAAGTGGGTCTCATCTATCATCATGTCGTGGAGTACCCCCATCAATGATCGGGAAAACATCCACCCTCTGCATCGGGCAGTGCGAAGCAACACACTACCTCCATCAAAAGAACCACTAGCCTCGTCTCCTCCGGATGGGCTAGGTACATCTCTCCATATTGAATGCTGTTGGCACTATGGAATGTCATCTCAGCCATCCCCTCACCAAACACCATCAGCATCAGCTCCTCTCGAGGCCTCAAAGGAGATAGAGTAGACCTGCGTACCCAATATGGGTAGTCAGTAGAATCCTGAACACATTCCTCCAGGGTGACAGTGATCTCACCCGTTGGCAAGTGGAATGTGTTGGTCATGGAATCCCATCTATCGATGAGCACGACCATCAAACTAGGCTATCAGAATACATGTCGATAGCGTCAAACTCCAATCAAGGCCACTACCCTCCACATGCTTCACTCCTCGGGGTCGCTACGCCACGCACTATCACGAGAAGGGGTGGAACCCTATCTCACATATGTAGTTGATCTCTCCCTACATCCAATACAAACAACACATTAATCTACATTTTTATACCCATACTTTCCCCCTATCATTTCCCAACACCCTATTTTACCCCTACCTATCTTGATCCCCCAACTTATGGCACTTTTGACCCCTTTCTCTCCACATCCTGACCGGTGCGGTTATCTCTAACCGACCCCGGTCACCCCTCAACCAGCATTGGTCACATGTTTGGTGATCGATACTAGGTTCACACTACTACCAGCCTTGTCCACCACACACTTGACACGGTCACACTTTGTCATGGTGAAAACCCGTGATCCCCAAAACCCCCCTTTCTCAAAAAAATTCCCCCCTTGCCTTGTTTACCCACCTAAAATTACCTAAACCTCCCTTGCACCTCATCCATCCCCCTCCTCTCCCATTTATTTCCCTCCCCATTCCTATTTTACCCACTTTCCCCCATTTCCCAAATTTAATTTTTTTCCCCACCCAAAAAAAAAACCACAAAACAATTTGTAAATCCTATAATCTATCTAATCAATACAACTAGAGTTGGATGCTTACCTCATCATGCTTCCATCGTCTCGGTGGCACACTCTGCCAGCCGTTTGCACTAGGTGGCCCGCCGATCCCTCTCTGGCCTCTTCCATCACTAAATCTCCACCCATGTCTCCAACCAATCGAATCACACGCACCGATCCTATGGACCCACCTCTCACCAACCAATCACCTGCCACACCGCCAACTCAACACTCCATTCCATCTAGACACTTTTCCCTCTTTTCTCTCTCTTTTTTCATTTTCTCAAATCGCAATATGACAAATGAATAACACAAAACAAATGGATTTTTTGTTTTTATAAAAACTGACCTAACCAACACCGGTTCACCTTCACTGGCATCGGTCACATGCCCTACCTTACCGTGGTCGGTTTCCTTATACCGACGTCGGTTACCCTTGACCGGCATCGGTCACCCTCTCTTACACCAACCCAACATTTTACCCTATTACCCTGCCCATCACTCTTTTTATTTCCACACCTAACCCTTACCCTGATCATTTTCCCCACCCAACCTCTACCCAAACCATTTACCTCACCCTCTTGCCCTCATCATTTCCTGCCTAATCTCGTCCTCCTTTGGGGACTCCTTATTTTACCCATACCTTGGCCTTACCCACGTCGTGACCTAGATATTTGGACCTGGACCATCGCTAGTGACCTTTGACCTCATGTGTTCACTATACCTTGCGGCCTTTTACCTATGTTGTTGACCTAATGACCTTACCTAGCCTATTTCCATGACCATTTATTCTGACCCTACCTTTGGTGTACTGGAACATACCTAAACATTCTTACACCTAACCTACGTTGTGTTTCCTAACCATATCCTATACCTTGGATACCAGAATCACTTCGACCTTGTTTGGATAAACCTATCGACCTTAGATGATGTAGAGTTTGTCTTCTCTTCAACTCGGTAGCATGTGGCAGTTTGTATGTGTGGGTGCATTTGACTGTTACTACCTTTGACCCTAAACCATTACCTAGATTTCCCATGTAGATCTTTAACCCCTTTTTCCCCGTTCCCCACCTTCCCTTTTCTCACATTCACCTTTTATCAAACCACTCACCAATTCTACCTTCTACCTCATCAGTTCCTGGTTTGAGGGGGATCACCTTCACCCACACATGGGGAAACCACATCTTATTTTTTTAGCATCACTTACCAATACAAGCTACGCAACAAAAAGGAGAAAATGTAGACACTAAAATTAGGTCACACTCCCCTTTGGTCCCTCGACAAATAAACACCCTTCATCACATTAACCTAGCCATGGCCCCCTTCACTCCACTAATATTAATTTAATTAAATTAATTCATTATCCTCACCATATTTATTATTTAAATATCTTAATTAGGGATAATGTCCACACACATCTCACCTAGACACCTCATCAAGCCAACTCACCCTAAGACTATTCTTAGTAAGTTAACATAACTAACTGAGACTTACCCAAAACCCTAAAAATCAATGCCTACATTCCCTCTAACCACATTCCCGCATGCTTACAAGAAGCTTCCAGTCTAATCCGTGGGTGAATGACATGAGATCCCAGAAAATCAAGGGGATCTGCCTAGTTTAGTAAACCTAGAAAATCCACCTTGACCGACACTAGTTACCCCTAACCATCACCGGTTAAGCCGGAACCACCATCGATCACCTTTTAATCCCCAAAACAACCTTATTTTGGAGGTTGGAAAACATTGGAACATTCTGAGAGATATCGCATCTTCTGAGAATGAATTTCAGAGAACACACATGTAAGGAAGGAGATCAAGCATTTCCTCTTGCATAGGCATCCAAATCCATCCAACATTCACCCCAGCACAAATTTGATTCAACCAAGCAAAAGAGAATGCACATGTAGCCCATGCAAGAGCTTTCCAATGTTTGGTGATCCTCAACAGCATTCAACCCCTTTCCAGTACCTTCATTCATCACTCACAGACACCCAGGACCAGATTTCAAGTAAGTGGAACTAGTTTACTTCTCTGGTTCATTGGTTTCATCATTATATTGTCATCCTTTGTTTCCTTAGCCACCCATTGACCTCCATTCATACTCACCCCTCCATATACCTATTAAAACCTCACCAAACCCCACCCAAACAACCTAATACCTCATTCTGACAAACCAGAGTCCTTTGCGCAATCATAAAGGAGACTCAATATTCATTTTGTGGCATTCTTAGTTTTCCACAATAACCGACACCAGTTACACCCAACCGACGTCACCCTTAACTGTATTGGTCTCTGTATTTACCCATACAACCTGCAATGCTGACCTATCCATCTATTCTGCATCACCCTTAATCATCTATGACCTTCCTGAGGCCTCTGTCAGACTGCAGAGACCCAAAACCAGTTACTTGACCTTCGGATCTTATTTTAACTTAGCCTATTAGATTAGATCTTTCTTATTGTATTTTGGATGAGATACCCAAATCATTTTAATTACAATAGGATTTACTTCATTACTCGCATTAAATTGTTTTGAAGAGAGGGATGATAGCCATCAGGAAGTATCACACTTCTCGGATCTAGCACACGCTAGGCAGTTCACTGCACATATTGTTTAACTTTTTCTGGTGGTCTTGCTTTCTATTTCAGGTAGTTCCTCCTAGCCAAAAGGAAGTTTTTACGATTAGTTATGGATCAGGAGTCAACACACGTGCAACAACCCATCAACCAACATTTCAATAGGTATTCCTCCTATGCCCAAGTTACCCTATTTGTTTCATCAATATTTCAAAGAAACCTCTAAGAATCAAAGAAAGGCTTCCCGAGTTGTTCCAATTGTTTTTACATTGCATGATAATGAGAGGCCACACATTCTACCTCTTCATGGTTATTTTGATCTCAAATGCACAATAGGATGTCATCTAGTTTAATAATTTAATTTTTCATAATATATTTGGTTTCTAATTGTTGGTTGATATTTGAGGGAAAATTGGAAGTCACATATTCTCCCTTTTATTTTTATTTAGATTGATATAATATGATTCCATCTAGTTCACTTAAGGATTAGCTCATTTAAATGATGATTAGGAGGCCATCTAGTTCAACATGTGTAATTTCCATATTATTTTTACTCATACAAACAAAATTGAGTGAAAAAATACTACTAAATCAATTGTTTCCATTTTGTTAGTTGAATTCTCTTTACCTTATTGTTATTCATAATATCTATGTCAGCACTATTATTATAAAAACAAGAAAATCAACATATACATTTAATATATTTTACACTGAAAAAAGAAGTTCACAATTTAAATTTCACTTATAATTAATAATCATCAATAGTTAATTTAAAAGTTCTCAATGAACGCCTCAAGTTTTCCCCACATGTTTAACCCAAGTACATAGATGGGTTTTATAATTTTATATTTCTCATAAGATCCATCAAAATCCCAACTACGTGGGATCTTAAAGTAATTAGCATTTCCAAACTCTTCAAATATGTATTTCCCCTCATCAATGAATAATATGTTAGAATCAACATATCTCTCTCTCGTACACATCAATAACATCCTTTAAACTTTTCTTATATATAGGCATCAAATTTCCACTCCGAGATCTCTTAAATGTATTTGATATTATACAATGTTCTCTTCCCCAAGTGAACACAAATTTTGTATCTCGTAACCAAGTAAAGTGTGCAAGAAAAGAATGTACTTCTTTCTATCTAAAAATGTAAACCAAAAAGAAAGATCAAAATGTTCTCTTACAACCTCTAATAAATTAGGAGAATAAATCCTTTAGAAATATGTATATGAAGCATATTTAAAATCATGTTGTAATTTGTAAGGCTTAGTTCCAAAATATCCTGGAACTCCAAACAACAATCCTTCTACTCCCAATATCAACAATTTCCTTGCAACTGAAATCAAATGTATGATATACATTATTATAGAGATTAAATTAATGATTAATCCTATAAATAACCACATCAAAAATTGAACTCCATGTAATGTTATAGCATAAATAACAAGATGTATACTAAATTTAAAATAACTTCCAAAAGTACATCCCTATTACTACAAAAATCAATAAATTCATTGTAATTGAAGTTAAAGATATGACAAACATTACTAGCATTTTAATAATTACACTAGTAAAATAAAAAAAAAAATAAATTTATGTCAATACTATAAAATAAATAATAATAATACATTATATTAACTTTGGAATGGATTTTATTGTCTTACAATACAACATCGTATCTTCAAAATGATTTCAAATTTTTCTCACAATGAAACTAGCTCAAAATTTTCATTGTAATATTGTTTACAATTTTTTAACTAATGATCTTGCATCATTTACATCATTCTCAAAAGAGCTCAGGATCTATAAAACATGATCCATTAACCAATTATCAACTTGCATATTGTCTGAGAAATAAAAACTTGGTGCAATGAAACAATTTTCTTAAGGAACCCCTACCATTTCAGAACTGATCAATATGGTATTTGTGGTGTCATATGATTTATTCTTTGACCATACTATATTCAGATCTTTAACATGTTCACAATCTGTATTTGTGCACATTTCAACACCATAATAAAATAAAGCTCTTTGCTTACCATCCCCATATTTCTTCAAAATCTTCTTCCCTAAATATTTAACATCTTGGCCACATAAACTTGACCAAAATGCTATCTCAAATTTAGTACATATGCATTTTAAAAATTGAGATAACTTTTGTCTTGGAACATAATGACATCCTTTGGTTTGGAAAGATCTAGATATTTTAGAAGTCACTTGAAAAATTAACACACCTTCCAAATCTAGTATCAATAGAGGTTTTCTACTTAGATATGCACAAATAAATTATTGAATCATATACTCTAAAACCACCAATTACAACATTTTTAAAAAAAAACTAAATTTTCTTAAACTATACCTGAAGCTTGTGGTATTTGGGCCTGAATTGTTGACTCTCCATCTATATTTTCATAAGTAACTGTAAATATATGTTTAATAGATTTAATCATTTAAATTCACTAATTGCAACAAAAATATTATATGAAATTTAAAAGTGAGTAGTTTATTACATTTTTTAGCTGCAGTGATATAATAACCTTCTTTAGACTTCTTAATTATCTATATTTCCTAGATATTTTACAACATTAGGTATGATTGGATCTTCTTCCTCAAGAACATTTTCCAAATCTTTTTTATTAGATATGCATTTACATTTCTTAGAAACTATTATTTCTATTGCATCCAAGTCAATACCTTGTGAAACATCCCAAACAATCAATGCAAGTGGTTCTTTATATGTTTCAGAGACACTCAATTCTTAAATTTCCACACCTACAAACAAATATTCACTAATATTAGACCAATTATGAAAAAATAATGAAAATGGTAGTTAAAAAACATCTTAAAAAGAGATCACAAATTCTTACATCATTAAGTATGTGACCAATTAGATATCAAAAACATTCATAAACTAAAAATAATTTGCAACAAAAAAATTTAATTTAAAATATAAATATGTGAAATCAGAATTTTTGTTTAGTTCACATATTTGTAAAATTAAAAATACACTCCAAAATTGAAATAATAAAAATAAAAAGAATGAGGTCTCATATTCTCCCTCAATGTGATAAAATTATAAATGAGAAATGATGGCTTCCTATTATCTATTAAAGAGTAAAATAGGTGAAGATGAGTAATTATCTAACTTTTAAAATATTTTGAAGTGAAATTAACAATGAAGAGGGAGAATGATAAGCCTAACAATCTATCTCAAAGTGGAAAAATAATTAAAGGAAGAATGGGAGGCCTCCCATTATCCGTCAACATGAAAATCTCATGGAGAATATGAATGACCTCACATTCTCCCTACAGTGAAGTAGAACAATCAAAGGGAGAATTGTAGGCCACATGAAAAAAATTATAGGGATAATGAGAGGTATCACTTACTCAATTTGTCAATGTGCAAAAATATTATCTTATACAAAATAAAATTCAATTTAAGAGAATACATTTTGATAGTATAATAATTTAAATTTTTTCTTTCTAAAATAAAAATTTGTAATCATAGAAAGGTACAAAACTCACCACATCCATATGATTCCTCAATGGTTGAGATTTCCTTGTAAAATGTCTTCATAAATAACTCTGGTCAACATTTTCAATAATTGATACAAGAGAATGATCACCTATTTTTACAAATGTTGGAAGTAATGTGCATCATGTATAAATGGAGATAATGTTGCTCTCCTCTTGTGTGTGATTTTTATCAAATTGTTCCAAAACACTCCATTCGCTCAAATCGGAATGGATGCCTTGACCCAATAAGATTAAGATCATTACAAGAAGGAATTTTCACTTCATCTTCATTATGCTCCCAATCTAAATCAACCTAAATTTTTCTTCCTCTTCATCATGGTTATGGATGTCATAAATAATGCATATTACTGAAAACCATCAAAACCATGGGAAGTATACAATCTATAGCACCCATAATCAAGCTCTAAAACATTATCCTTAACATCTTTGCAATATATTGTCACAACTTCTACCACAACTGGTACTTTTAAAATTGGAACCGAAACACACAAACACATCTACTTGCATTTGTTCCCAAAAATGTGAACATGTCAATAAGGTCATTTATTGTTACATTAGTAAAAATATTACACATATCCATAACAAGAAGATCACATGCAAGCATAGATAAACTAGAAATATTCTCCAATGTTGTTCTGAGTCCAAATGGAAAACTAAAACAACAAGTAAAATTATATATATCTTGGATCTTTGGCTAGAGTATTGTTGTGAAAATCTTGAATATAAAAATCTAATATTTTTGTTGTAGCTGTAGGTATTTTTGGTTCCTTAGCCTCATTTAGTTTTCTTTTTCCTTTTTAGCAATTTCTTTTCCTTTCTAAATTTTTGAATTTCCTTTTGAGAATTTTGTTGACCAATAGCAGAGTGTTTTTCTTCACCAATTATGTGACATAATTGAGCCAAATGGGTTCTATGAATTCCATATTTATTTACCACATTTTCGCATCACATTGAAGTCTTGTACAATTGTCACCATCCTTCATGCAAAAATATTCAAATATATTTTCTTTTGTGTTTCTTTCTTCCTTAATTATTTTTGCAATAATTGCAATGGTCGTAGATCTTTGACCAGTTCAACTAATGTCCTCAACCAAACATGTCCTTCATATATCTCATCAGCAATATACCAATTCATTTTCATCAAGCCCGTGTATGCACTTACAAAAATTAGCACTGAATTGTTTTATTTAATTCATTGTGAATTCATCTTGGTTGTATTTTTGGGTGAACATGCTAATGCACCTAATCTATATAGTTTAAATTTTTTTCCCACTTTTCCCAAATAAAATCAGGCAAGTACAAAAATGTCAACTTATCACTCAAAATTTCATTTTTTTTCTATTTCAGATATATCCAAGCACCTTTTAATGAACCCCTGCATTTAAATTTATTACAAGCATGAGTGTTAATTTCTCTTTAACTATAAATATTCAATAAATATAAATTTGAAATAAATTTATAATACACACCTTCCACTCATTGACTATTCATTTCCCCTTCCTAGATGTTTGGGTCTTCCACAACTTATCCATAGCTCTCTTTCTTTTGATATCATATCAATAAACTGTGTCTCAACCCACACTATGTTTTCCTAATTTGTTTTCTTGCAAATAATAGATATTGTACTCAATGGAACATTGTGGGACATGATTCTAGCATTTATCATTCTATAATGATTGTGCACATCAACATATTTCAGATTGAAAAGTATTTTATTTTGGGCACTAATGGTGTGTTTCCCATCTAATATATAAAAATTGATGTTCTCATCCATGAGATCCTCCTCTGTTATAATTTCAGCAAGTTGTTTTTTATCTTATTGAAAGGAAGAAGTATTGCATCTCGAGGAATTGTAATCATATTTTGTATCATTGAGGAAACTATTTTTGAAACTTCATCTTCATCTAGCTTCTTGAATTGGATATCTTTAGGTGCAATTTCACACCTCTAAACATCAATAGAAAACACTTTTTCATCAAACAAGAAATGTTTTACCTCTTCACTAAGTTCTAGAGTTGTTTTTAAAAAGAGATTATGTACTTTCTTTTCAAATTATTTATTTAAATCTTTTTCATCTCCTTGAAAGAGGAAAGAGATATATCTACCTCTAATCAATGTAAATATTAATGCCTGTGATATGCCATTTTTCTAAAAGTGCAGGATTAGTTCCAAGGTGTGAAGACTTTTTGTTAAGAAGATGAAGAATTGAATATGTTGTATGTTTTCCATACAACCTTTTAAGACTTTGCATCATACCTCTATATATTTATTGTGATGTAGCCACACATTTCTTATTATTTCTATTAGTTGGGAATGGTAAATTCCAACCAAAACCAACACAAGAATATTTAGCATTTTGTATTGACTTCTCCATTAAATCTTTATGATAATTGGCCACATAGAGATCCATTTCCAAAATATAGCATTTTCTTGTGATGTTATCAATTCTCTCAACTTGAACCTTGATCACATCTTTATTTATTGGTTTTACAGCTATAACCATACCAATTTTGTTACATCATTAACTATCATCTGAAACATCCATAAGTCATCATGAAAGTTATCTGCTTATGTACTTCAACAAACCATTATTCATCCAAAATACCTCTTTCAAACTCTCTATCAAATTTTTGTAGTGGTATTTCTACAAATGAAACTTGACCAAGTGCTGCCATATTATTCCTACAAATTAGACATTTGAACAAAGCTATCTCAATATCAATAATAATGAAAATAAACTACAAGTGTTTCCATAATGTTCATACAAATGAGACATTTGAACAAAGTTATCTCAATATCAACAATAATGAAAATAAACTATAAACAATTATTGATTACATCTAATTATTTTTCACTAAAAAATAGTAGGGATAATTGTTTTATATTATCATCAATATTAAACATTAATAAAATATAAAGAGGCCTACCAATTTCCCTAAAATTATCAAAAACATTTCATGGTATGTGAGGCCTACCATTCTCTTCCACTAATATATTTCATGGAATGGGAGGAGTACCATTCTCCTTCGAGAATATTTTTCAACATCAAAGTAAGAAACATAATCAAGAGGGAGAATGGGAGGTCTCACATTCTCACAAATATTAAACAATAATTATGAAGTAGAAAAGATATCTTCCTTTTTCCTTAGAGTGGAAAAAATATTTTATCTTCCTCAAAAAAAAATTACAATCAAGAGGGTAATTGGGAGGCCTCCATGAATCTCCCTAAAATTATAAATCAAATTTTCATGGTATATGAGGCCTACCATTCTCTTCCAATAATACCCTTCATTAGAGGAGAGACCTACAATTCTTAACCAATGATAGTTTTCATCCTTAGAATAAAAATAAAAAGGTAGACTGGGATGTCTCCCATTCTCCTTCATATTGAAAAATAATTAAGAGGTAAAAAGGGAGCTCTCCCTTTCTCCCTTAAGTGAATTTTTTTCCCTCAAAGTAAAATTACAATCAAAATAAATGGGAAGCCTCCTAATCTCTCTAAAACTATAAATCAATGTTTCATATAATGAGAGGCCTACCATTCTCTTCCAATAATAGTTTTCAACCTTATATTTAAAAAAATCAAGAGGGAAAATGAGATGTCTCCCAGTCTCCTTCATATTGAAAACTAATTAAGAGGAAGAAAGGAAGCTCTCCCTTTCTCCCTAAAAGTAAAATTACAATCAAAATAAACGGAAAACCTCATAATATATCTGTAAAACTATAAATCAATGTTTTATAGAATGGGAGGCCTACCATTCTCTTCCAATAATAGTTTTCAACCTTAGATTTAAAAATATCAAGAGGGAGAATGGGAGGTCTCCCATTCTCTTTAATATTTATAAATAATAAGGTAAAAGGATGGTGTCTCTTTTTCCCTCAAAGTGTAAAGAATAATTTTTTCTTTTCACAAAATAAAATTATATTGAAGAGGGAAAAAGGGAGACCTCCCAATCTCCATAAAATAAAAACTATTTTTTCATGTAATGGAAGGCCTATCATTCCCTTACATAATATTTTAAATAGAATGAGATTATTACCATTATCTTCTAATTATAGTTTTCAACATCATAATAAACCAGTAATAGAGAGAGATAATGGAAGGTCTCACATTCTCACTCATATTGAAAAATTATTATATGGTATAAAGGGAGGTCTCTCTTTCTGCCTCAAAGTGGAAAAAATATTTTTCCTTGATGTAAAATTATAAATAATTTTTTGAGAATATCTTTCATGGAATGGGAGGCCTAACCATTAGGTATTTCTATTTTGATAATAAAATTCAACCTCAAAGTAAAAAAATATTCCAAAGGGAAAATGGTATGTCTCACATTCTCCCTCATATTGAAAAATAATTATGAGGTAGAAAGGGAGGCCCCATCTTCTCCCTCAAAGTAGAAAATATGTTTTTTCTCTCTCAAAGTAAAATTACAATCAAGAGGGTAAATGGGAGGCCTATTGATCTCCCTAAGTTTCTAAATCAATTTTTCATGGTATGTGAAGACTACCATTATTTTATGATAATATATTTCATGTAAACTTCCAATAATAGTTTTCAACCTCAAAGTACAAAAACAATCAAGAGGGAGAATGGGATGTCTCTAATTCTTACTAATATTGACAAATATTATGATGTAAAAAGTAACGTCTCCCTTCTCTCTCAAAATAAAATTACAATAAAGAGGGTAAAAGGGAGGCCTTCTAATCTCCCTAAAAATATAAATTATTTTTTCTTAGAATGGGAGGCCTACCATTTTGTTCGAAAAATATTTGTCAACCTGAGAGTAAATAAATGATCAAGAGGGAGAATGGGAGGTCTCCCATTCTTACACATAATGAAAAATAATTATTAGGTAAAAATGGATGCCTCTCTTTCTCCCTAAAAATAAAATTACATTCAAGAGGTAAAATGAGAGGAATCCCAATCTCTCTAAAATTTTATATCAAATTTTCATGGAATGGAAGGCCTACCATTTTCTTATATAATATTTTTTAATGAAATGAAAGGTCTAACATTCTCTTCCAATAATAATTTTCAACCATGTAGGAAAAATATAATAAAGAGGGAGAATTTGAGGTCACCAATTCTAACTCATATTGAAAAATGCTTATCATTCTCTTCCAATAATAGTATTCAAGAGGGAAAAAATGATCCTCCTAATCTCCCTAAAATTATAAACAATTTTTTTATGGAATGGTAGGCTTACCGTTCTCTTCTAATAATGGTTTTCAACCTCGTAGTAAAAAAATAAGAAAGAAGGAGAAACTTATAATCAATATTGAGAGGATCAATTTTCAATCTCTTTCTCTCGATGTTGAAAAATAATGTTTCTCTATCAATTTTGAAAAAAAAATGTTTCCCCTCAAAGTAAACTTATAATCAAGAGGTGAAAAGAGATTCATGTCATTCTTTCTACTATTATAAATCAAATTTTCACAAAATGGAATCCTACCATTCTATTCTAATAATATTTTGCAACCTCATAGTAGAAAACAATGAAGAGGGAGAATGATAGGTCTCCCAATCTCACTCATATTGAAAAATAATTATGAGTTAGAAAGGGAGGCCTCCCTTTCTTCCTCAATATAAATAAAATGTTTCTCCCTCAATAAAATAACAAGACAAAAAAAGGAGGCCTCCTATCTCCCTCAAATTATAAATCAATTAAAAGGGATTATGAGACCTCTCATTCTCAATATCTTATTATATTTTTCCCTTACAAAAAAATGAATCAAGATGGAGAATGGAATGCATCCAATTATACCTCAGCATAAAAAACAATTAAGATAGAAAATGGGATCTCTCCCTTCCTCCCTCATACTTTAAAAAAAAAAATAGAAAGGGAGGCCTCTGATTTTACATCAATTTCAAAGAAATCAAAAGAGAATGACAAGCCTCATTTTCTATCTTACAGAGAATAAACATTGACGACATAGAATGGGAGGCCTCCCATTCTTCCTGAATGTGAAAATCAATCAATTTTTTTATATAAAGTAGAATGAGAGGTCTTAATTCTTTCTTAAAAATCAAAACTTTAATCTGAAAAATCAAAACCCTGCCATTATCACTCAAATAATTTATCTTGATGGAGGATAGCAGGCCTCCCATTCTCCCTCAAGTTAAAAGAAAATATAATGTCTTACACTCTCAATCAAAGTAAAATAATGTTAATTTATAATGGAAGGCCTCGATCATAGGGGGTTCACTTAGTAAAAGTATGGTAAGCATGTGAATTTGAAGGGTATTAAAGAATACCCTTGTTTTCACCTCTAATTATTCAATTGATAATACCCCCTTCTTATTATATTATTAGAATGAAAATACCTCCTATTTTTTCCATGTACCTTACTTACCCATTTTTTCATTATAATTTTATTTACCCCTTTTTATTTCTACCCTAATATACTAAGCAAAAATATATCATATTTCTCAATCATTTTTTTAATATGCATTTCCTCTCAAAAGATTGTTTAACGCCATTTAATACCTATTACCAATTACTTTATAAATTTTAAGATTTAATCAATTATCAATAGTTCTTCGAATAATTAAGATGGTGAAATAATATCACTTGTGTTGACGAACATACTCAATCCTAGTTTTCTACCTTCTTAATATTTCTTGGTTAAGAATATCTTAATTGAAATTTTTAATTCAAAAACATATTATAATTTAACTTTATGAACACACTCCTTTTGCAATTTTAGAGTATTTAGTTTTAAAAACCAAGGTTCAAATATTTTATTTTTATATTAAAATTAAACCTCCCTTTCCTTTGGGCCACCTCTCTAACCTACCCCCAATACCTAATTCAAAATATTAATCAATTAAACCCTTTCACCCCCTCATCTCTACTGGTATATTGATGTTACTTTTATTAATTTTAATTACCTCAATATTAACTCACGTGCTAGGCTATTACCTAGCTAATGAACCCCCATGCCTCTTATTCTCCTTAAATTTTAAAGCTTTAATAACAGGGAGAAAGTGAGGTCTCTTATTGTAGACACCAAATTTGTGTCTTACGACCCCTTGTGACCCGCATCTCATCTCGCAATCTAACCTCATCACCTAAACCTTACACAATTATTTATTAATTACTTTATAATTGATAAATCCACATCACCTTACCCGCCACCTCACTTTGACACCTCATCATGACCTAGCCCTAACCCTAAACTAACCTAATTAAGACCCATGACTTGGTCTAGACTCACATCCATAACTAATGCCTCCTTACTCGCACTCAAAACCGACCTTCTAGCCACTTGACCAAGCCCGCAACTGATCTCTCGGGAGAAAAGTAGGGAAGGTGGGCTATTTTACTAAAAATAGCCTACTTTTTCCTTACCGATGTCGGTTCCTACTCGACCACCGTCGGTTACGTAACCGCCATCGGTTCCCTGTAAATGGGCTCCCCGAACCAGAATCAAATGTCGAATGATTTGCGAATCAACAGAGATCATTGGGAGCGAAAAACAGAGTCCAGACCTTCACTTGACCGAGCAGAGACGAGTGAAGAAACCAGAAGTGCTTGCAGTAGAGGATATCAACTTGCATCTTCACCAAAACCAGTAAGTCATATCTTGCATGTCCTCTGTTATAACATTTCTTATGTTCTTTAAATCACTGTCCTTCTAAATCCAGTTCTGAGCCCACTACCCAAGATCCCATTGCATCTAACTGTCAGTGTTTTACCCCTCATCATCTCATTTCCTAATATCATCCCTAAACCAACCTTACCAACACCAAGAAACACAAACACCCCACCAAAACAATCAACCTACAGATCCTAGACCCAACCGACGGCGGTTACCAGAAACCGGTATCGGTTACCCTGACCATAACCAGAAACCAGCCTTCTCCTACCCGTTTCAACCAAGTAATCTAATTGATATTTTGCAGTCTTTTGTGTTAATTCATATTAGCAGGGGAACTGACCACCTTCGAAAGGAAGTTTCATATTTCCTGGGCCCAAGGCAGTTCCCTCATTTATTATCTAATCAAAATCTTGTGGTCTTGTGTTCTTATTTGCAGGTAGTCCTTCCAAGACAAAAAGGAGTTCTCCACAGTCAACCTGATCTTTCTCTACGGTACGCGCACACCATCTCGACATTCAACAGGTATTCCTCCTAGCCCTAACCTCATCTGTTTCTAAAAGGAATGAAAGGATAGAAGCAACTCTATTCCCGTAGGCGAAACATTAGAGCGAAACATTTTACAGCCACTGGTGGGACCCATTTTGGGTTTCTTTCTTTCTTGCTTGTTTTCATATAGGAAGCATACTTGCTGTTTTTCTTCTTCTTAAGATATTCACAACGTATTTTGTTTTATTTTGGTAAAAGAACTTGCTTTGCTTTTACGTCTTGCATTAGTGAAAGTCATCTCTTTTGCTTCATCGAATGTCATTTTCGATTTGGGTTTAAAACACGTGCATTGCATCCCTGTTTGTTGTTTTCTATTCTAGTGAACGTAGATTAAGTAACAGGTCGTACACGTGGGGGTGATATCCACGGTACTGACAGGAAATTAACTTTAGTTTCACTGCACAACACATACCGAATCACTTCACAATTAACACAACACCAAACATCCCCCATTTTCCGCGGTGTTTCCTCCGCCTGATTGAGGTAACCTTATAAGCCAAAACAAACTTAACACTTCACCTAGGTCTTGTTGTTCAGGATTCCAACATCATTCTACGTCTGAAGGCATAAGCCCACGATAACTAAAATTAACCCTAGGGTTAGTCTCAGGATTTGCGTGTGCATCTTGCTTGTTCTCAGTTCTGTTTTCTCTGTCATACTTTGTCTTCTGTGATCAATAAATTGACAAATATCCCCAAACGTTGTTAAGAATCAAATTAGCAGCCTTTTATATCTTGTTATTCTAGTCTTCTCTCACCGACATCGGTTAATCGACCCGCGTCTCATTCTTCGACCGACAATGATTCTAAAACCGATATCGATTCTTGTCTTCATCACCCTTCGACAAACCAAAGAACTCGCCAAGTCCATCATTCTGAGGTTGTTTCTGTTCCTGATAGATCAAAACTCTACTGTGTGCTCTTGTCCATGGTTGTTATCACTCGGAAGCAAGCCGCCGCCATGGTTTCACATGCCTGCTCTGTATCTTTTCCTGAATCACCCCCTTCACATTCTATAGGGAACCCTACGGACACCAGTGAGATCCCCCAAATTCCTGTAGGAGACAAGGACTTTGCCAAATTTCTGGATGCCAATCCTAGCGCTGTACAATACTATTTGTCTCATGCCCCTGACCGTACGCCTGATGGTCAGCTCCTTGTTGGCATGCCTATTAGTATAGCTGCTCATTTGCTCCCACTCCTCCCCGATAACACCGCCTTGCTTCAGCATCTTTAGCCCCTTCCCCAATCCGACGCCTTCGAGGTTCATACGACTCGGATTGGCTTTTCCTTGGCTAATTTTGGACCTCATGTATCATTACCACCGACCGCCCCTACCTCATCTCTCTTTCGACTACTCCATTCATGACTTGCTCTCCTCGCCACCTATTCACATGAGCTTTCCTTC